>KV003160.1:203690-222252 GCA_001598015.1 Dorcoceras hygrometricum | reverse complement strand
GGCTCTACATGATAGGCGTCTCACTTTGACCCGTTTGCCGACTCACTTGGGGTCATAAGGCGTCGGGATTGGGTGAGACCCCGATGCATGTAGGAGTCGATGCATCGTTGTCGAGGATTCACCGCTCGCAGACATGCGTGGATATCCTATGCTATCTGAGGGGATAATAGTGTATAAATCTCTGGCCAGAGTACTAGAAGTGCTTTAGGTAAATGTGTTTACCTAGTTGCACTCGCGATGTCACTATTCGATCTCCAAGATGTATGCATGGCTATCGGATCTATAGCGACTCTCGATTTACCAATGGTCGTTGATCTGATCGGGATATATGGATTGAAAGGACCGTACTGTACGCTAACCACGACCAACTGGTTCTTGCAGGCACTATCAGTGATACCTATGGGATCATGGGGCGATGTTGCTAGACGCTTTACCTTGATCCGATGGGCAAGTCCGGAATTGTGATTCCGGAGCCGCAATGGTTGTGGGCCCACGGCTAGCTGTATCCCTGAACCATTGAGGGTCACACAAGTACTGGATTCGAGATTCCCACACGGATACTCAGCTTAATGTGTTGAGCATACGAAGAGGATTTTGGGGAGTGCGACTTCCTAAAAGTCAATAGGGGTTAAACCGGGGTTTCCCGCTGTTGAGGGGCAAAACGGTCATTTTGCACTGGGGTTCTGAAAAATGGTTTTTCAGATCATAATATTCAGTTTTGGAAACTGAGTTGATCGGTCCGATCTGATCGGCGATCGGAGTTACGATGAAGTCACAGTGGTGGGGATGAACCGAATGTTCACCCGTTGGACTCGGGCCCGTTGGGCCGGTACAATCCTACCACAAGTCTATTTAATTAGACTAGACTTCATTAACTACTACACTTAAGCAAACCCTAACCCTAAGAAAAAACCGCCGGCCCCTCTCTTCCCAAGCCCTCACGCCGCCGCCGCCGTGCGCCGCCCGTCGTCGTCGTCGCCGCCGCCGCCGCCGCTTCGCCGTAAAATTGTTTCCGGCCTAGTTTTTTGAGGAGAATCCATTGGCGATAAAATCCTTCAGCCTTCTAGTGCAGGATGATTGGAGGGAGATCGATTCCGGTCGTGGACCTGATTGACGGATCTACCGCCACCTACCGTGAAGAGCCGGCGTTATTGTAATTCCGGTTGGAGCCAGGCACAAGTGTCAGCAAGGTAGCGATTTGAAACACCCTATGAATGTCATAGGTTAGAATTGTTACTCGTATTGATCGTCTCCCGGCACATGTTTTTCTGTTCTTCCGCTGCCTCGCCGGGGGGCGCGATCCGGATCCCAACAATTACAACCATAAATTGTAAAACCTAGCATACACCTAACACACTGGGCATGGCTCTCGATCATCCCAGACATTATCTATTAAATTAATTCAATTAACTGACATAAATAAAATAATCAAATCAAATTTGATTTTATCCAACAAAATCATATTTTAAATATAAAATCATATTTTATAAATAAAATCTTATTATATCATTTTAATTGCATCAATTTTGGGCTTAAAACAATTTTAGATCCAATATCTGGCCCGCCCGGGACAGGCCTGAAAAACCCCTAGGATTCAAATCCCGCCGTCGCATCTCCGCCCCGGCACCGCCGAACGAACGGTGCCCGCGTGCTACATGCTGTGTGTGTCCCTGTGCGCGACGTGCCCGCACAGGGGGGCGGCCACCTGCGCGACCAGCTTGCAAAGGAGGGGCGGCGAGCGTGGGCACGAGCATGCGGAACGTGCGCGCATCCCTGTGCACGACGTGCACGCATGAATACCGAAAATCAGGCGCAATGCCCGCAGGGGTGTGCGTGACAGGCGCGCAAGTGTCCATTTGAAAAAGATTCTAAGTCCCAGTGTTCAATCTCGAAGAATATTCCTTTGTTCTTAATAGAGTTATCTTCGAGATATCTTCTGGTTTACTTTTGTAAATCGAGTTTCATTGTCATAGAAACCAGAATGTAGCGCCCCAAAATCCATAGGACCACAATTTAACCCTTTTCTATTTCAAGGGCTTATTCGATATTGCGTATTTCAGCCTTAAGTTTATTTCGTTTGTTTTAACAGCTGATTTTCAGTTGTTGCTTTGAGACATGACGCGGAAGGTTTCCAGGCAGCTGTCGCCCGAGCATAAACACGAGCAGATTCAGATTTTGGTTTAAAATGCCCTCAGCTGGACAAAAATAGTTCTTTTAAAATGTTTTGGTAAAGTTTTCAAATTCAAAATAGTAGTAGGGAGTATTTGACAAATTCTTTTGAAAAGGACACGACTTGGTAGGATCCCATGCCTACTCGAGTGTTAATACCTACTACAAGTCATATCCCGTATATGATTGTTTTCATAACAAGAGAGTTTCATCGTTGTCCAGAAATTTCTCTCTTTCTCTCTAAAAACTTCAAAGTGCTTGTAGTGGTGCTTGTGGAGAACTCCTGTTGAGACCCGCTGCTTCTGTGTTTCGCAGGTTTAAGGCAAGTAAAGACTGATTCTTTTTACGCCATTTTAAAACATATATTGCTCTTCAGTGCATGATTTTTGCCTGTTTATGTTAAGATAAGTTATGTTCATGTTTAATCATGTTTTAGGAAATGCTTGGATGATCGGGTTCCAGTTTTGTTTCTGTTACAAAGTTTTAAAGAGTGCTTCGATGAAGAAGATAAAAATGTTGTTTTAAAATGTTGAGCAATCGGGTTTAAGTAATAGGTTCATGAATGTTCTTCCTTCCGGTGGATGGTAACATCGGAACTTGACGCTATGTAATCGGAGTTGTTAGTCGAATCAGAAGTTAAGTCTGGTTTGATAGGCAACGGCTGATAGCACAGCCGTCGTTTTGATGTTACAACACCAAGTTATACTCGTAGTTCCCCTTTTCAGCAGTTATCTTTGTGTTAAGAAAATTCATAGTGTTGCGTTCAGCCGTGAGTTGTCTTGCGTCTGAGTTGGGTTAGTCCTTCATTATTGTTTATCTTACAGCTGAGTTGACTACGTTCAACAACCAACAGCTGATTTTCTTAGAACCAGCAGCTGAGTTTTATCCAATAGCTGATTTTTATCCAACAGCTGATTTTCGCGGGAGGCAGCGACTGAACCAGCTGTGGTGATTGTGTTTATCTACGGCCGATGTTTTTCCGCAGCAGCTGTTGTTGTTTTTGATCTTTTGTTAAGTCTGTATTAGATTCATTACAACAATAGTGAATTCATATAGAATTGCAAAGTTGTAATATCGCATTTTGCACTTTTCTAACATCTGTTTTTAAAGAAATTGTTTCAGCCGTTCCAGTATATGGCGCCATATTATGTTTGTGTTTGAATTTTGATTTAGTTATAAGAAATACATTTTATAACAATTCCCATTCAGCCCTTCTTTTCTTTTTATTATTCTTTCGTGAGCCCATGAGGATTGGGACGTCACACAGAAGATCTACAGTACTCAAAATATTGTGTTCATTGTATTATTCAGAATTGAGTCTGTAACAAAGGTTCTTCTTGAAGCAGTTCAAAAATTTATTTGATTGTAAACAGCAGTGTGTCTGCTTAGTTGTGGTTGCTAGGAGTTCACTTGGAGCGAGGCTCAGTGACCGGGTGTCTACAAGAGTTGTATTCATCAAACTTCTAGTGGAACCTTCCTGCCAAGGAAGAAGGGGAGACGTAGGATTTGATATCCGAACTTCCATAAACAAACTCTGAATTCTATCTTTAATTATTTGCATCGCATTTATTTTATAATATTCACTACTCGATCGGCTTCTTTCCGCACATCTTATTTGTTAACCGAGAGAACAGCTTAGAACTGAGAACCTCATATCTGAGTTGAGCGAAGGCTTATAAAATCGTTTTTAAGGTTTCAAAAATATTAAATCGAAAGGAGTTCATTCAACCCCCTTTCTGAACTCCTAAGCTCATTTTAATCATATTTCGATTCCATTGATCCTATCAAGTAGACGTGAAGATATCCAAACTGGAACAGTGAGAGGACGCCTGAGCTGGACTGGTCGAAGATATCTAGCTGGAACAGTGAGGGGACGCCCAAGCTGGTACAACAGTTTACTTCCAGAAGTGCAGGGAACGCCAAGCTGGTTCACCGGCTTGGAGCTAGAGCAGCACGAAGATCAAGCGCAGAGAATGAAGAGCAGAGTTCAAGCGCAGAATGATGAGGTGCAGAATGGCTCAAGCGCAGATCAAGTGCAGAGTACAAGTGCAGTGTTCAAGTGCCTTTGCATAGACAAGCGCAGTGATCAAGTGCAGATCAGATCACTATGCGCAATAATTAATTCGTCATATGAATCAGATTGATTATTATAACAGTGTTCTTGCTGATAAATTGGATGAGGTGTCTGAATGAATCAGCTGGACAAGAAAGTAACATTGGGGCTCCTGACGAGAAAATAGAGTTGATCTCACAGATATATCAACCAGCTGGTTGGCAATAAGCTGGGAATGGAGCAAAGCTGGAGCCTCAGAGCAGCTCAAGAGCAGGAAAGAACAGAACAAGCTCAGCTGCAGAAAAAAACGAGGCGCAGATGTAGAAGTTGCTCTAGAACAAGATTAAAGATGAAGAGCAACCAGATTGACGTAGAAACAAGCTGAGAAACCAGATCTAGACAAATCAATCTGGTCAAACAAAGCAGTTTGAACAATTCTATGAAGACCAAATTAATTGGTTCAAACTGATCTGATTTGTCTTGTCCACATCAGGTACAAGCAAACAGATCTCGAAGTGATCAAAGGCTGCAGAAGTGCCGATGAAAAGAGCTCAAGTCAAATAAAGCATGCAACGCATTAAAAGCCAAAGGACACAAAGTACAAATGCGTCAGAAGACTTTTCAGAACGGCTACAACTTTGTGTCCAACGGACAAATCTGATAAGCGGCTTTATATATCAGGCGCAATGAAACAGAATCGAAGAGAGAGCCATAGCAGAGAGAGTGTGTTGTGCAAATCCATAACAGAACAAAAGAAAGCACAACCTTGGGAAGAAAAACAGATAACCAGCTCAAACAGGAGCACTTCCCAGTGTGTGTGAGATTTAATTATTGAGAGATTATGCTTACACTATAAATCTCACACACACATACATTTACTCATATATTCGAGAGTTGAGCGAACAAGATTAGTGTGAATGTGATTCAATACTCTCCATTGTAGTCTTTGGACAGAGACGTTAAACAAGTCTAGTTGTCTTTCGCACTGAGAAGTTAAAGAAGTGTGTGTAGTCTTTCGCACTGAGACAGTAAAGAAGTGTCGTCTTTCTCACCGAGGCAGTAAAGAAGTGAGTTAGACACACGCACCTTGCGGTCTGGTGTGCAGTGGTGTGGCTAGGAGTTCTTGCGGCTGCGGGTCCTAGAAGTGGGTATAAAACTATTTAAACAAATCAGCGTATTTTCTTTACAGCTTTCAGTACTTACATTCATACACATTGCATATTTATAAATGCGCATAAAACTATTTAAATGAGCTTTCGAATTTAAAGAGTGCAGTTTTAGTTGATTCCGCATGACTTATACTCATTACTCAATCTGTATCTCGATGCACGAGTATTCAAGAACACTGAGCTATTGCAGCTCTAGTTATAAATAACCAGATCGCTCGACTTTGTATCGAGTTGGTTTCAGTATCCTGTTGGAACCAGCATGACTAGCGCTCGTTGTTTTACTGAGCTGATTTCAACAACCAGCTGACACCAGCTTAGTTAATGCGATCCGGTTTCAGCATCTAGTTGTATCATGCGTCTTTCACACGATCCGGTTATTCCCTCTAAGTGCCCATTATTAAATAACTTCCGCATACAGAGGGCAAAAATCGATCCTAACATACTCAAAGGTAAGAACCAAAAGTAGATAAATCACAGAGGTAGATAACAAAATCATAGAAATCACAGAGTCAATCACAAACAAAAAGCTCAAACTCTGTGCCTAGACTCAAGTGTGATGGAAAAGAATCGATCTTATCCTAGTTTAAGCTCTGATATCAAAATGTCAGGCCCGATACTCAAAAATAAGGATAATTACACAATTAATCACAACTTACAGGTACTACAACAAATACAGATCTCCGAATACAGTATACACGTAGGTCATACCCTGGTTCAATAGCTCAATACATAAAATACATAACTGGGACTCAGCAGACGCTCAACCAACTGACGCACCACTCGGCCCAGCTGATTTACCTGAAGAACCTGCAATGGCAAAATACAAAACCAAAGCAACCCCAAAGACGGGAAAACGACGAGGTCAAACCTCGGTACGAAGAGCATCTATAAAACCAGCTAACATATAAAACATGCAATATCTCAAGTCGTGAATGCATGATCGGGGTACCATGAAAGCTCATCAATCAACAAAAACAATCCACTCCCCAGAACTCGCAGTGAATCGAAACGGTAGTGGCCACATCACATGTAGAATCATGGGTGCTACCCATGCCCTCCACATGCAGCACCAGCAACTTGCAATCTAATCTCTTACCCCACCGGTGTCATTCATGCTTACTGAGAGGTGGGAGCTTCCCAAGTGAACCTCAGGGCAACCGAAAAAAACTCACGGCAGGGAGTCGAGGATACGGAATCCAACCGACACCTCAATTATTTTATTTTTCAAAATAATAGATTCAGCATACTGGTGCTACCCATCAATCGGTTCTCAAAGAATCAGACTCAATATGATATGTGTGTATGCAAGGCATTCAATCTCACAATAAACGCATATAAATAACACATAAGCAATTAAAACAGAGAACCATCAATTTACTGCACATCTAGACAACTTCAGCTAGCACCTATACACGACAGTTCACATAACTAGGCAAAATTCGATAGCACGTCACCCAGCAGCTCACATCACTCAGGAAATATTAACATGATTATATCAAAGCTGTTAATATGAGCTCACTCGTACCTTTCGTTTCAGAGCTATAATTTTTCACAGAACAGCAAATGGCTTATCGGCAGAACACTCTTCCAGCTCAACCCAAGTCTCATCCAAGAAACAAGACCACCAGAAATCTCAAATCTGCCAATTCACCAAACAATCAGCTCGTACCTAAGCTCATCAGCTCAGTGCTTACAGCCTCGTAGCCCAGACCAGTTACGACTACGCAACAGAGGACCATCCAGCTCTAAAATAAAAGCTAGGAGTAGAAACTAACACGAGAATAACATGTTACCTTAAATCAGAGCTCAACTTGATCGTAAATGGCGAAACCCATTCACGCCGTTCCTCATCAAATCTAATGTCTGGTATTCCCTCTCCACTCCAAATGGGTACGAGAACATTCGCCTCAAAGAGGGCGTTCAGATCGGGGTACCCTCGCTCAAATCCAATCGATCGATCTCCAGAAATCTAGGAGGGAAGCTATCGGTGAATAGTAAACACTAGGGTTTTAAGATAAGGGTCGGGAGAAGAATATGGGTGTTGTAAAATATCGCTAAGTGTTGTTCGACTCTCATATTAATACTCCCAGTCAACGCTACAGTGAAAGTCAATCCAGCTCAGGTCAAAGACACTACTCAGCTTACGCACCAGCAGATCACGGCCTCAACAGATTTCGCTACTAGGCAGATCACTCTTGGAAATCAGCTCTCGTGCAACCATCAGCTTTCGCTATCCAGCTCAGCTTGCGCGCCCAGACAGCTCAGAGCATTCTGCTCCGTATGCTCTATTCAACTTACAAGGTTCAGTTCAGCTCACTGAGTGCTCCGACAAACTCTATCCAAGCTGTATGCCTCACTCAGCTTACGACCAGACCGATAGCTTCTAACAGCTCAGGCACTACCCGTGATCTATATACCCAGACTCATCATAACAGCTTGCGGAAACTGTCCAGCACAGCCTCACCGTTCAGCTCAGTACCTAAGCTGCTCTTCACCAACCGCCAGCTACCCGATCATCTCTCATACACTTTCCAGCTCTCGTGTACATTTCAGCTTACGGGCAAAGGATAAGCTTTCGTGCATCTTAAAAAATCGAGCTTCACAAACACGGTCAGCTCTCGTTTGAAGCTGATTCCTCACCAATAGCTTTCGTCAAAAACTGAAGACCACGAACAGCTCCCGACACTGTGCATCCCATCAGCCTGCACCCGAGCTGACATCACCAACCAGCACAGCCTCGTTTCCCGTAATCCGATCCTCTAGCTCACGGCTTCTAGAACCTCCCTAAGCCAAATTTGGCTCACGTTCACACGAGAAACTCCTGAAGCTGATAATCGCTAAATGGTTCGTCCCTAAGCTAGTATCTCTAGAAATCATCTCACGACAGGAACTCAAATCAAGCACAATACAAAACATGTTTCAACCCAGAACTGTTCTGCGCAGTTCAGCCAGCGCCTGATCCGTTCCATGCCACCCAAGGGCTACCAACCGCTTACACCAAATCCCCTAATCAGCTCATAATATATCACTAATTAAATAGGTTAACTACAGTCCTCACAGCTGGAGATGTGGCTGAAATGTCTAGAGTTAAGAGACCGAAGAACCCCTTTAAATTTGGTTAAATTTTTCTCCAAGGTAAACTAGGCCATGCCTGAAGAGGACATGAACCAGTTATCGGCAATCAAGTAATCAAAACTCTCATGTAGTGTCCACATGTTGAAGAATTTAAATGAACGAGCATGTTCAGAAACACAACCAGGGTGGATAAAGTTAAACATGGTGTCAAAAGAGCCTTGTAACCAACACGGATTTACCATGACATGTTCCAGCTTCAAACACACAAAAGGACTATACCAAGTACAAAAATCAACCAACGTGTTGCACATCAACGAGCTCAAGGCATGTAGTACAATCAACGAGATCCCTGATATCATGGTTAAGCATCGGAAGCCCACCCCATTTTTTCGTCCGCAGCAAGCACACTATTAAAGTCACCCAGTATCATCCAAGGATCCGATATATAAATCCCAAGCAATTTCAGCCTATCAAATAACAGTCTTATATCTATGATAGAGTGTAGGCCATAGAAAAAAGGTGCAATAAAAGGATCTCTCATAATAGATACATGTCACAGAACCATGAATAAACTATGCATGACCTTCCAGAACTTCAAACAAAACAGTAGAGCTATCCCAACAAACCAGGATGCGACCATGTTCACTACAAGCAACATGATAAAAAAATGACATACTCGAAAATCTTGTAGACATGATTATGTTCACAATAGTCTCTTGAAGTTTAGTTTCAAGAAGGTCGATGATATCCAAGCCATGTTTTTTACGCATTTCCTGAACACACCTATGTTTGAGAGGCCTATGGAAGCCCCTCCCATTCCAGATTGCCAACTTCATGAGGAAACAGAGGGATATTCGGGGTCGTCGTCCCTAAATATTGTTCGTATTCATCTTAACAACTTGCCCACACACAATAGGCAATAGAGAGTCCCCATCAATCGAGATATAATCGGTGTTGCTAGAAGAGGAACAAGCATTATCTGTACATAATTCCACAATTATAAAGATAAAAGTTTTGAAGGATCTATTTGAAATTTTATTTGCATTTCAGCTTTTATCTGTGCTGATCTGTTCAGATTAGGGCGTGGTTGCGAGAGTTGTCCGGCCGATTTAGGCTGACCCGGTTCACTTCATTTTTTAATCAAATCAGTTCGTTTTGCATTTTTTTATTTGTTTGAACTCAATGTAGCACTATTTTAGTAGCACTTTAACAAAACGTGTTTTTATTTTACTGGCTTGAAATTTTGTATAAAAACCTACACAAGCACCTATTATATTCATTCACTAAAAATTTTGAGTAAAGAAAACTCCCTTGAAAGAATCGGTGCTCTTTGTAAAGAAAACCGAAGTTTTTAAAAGCTTTCCAAAATGAGCGATCGATGTTTGTTCGTTGATCAAGTCGGACAAAAATCTTGTTAATCATCGTCGTTGGAAATTCAAATAAACTATGTTTCTTGCTGTACTTTGGATAACATATATTGAATTCTTTCTTGCTTGTGTGTGCCAGTTTTTGAAAGGTTTGAGAACAGTTTTCGAAGTTTTTTCAAACGTGGAGTTAAGTTTAAGATTGTTTACTTGAGCATGTATTGGTTTGCTGGGATTTTGATTCAGAAAAGATGTTAGAAAATGTTTTATGATGTTCATTCTTGTTTCTTCCTGAGTTTGCTGGGATGTTCTCCAAACAGCTTTCAAGCAGCTTACGCATTTTGTGTTAGTAGCTTACAAGTAGCTTACGAGTAGGTTACATGTTCTTGTTTACTAGAGTGTTCCTTAGATATTTTGATTCCTTCAAACAAAGTAAATCTTCCAAGCTGGTAGTTTTATTGAACTAAGTTCCCGAACTGCTCATTTTTCCTCGAGCTGGTTTTTAGTCACGATATGGTTTTCCAACCCACTTGATATCTAATTTTGTTTCCAGTCCATTTGCAATCTAGTTTCTTTATTCAGTTCTTCACGACCTGTTTGTCTGATCTGGGTTTGACCAAATAGCCCCAAGTTGTTATTCTATTCTGGACTAATACTGTAACGACCGGACTTTTCTCAAAAGAAATTTAGAAATTTGGGGTTCGAATTGAAAGATCCAAAAATTTCAATCTTAATAAACATAAAATTCGTTACTAAAATTCTGGACTAAATTGCGAATAAACACAATTCATTGCTGCTGAAATGCGGAACAAGGAAACAATGACGTGAGCGGAAGTAGAATTACAATCTGATAAACACTTTTCATAACAAGTGAAGGAAATCAGCTGGAAGGGTATACAAAACATGAAACTAAATCTTCGGCTGATAAAATAACACATGCGGAACTGATATACCAGCTGACAAAAATACGAGTGCAACTGATATTCTATGTAAATATACAATTGTTGCTACTGATCTAATACAGTACAATCTAAATCAAAACGATACAGCTGAGACACGGAAAACGTAGGCCTTGGATAAACACAACACCGCCCAGCAGCTGTATTTCAAGTTTCATCTGCTGTTCGTTCTCCAGCTGTCGCACCTGCACCATTTTAAAAGCTAGTGAGCCTAAAGGCTCAGCAAGTAAAACCTGAATATTAACAGTTTCATTTAACGCAGGCAGACAACTGTACATACATAAACATTTCATAAACAATTCGTTCGTAATCTTAGAGACAGGGGATAATAGCCCAGCTCTAACATCAATTCCTTTTCTTTAGACTATGGCATATAAGCTCCTCATGGTCCGTGTTGCACTTTGATCAAAATGACTCCCGATATCAGTTTTAGCATATAGATCGTTATGAAAGGGCAGTCGACATCTAGACAACTGCTCACCCTTCTCCTTGGTGACCGTCAACTATCTATGCCATAATCTTAAATAAACTTTGTTCCATTACATCCTTTCGTAAAACATTCCTTGCTTAAAATCCTCGGGTTCCATCGTTTTAAAACTTTTGCTTCCACTTTAAAATTTTACTGAGTATCGAATTCGAACTTTGAGATCGTAACAGTGGAGAGAAACCAGTCGAAATGCATGGACCAGTCGTAAGAAAAGGAACAGCACTTATGAAATAAAACAGATCTCTGCTGTTCGCAAATATCGTTAAAATGAACCAGCTGGAATAAACAGAAACCAGCTGCAAGATCTTTTACTAAGACAATCGTATTTAAATGAAACGATGTCGTTGAAGTAAATAATAGATAGAATGAAAGACTATCTGTTGATATTTTATACTTAAAGAAACGACGTCGTTAGCGCATCGATCAGTCGCAAGGAAAAGCGCTAACACGTATATATAAATGAATAGTACCAGTCGCAAGACTAATACCAGCTGAAATGCACAGTACTTAGAAACAAATAAAGCAACTGCTGAACTATCACAATGGAATGCATCTGCTAGTGAACAGTGCATCTACTGATTTTATGAAAACAACGCAACTGCTGAATTCTAACAAGCGAATGCAGCTGCTGGTTTTACGATAACGATGCAGCTGCTGATTTTCAACAAAGAAGTGCAACTGCTGAATTTTCAACGAAGAAGTGAAACTGTTAATTTTTAACAAGGAAAGATGCACCCGCTGATGAACAGTGCACCTGCTGATTTTACGAAACACTTGTAATATCGAAACAATGATCACGCTATCAGCCGTCGCCTATTAAACCAGACTTTATACTGATTCAACTAGCAACTACTGATTACTCAATAATCAAATCCCGACATTACAGCAAAAGGAAGAACATTCGTAAACATTATAACAATGCAGCTGCTGAATCTTAACAAGGAGATGCAGCTGCTAGAACATAATTCGACATTTGTAACATCAAAATAACAACTAAGCCATCAGCAGTTGCCTATCAAACCATACTTTATAACGATTCAACTAGCAACTACTGATTATACAGTTATCAAATTCCGATGTTACAACTACTGAAAGAAGAACTTTCATAATCGTTCTGTGAATGAACTCGAATCCTCGGTACCTTTGAAACATCAAATCTTTCTGGAAAACATTTTGGAAGCATCATAAACATAAAAACATCATTTTTGAACCCATCTTCTTCCTTTGAACATGTATAAAAATCATTTTAAACATGAACTTCAACATAGTTTAAACATACAGGCAAGCAGATCCATAAGAACAACAATATATGCTTTAAATGGTGTAGCAAAGGATCAGCTTTTACTTGCCTTAAACGAAGCTTTGCGACAACAGCTAATTCCTGCAGAAATCCTCCCTTTGAGCAACGCACGAACTCTTCTGGAAATATTTTGAAGAACACTTTAAGACTTTTCTTTGCAAATGATGAAAATCTTACTTTGAAAACAGGTTTTTATATGAAAGGGATTAGTGGCAAGCTACTTGTAAAATCAAGCATGACACACTTCTAAAGTTTAGAAAAATTCCCTTCATATCATTTTAATTTGTAAAACACCAAACCTTTTCCAAAAGAAATCATTTCACCTCCTTAAAACATTTTCCAATCGATTTAAAATCCAGCTCGTGCATCACTCGTTGGAGTCGTCCCTGCTGGTACCAGCCGCAGCGCATCCTACTTGCTAACATCAATAAATCAGCAAATACAATACATTTAAAATTGCCAATTTGGCCCATAAAATCAATAAAATGCATAAATGTGGTCCTATGGATTTTGGGGCGTTCAACTCTACCCTCCTTATTAAAATTTCGTCCTCGAAATTTACGTACCAAATAAATATGGGTAAAGACTTAGCATATCAGCTTCTGTTTCCCACGTTGCTTCTCGCTCCGACTGGTTGGACCATTGTATCTTAACCATAGGAATGCTACGGTTTCTTAATCTTCTAGTTTCTCGGAGGAGAATTCTTTCTGGTCGCTCTTCGTAGCTTAAATCTGGTGCTAAATGAATTGGCTCGTAACTCAGAACATGCGAAGGGTGGGGAATATATTTCCTCAAAGCTGATACGTGAAAAACATTGTGCACTGCTGACATTTTTGGAGGCAGCGCTAGTCGATAGGCGAGCGTTTCTACCTTCTCTAAAATCTCGTATGGTCCAATATACCTTGGACTCAACTTTCCTTTCTTTCCAAAACGCATAACTCCTTTCATTGGAGCTATTCTCAAAAATACTCGATCACCCGCTTCAAAATTCAGCTCCCTTCTTCGATTATCTGCATAACTTTTCTGCCGACTTTGAGCAGCTTTCATTCTTTCTCTTATTCTTCTAACAGCTGCTGCTGTTTGTTCCACAACATCTTGTCCCAAACCAGCTCTTTCACCAACTTCATCCCAATGAAGTGGTGTTCTACACTTTCTGCCATACAAAGCTTCATATGGAGCCATTTGAATCGAAGCTTGGAAACTGTTATTGTAGGCAAACTCTACCAGTGGCAAATTCGCATCCCAACCTACTGAAAAATCCACAATACAAGCTCTGAGCAAGTCTTCCAAAATCTGAATCACCCTTTCTGATTGTCCATCAGTTTGAGGGTGAAACGCAGTGCTGAACGTCAACTTTGTACCCATAGCCTTGTGTAGACTTTTCCAAAAGGCTGATGTAAACTTAGGATCCCTATCTGATACAATAGAAACTGGAATACCGTGAAGTCTCACTATTTCCTTAACATACAATTCGGCGTATCTGCTCACCTCATATGTTGTTTTAACTGGTAAGAAATGAGCAGACTTAGTGAGTCGATCAATTATAACCCAAATGGAGTTATATCCTTGAACAGTCCTTGGTAATCCAGTCACAAAATCCATCGCTATACATTCCCACTTCCATTCGGGAATCGACAGTGGTTTCAACAATCCAGCTGGTCGCTGATGTTCAGCCTTCACCAGCTGACACGTTAAACATTCAGCTACAAATCTAGCAACATCCCTCTTCATTCCTGGCCACCAATACAACTGCTGGAGGTCCTTGTACATTTTCGTACTTCCTGGATGTACTGAATATGGAGCTGTATGAGCTTCTTTCAAACGTTCAGCTCTTAAATCATCTACTTGGGGTACCCAGATTCTGCCCAAATACCTCACAATTCCATCTTCTGAAAAATAGAGACTACTGCCTCTTTCTTTATCCTGCTGGACCCATTTCTTCAGTTGTTCATCTTGCTGCTGACCTTCTCGAATTTGATTTAACAAATTTGATCTTACTGAGAGGTCTCCTAAAATCATATTACTGCTGCTGCTGGACACTATCTCGAGTCCAAACCTTTCAATATCAGTCGCCAATGATTTCTGAACAGTCAATTGCGCTAGTCCTGCCGATTTCCTGCTGAGAGCATCAGCTACCACGTTTGCTTTTCCTGGGTGATAACTGATTGTGCAATCATAATCCTTAACCAGCTCCAACCATCGCCTCTGCCTCATATTCAATTCTTTCTGGGTAAAGAAGTACTTCAAACTTTTGTGATCTGTAAATATCTCACATTTCTCCCCATAAAGGTAATGCCTCAATATCTTAAGGGCAAAGACAACAGCTGCTAGTTCTAAGTCATGTGTTGGATAATTTTTCTCATGATCCTTCAGCTGTCTAGATGCGTATGATATTACTTTACGATCCTGCATCAACACAGCTCCTAGTCCCAACTTAGAAGCATCGGTATAAATTACAAATTTTCCTTGATCAGTTGGCATCGTCAATACAGGTGCTTCAATCAATGCTTGCTTCAATTTGTCAAAATTGCTTTGACATTCAGCTGTCCAGTTAATGGTTGAAAGACCCTATTCATTAAATCCATAAAAGCTGATGGAGCATTTGTAAGTCCAAAAGTCATAACCAAAAATTCGTTATGGCCATACCTAGTTCTAAAGGCTGTTTTATAAACATCAGTTGTCTTAATCTTCAGTTGGTGATATCCAGACCTCAAGTCGATCTTAGAAAATACTACTGACCCTCTCAACTGGTCAAACAGATCTTCTATCCTGGGTAATGGATACTTATTCTTAATTGTCAGTTTATTTAGCTCGCGGTAATCTATACATAATCTCATACTCCCATCCTTTTTCTTAACAAATAAAACAGGGGCTCCCCAAGGGGACGTACTTGGTCTAATAAACCCCTTATCCAACAGATCTTGTATTTGTTCTTTCAGTTATTTCATTTCTGATGGAGCTAATCGATATGGTGGTCTAGGTACTGGAGCAGCTCTTGGGATCAAATCAATCGAAAATTCCAACTCCCTGTCTGGTGGCAATCCCTGGATATCTTCTGGAAAAACCTCAGGGAATTCATTTGCTACTTCTACGGTTGACAGTTGGGGTCTATCAGTCGCTGCTAACGATGATATAATTGAAGGGACTTTATTAACATGTTTGGCCAAAAACTGGAATGACTCTTTTCCTGGTGGGTTGACAACTACTGCTCGTAGTTTAAAGTCAATTACTACCCCATACTTAGTTAGCCAATCTATTCCCAAAATCAAATCAAATTCTGGCATCGGCAACACAATTAAATCAGCAGTAATCTTGTGCCCTTGAAGTTTAAGTTCTAAACTTCTAAACAGTTCGTGCGATACCAGCTTTTCCCCCGATGGTACCGACACACAATAACCTATCATTACTTGCTCCGGCTGAATAGACAATTTCTTAACAAACTCAGCAGAAATGAATGAATGTGTAGCTCCTGAATCTAACAAAGCTAGAGAAGAAGATCCAGCTATCGAAATTTCACCTGTGACTACTCTCAAGTCTGGAGGAGCTTGTTCAGCCGTCATAACAAAGGCTCTGTTGGTCACCAGTTGCTTGGACTTTGGACAATGTTTCAAAATATGTCCAGGCATTCCACACTTGTAGCAGACGTTTTGTCCAAGTCTGCATTGCCCCAAATGATTCTTATGGCATTTAGGACATTCTGTTTTAACATACGTCAAAATGATATCTGCATGTTCTGAGCTGTTTTCTGTAAACGTGATCTGAAAGCTTGTAAGCTCTGAGATGTTACGTGAAAACTGTAATCTGCTTTGAGATCTGAACCAAACCTATCTGAGCTGATCTCTGCTAAACTGAGTCTTTTTCACGTCTGATCTGATATACAGTTCTGAGCTGATTTGGAAACGTTCCTCTGAGCTGTTCTGATAACATTAATACTGAACTTAGACTTATCTCTTCAAGCTCTAAACTAGGGAGAAAATTATTTTAGAAAATTATATGCTATTATATGAGATTTATTTATGGTTTTAATGTTGCATGATATGCATGTTCTATTTTTAGTCTGTTTGAGTTCCGGACGCGTGGATGAGATTAGGTGTAACGACCGGACTTTTCTCAAAAGAAATTTAGAAATTTGGGGTTCGAATTGAAAGACCCAAAAATTTCAATCTTAATAAACATAAAAGTCGTTACTAAAATTCTGGACTAAATTGCGAATAAACACAATTCATTGCTGCTGAAATGCGGAACAAGGAAACAATGACGTGAGCGGAAGTAGAATTACAATCTGATAAACACTTTTCATAACAAGTGAAGGAAATCAGCTGGAAGGGTATACAAAACATGAAACTAAATCTTCGGCTGATAAAATAACACATGCGGAACTGATATACCAGCTGACAAAAATACGAGTGAACTTGCATATATCTTTACACCAAAAGTTCATACAGATTTTGTGACGTCCGAACCCAACGGGGCCACGAGAATTGGGGTAAATAAAAATTTTCGAATAAAAGAAGGCTAAAAGGTAATTTGTTATAAGCTGTATTTCTTATAACTTAAAAGAAACAAACACAAGACAATCTCAAAGACTAGCAGGTACCTAAACTGTGAGCCAACTACTAAAGACATTTCCGGAAAACAGTTTTCATTGATAATTGCAATTGCGATTTACAACAGCTGATATTCTAAGTAAATATAAAACCGTTGCTACTGATCTAATACAGTACAATCTAAATCAAAATGATACAACTGAGACACGGAAAACGTAGGCCTTGGATAAACACAACACCGCCCAGCAGCTGTATTTCAAGTTTCATCTGCTGTTCGTTCTCCAGCTGTCGCACCTGCACCATTTTAAAAGCTAGTGAGCCTAAAGGCTCAGCAAGTAAAACCTGAATATTAACAGTTTCATTTAACGCAGGCAGACAACTTTACATACATAAACATTTCATAAACAATTCGTTCGTAATCTTAGAGACAGGGGATAATAGCCCAGCTCTAACATCAATTCCTTTTCTTTAGACTATGGCATATAAGCTCCTCATGGTCCGTGTTGCACTTTGATCAAAATGACTCCCGATATCAGTTTTAGCATATAGCTCGTTATGAAAGGGCAGGCGACATCTAGACAACTTCTCACCCTTCTCCTTGGTGACCATCAACTATCTATGCCATAATCTTAAAATAAACTTTGTTCCATTACATCCTTTCGTAAAACATTCCTTGCTTAAAATCCTCGGGTTCCATCGTTTTAAAACTTTTGCTTCCACTTTGAAATTTTACTGAGTATCGAATTCGAACTTTGAGATCGTAACAGTGGAGAGAAACCAGTCGAAATGCAAGGACCAGTCGTAAGAAAAGGAACAGCACTTATGAAATAAAACAGATCTCTGCTGTTCGCAAATATCGTTAAAATGAACCAGCTGGAATAAACAGAAACCAGCTGCAAGATCTTTTACTAAGACAATAGTATTTAAATGAAACGATGTCGTTGAAGTAAATAATAGATAGAATGAAAGACTATCTGCTGATATTTTATACTTAAAGAAACGACGTCGTTAGCGCATCGATCAGCCGCAAGGAAAAGCGCTAACATGTATATATAAATGAATAGTACCAGTCGCAAGACTAATACCAGCTAAAATGCACAGTACTTAGAAACAAATAAAGCAACTGCTGAACTATCACAATGGAATGCATCTGCTAGTGAACAGTGCATCTACTGATTTTATGAAAACAACGCAACTGCTGAATTCTAACAAGCGAATGCAGCTGCTGGTTTTACGATAACGATGCAGCTGCTGATTTTCAACAAAGAAGTGCAACTGCTGAATTTTCAACGAAGAAGTGAAACTGTTAATTTTTAACAAGGAAAGATGCACCCGCTGATGAACAGTGCACCTGCTGATTTTACGAAACACTTGTAATATCGAAACAATGATCACGCTACCAGCCGTCGCCTATTAAACCAGACTTTATACTGATTCAA
>KV003160.1:106097-128079 GCA_001598015.1 Dorcoceras hygrometricum | reverse complement strand
AAATCAAGCCTCTATACCACACACAGCCAATCAGCCGGTGGAAATCATCGGTCCGTGATCATCGGGGCCCGTCAGCCCATCACAGCTCGGTGGAGACACTCGAATCCGGTAGTCACCACTCCGACGATAGCGTTGGACTTTTCGGGCACGACTCAACAGTCGGCCAGTCACAACGTGGCACCCAATCAGGTTATCAAATCAAATCTGTCAAAGGCTCAATATGTATGCATTATGCCAATCAATATCAATGCTCAATGCATACAATGTATAATACGTAAAACAGAATGTAACTCAATCACTTAACATACTGATTCACGTAATTCATATAGCAGCAGTTCACAACATCATTCACAGCACGTTTATGCCTACAACTGCTAAGAGCTGCTCAATTCGTACCTCAATTCCCCAATTTACCTAACAGATTCTCCTGGCTCAAATCACGCAGCAGGAACTTCTTGAATTGCTGAAATCTGTTACAGGTACTAACAATCTTAGCTCAATTCAAATCATAGGCACGCTAATCCTGCGGCCAAAAGTCTAATTCAATCCTACACTTCTACGCAGGCACTAGCTACTAAAAACCGAGCTCAAACTACCAGAAATGCTCACCTAAAAGCTCAAAGGAAACAGCCGCTGAATCTGCTCAATGAAACCAGCAATTCACGAACGAGCAGGGCATACGGGAGTTCTCAACTCGTCGCTCCTAGCTTCCAAATCAGTATCAATTGAAAGAGCACTTCTCAAGGAGTCCAGCGCCACCAAGAACATCAAAAACAAAGGCTGGATGCGAGGAAAATCGACGGTGGAAAGTCACGGTGAACAGTAGTCAACGAGGGTTTGGAGAAGAAGAGATAAGAAATATATGGCTCAAAAATAATCTAAGTGTCGATCAACACTTCTATTTATAATCCCCCAAATCAGCAGCTGCTGATCAGCAGACAACAGGACCAGCAGGAAACGATCAGCAGGCACCATCTCTTCCTCTTCGAAACCAAAATCAGCAGAAGCAAATCAAATACGCGTTCGCAAGAAAACATTCCAAAACGACACCGTTCCAACTTATCAAAACGACGCCGTAGCAAACACCAGCAGACAACAGCTCTTCATCTCGAAACAAACCATCTGCTGGTCACGCAAAACCACTCAAAACGACGACGCATCAACTAATTCAAACGACATCGTATCAAAAACGTCAGCACAGCTATCGCCTGCTGGTTCACCAGCAGGAACGCATATCTCACAACAATCTCTCGCTGCTGGTTCCAACTGAAATCTCCTAAACGCAGCGTTTCAATCTTAGTGAAACGACGTCGCTTCACGTCTACGACCAAATTCCAAAACCAGCAGCTGGTCATTCTACATACACGCATCTGCTGATCCAAAACCAGCAGCAACACTAAAATCAAACGACGTCACTTCTCAACGCTTTTGCACAAGCGCGCCTGCTGATCAGCAGTAACCATCGCAACGCAAACTACCAGCAGCAAGGAATACGTCACGCTGACGTCACCTCTGCTGATTCAAAATCCACCAGCAGGAGCTACAGTAACTTTGACCAGCGTTGACTTCACCAAAAATCGATAATTTCTCATTTCCGAGCCAAACGCTGCAACTAAAATTCCAGCAGGACTTTCTTTCTCAAAAATCCTCACAAAACACGTGATTAATCCCAAATCCAACCAATTAATCACTAATCTAAATTCTCAATCCTCACAGTGAGTCTCTCAGTTTCTGCAAAACCAATCTCAAGTGCACTTTATGCTCTCTGAAGTTCCTCGAATACACCAAGATATCATCTATGAAGACAATCACGAAACGATCAATATACTCACTGAAGACGCGATTCATCAAATCCATGAAGACAGCAGGAGCATTCGTCAATCCAAATGACATCACCAAAAACTCATAATGCCCATATCTCGTCCTGAAAGCCGTCTTGGCCACATCAGCATCTCTGATCCGCAACTGATGATAACCAGACCGCAGATCAATCTTAGAGTATACAGCAGATCCCTGCAACTGGTCGAACAAGTCATCAATCATCGGCAACGGATACTTGTTCTTAATCGTCGCTTTGTTCAATGCCGAAAATCCATACACATCCTCATAGATTCATCCTTCTTCTTCACGAAAAGAATCGGAGCTCCCCAGGGCGACATACTCGGTCTAATGAAGCCCTTCTCCAAAATATCACGCAACTGCTCTTTGAGTTCCTTCAACTCAGCTGGCGCCAATCGATACGGAGCTCTAGAAATCGGGGCTGTTCCTGGCACCAACTCTATGCTGAAGTCAATCTCTCGTCTTCAAGGGAATCCAGGAATCTCATCGGGAAACACGTCAGGAAACTCTTGAGCAATCGGAACATCGCTCAACTCTACTCGCGATACTTGGGAAACATCCAAGGCATAGATGATAAACCCTGAGTTCTCTAGCGACAACAAACCAAACATCTCCATGGCAGACACCAAAGGAAACTTAGGTCGCGAATCAGCACCATAGAAATCCCATTTCTCTCCAGGCCTAAATCTCACTACACCATGAAAACAATCAATTGTTGCTCTATAACTGGACAACACATCCATTCCCAAGATATAGTCAAAATCTCTAATCTCCAAGACAATTAGATTAGTCACTAACGCATTCTCATCAAACCTAAGAACACAATCCAACACTACCTCATGGGACAACAGACTCATTCCAGCAGGGGTAGATACACCATTCCCAAGATATAGTCAAAATCTCTAATCTCCAAGACAATTAGATTAGTCACTAACGCATTCTCATCAAACCTAAGAACACAATCCAACACTACCTCATGGGACAACAGACTCATTCCAGCAGGGGTAGATACAGAGACAACATCACACAGTGGGGAAGAACTCAACCCACACTCATACACAAACAGCTCATAAATAAAATAGTGTGATGCTCCAGTATCAAACAAAACTCGTGCAGGAAAGTCAAAGATAAAGCAAGTACCTGCAATCACTCCCTCTGATCTATCCTCCACCTGCTCTCTCGTCGAGGCGTTCACCTGAGCTTGCTGCGGTCTCGGAAACTGAGGTCTCGAAGGTCCACCAAACCTAGACGGTTCACGGGGTTGGAAACCTGATCGTTGGTACTAAGCAAAAGGTTGCGGTCTCTGAGAAGAACCACCAGCTGAACCTTGCTGCGACTGACCCAAAGACTGTCCTCCAGTCGGACACACTCGAGAAAAATGTCCAGGCTACCCACAGTTATGGCAAAGGCCCTGAACTCCACGACACTGAGAAGTCATATGACGACCTTCACACTGTCCACTAGTCACTCCTCCTCCGGAGCCACTGCCACCAGAACTCACTGAACCAGAAGAACTCGATTTCGAACGCTTCTTAAACTGTTTCCCTTGAGGCTTGAACCTCTGACGATTCGACTGTTGCGGCACTTGAGGAGATTGGAAAGAAGACATCACTCCTGGTACAGGTTGAAAACTACGTCCAGCTATCGATTGAACCTGATTCTGCACCTCCATCAAACTCTCCTCAATATCCACTGCTCTATCCACAGCCTCAGCTACATCGCAGGGGAACCGGCTAACACCATCCGGAACAACTCGGGCCTCAACCCTCTCAAAAACTTGTTCCTCTTCGTCCTATCCTGGTTCGCAACATGGGAACATACGACAACAACAAAGAAAACTGTCTGGCATACTTGGCCACCCTCAAGTTCCCTTGCTTCATATTGTCGAACTCCCGATCACGGTTGTTATAGAAAGACCGGGTATACTCCTGTCGAAAGCTGCACAAAAGCTCTCCCAAGAAATCAAAACTCCAGTCTCTCTCATGACACGAGAAGTACCCTTACACCAGCGTTGCGCATGCTCTCTCAACTGCAACACTGCTAACTTCAGCCTCCTATCTTGCGAGTACTCCACTGCGTCAAACAACTCTTCCATGTGCTCAAGCCAGCCTTCAGCCAACAGACCAGCCTCGACACCAGTAAACGTCGGGGGATTCATCCTCTGGAACCTAGCCAACACTAGCTCCATCTCTCCAATCTGTCGAGTCACATCATCCACCTCTGTCTATCTAGCACGTCGGCCAAAGGTATCTCCTGCTGCTCAACATCCTCATCACTGCCCGGGGCTCTAGACTCCCCATCTACCTACCTAGTAATCCTACTCCTACCTCTCCTCGGCGGCATCTACCAAGACTCAGAGGTAAGAACAAGTAGATAAATCACAGAGGCAAATAATCAAATCACACAATCACAGAGTCAGTCAAAATAAAAACTCAAACTCTGTGCCTAGACTCAAGTGTGATCAAAAGGAGAGCTTATCCCAGTTTAAGCTCTGATACCAAAAATGTCAGACCCGGTGCACTAATACATCAATTAGTCAAAATTATGCGGAAGCATCATAAAAATATGGGCTAAAAATTTTCGAATATGGGCCTAATCCAATATCATTCAAAATACCTTCATACTCAAGATAAGAGTTTGACTCAAAACTCAAACAACATACGATAAAACAAGTAGTCAATCAACTACAGATCCCCGAATAAATAAAGGCACAGGACATCCCCTGGCTCAATATAATATATCAATACAACTGGGACTCAATCAAAATGGGGATCGACCAGCTGAAGCTCCACTCTGTCCAGTCTGGTTACCTGAAGAACCAGTAATGGCCAACACCGACCAAAACAGCCCAAAACAAGGTCAAACCTCAGTACGAAAAGCAAAATAAAAGCATCTATCATATCAGACAATGCAATATCTCAATCGTGCAATGCATGAACAGGGCTACCGATAATCATCGGTAGACAAAAAGAAGAGCACAACGACTCAGCTGTGCATATCTCATCATCATCTTGTGATCTTCAGGTGCGACGAATCAGCCGACCATCACAAGGCAGTGTGGTATTCAGGCACGAAGACTCAGCCGGCCACCATATCAAAAATAGCGTTGGACCTATCAGGCACGACGACTCAGCCGGCCGATCACAACGTGCAAAAGAATTCAGCTCTCAAAGGAATCGGGCTCAATATGTATGCGTGAATGCACAGCAGACTCATGCTTAAACAAATCATACATATATCTCACGCACAAAACAGATATGAGCACAGAATCATCATACAAATCAACACAGAGCACGGCAGCTAATACATGAAAGAAATATCCCAAAGCTGATAACAAAGCTGCTAGAATCTAGCTCAATTCGTACCTCAATTCACTTCTACCTCAACAGATCTCACAAAAACAAGGGCGCAACAACCAGCACAAGTATACTGCCCTAGTAGCTTCACGACGAACTCAACAGAAGCCACTACCTTCTCAAATCTGTCAAGATATCTCAATATCAACTCAAATCTGAACTCACATAGCTTAAATTCTAAAGCCTCGTAGCTTACTCAGCTACCTCAACTCTACAGAGCACCACTCAGCTCTCAACGAAGCTTAAAATGGAAAGAAATCACTAACCCAAAGCTTAAAGAACAAAAGAACTACGGTTCAACAATCGCGAAGACACACGAACACTGCAACAACTTCGCGCTCCTCAATTCCGGCGAATCTAGTCTCCAAACTGGTATCAATCGAATGCTCTAGGGAAGACGAGATCAGCGCTACCAATCTTGCTCCAAACGGCGGCTTAAAACGACGGAAATAGGTTTCGGATGAACAGTACCAATCGAGGTTTATCGGGGATAAAGATAAGAAATATCGGGTCTAAATTTCTCTAAGTGTTGATCGACACTTAATTTAAAATCCCCAAGTCTGAGCTACAGAGTCAATCACCGCCAAATTCAGATCCCATCGCTAAGGCAGAAGTCCCTCAGATATGGCCTCAGCTTTCACTCACATCTGGTCATGCTATCTCGGATCTGACTCTAAACAAAACACGCGCTTCTAATCAAAACGGTGTCGTTCTACTTAACCAAACTACGTAGCATAGGGGTCCTGCTCTCACAACAGATCCCGCTAACACTCATCCAGACTTGACCAAATAGACGTCCGCTAAACAGATCCCGCTCACTAGCGTCAAATCTAAATATCGATACGACATCGCATACCTCTTGCAACGCCAAACCTGATTAGCACCTCAAACGACAGCGTTTCACTCTATGTTCGCGGAAATTCACGCAAACACGCGAGGGACAGATCTGAACATCCAGATTTCACTCAAATCTGAATCTCGCTAATTCCCGCGCTAGAATCCCGAAAGCTTATCTTCTTCCAGCGATAGGCCTCAAATCAGGATTCTTGCTGGAATCAGATCCCGATAATCAGAAACTCAATTAACTAATTCTAATCCAAATCTGATTAGCTAATAAATTGTACTTAACAATTTATAGTCCTCACAGAACTGCTCTACGCTGCACTTGCTCTGCGCTTGGATGTGTGCTGCTAGATTAGTTCGGCGTCCCCTTACTTTTCCAGCTTAGACATTTCCTCCACTGTACCAGCTCGGGTGTCCCCTTACTGTTCCAGCTTGGACATGTGAACGACATCAACGTACTGTTCCAGCTCGCGTCTGATCTGGTACAGTTCACGTCTGTATGTTTCAGCTCAACTTGCGCACTTAAGTTAAATCGTTAGTAAAAAAACAACAGGTTTTGTTTTGCGTTAATCAAAACTAATATTCTGATCTGTAAATACAGATCCAACACTTGAATTTACTATTCATTTAGTGCCAGATGCAAATCCTGTTTCCAAACCACCTTACAGACTCGCACCGTCTGAGATGAAAGAACTAAAAGAGCAAATTCAGGATCTCCTAGAAAAGGTTTCATACGACCCATTACATCACCGTGGGGAGCACCTGTACTGTTTGTGAAGAATATGATGGAAGTATGCATTTGTGTATAGATTATAGAGAGTTGAATAAGTTGACTGTTAAGAATAAGTACGCACTCCCTAGAATCGATGATTTATTCGATCAAATTCAAGGATCATCTATGTTTTCAAAGATCGACCTCCAATCTGGTTATCACCAGCATAGAGTGGAAGATACAAACGTGTACAAGACGGCCTTTAGAACACGATATGACTATACGAATTTTTAGTGATGCCCTTCGGACTAACGAATGCACCTTCAGTTTTCATGGACTTAATGAATAGGATATTCCAACATTTTCTAGATAAATTCGTAATCGTTTTCATAGATGACATTCTCATTTACTCAAAGAGTAGAACAGAACACATAGATCAGCTTAGGGTGATATTGCAGGTTTTAAAAATAAGCATTTTGCTCTAAGTTCAGTAAATGTGAGTTTTGGTTAAAAAAGTTGCCTTCTAGGTCATATAATCTTCAAGGAAGGAATAGAAGTAGACCCAGCTAAGGTATAAGCAGTTCGGGACTGGCCCGTGCCTAAGAATGTTTCTGAGTTTAGAAGTTTTCTAGGCTTGGCAGGTTATTACCGAAGATTTATCGAAGGTTTTTCTAAGATGGTTGTTCCATTAACCTCCTTGACCAAGAAGAATGTTAAATATACGTGGACCTCTGAGTGCCAAACCAGCTTTGAGAAATTAAATCAAGATTTAATAGAAGCCCCTGTACTGATTATGCCAAACGGACAAGGAGATTATGTTCTTTACACCGATGCATCCAAATTTGGTTTAGTGCAGTATTGATGCAGGAACATAGGGTAATTGCCACGAACTAGAGCTGGCAGTTGTAGTGTTTACACTTAAGATTTGGCGACATTATCTTTATGGAGAAAAATGTGAAATCTTTACTGATCATAAGAGTCTTAAGTACTTCTTTACCCAGAAGGAACTGAATATGAGACAAAGAAGATGGTTGTAATTGGTAAAAGATTATGACTGTACTATTAGCTATCATCCCGGCAAGGCTAATGTAGTAGCAGATGCTTTGAGCAGGATATCAATGGGATTAGCTCAACTGTCAGTTGAGAGACCCTTGGCCATGGAAATAGAAAGATTTGAGCTAGAAATAGTAACCCAAGGAGTGTTGCTGGACTAGCTATGCTGGTCATCCAATCTACGTTGAAGGATTGGATTAGAGGAGGGCAATCAACAGATGATCAACCACTAAAATGGAAGCAACAAGACGAATGGAGAGGTGGAAACCTTTATACTACAATATAGGGAATTGTGAGACACCGGAATAGGTTATGGGTGTCTCGAGATGATAACTTGCGATCTGAAATTATGAACGAAGCTCATAACACGCCGTCTCAGTTCATCCAGGAGGTACAAAGATGTATAAAGATTTGCAAAATCTGTATTTGTGGCCAGGAATGAAACGCGATATCTCCAGATTTGTTTCAGAATGCTTAACATGTCAACAAGTGAAGGAAGAACACCAAAGTCCAGGAGGGAAGTTAAAACGGATTCCCATACCAGAATGGAAATGGGAAAACATTGCCATGGACTTTGTAGTGGGATTACCAAGAATATTACATGGGTTCAATTCCATTTGGGTCATAGTGGATAGATTGATAAAGTCAGCTCATTTCCTACCCGTTAAGACAACCTTCGAGTTGAACAAATACGCCGAACTGTATATCAAGGAAATAGTAAGGCTTCATGGTATCCCAGCGTCAATTGTCTCAGATAGAGATCCAAGGTTTACATCCAGATTTTGGAAAAGTTTACATCTATCTTTGGGAACTAAATTAACGTTTAGAACAGCCTTCCGTCCCCAAACTGATGGTCAATCAGAAAGAGTAATTCAGACACTTGAAGACTTACTTCGAGCTTGTGCGATCTACTTCGTAGCAAGTTGGGATTACAAATTATCCTTGATAGAGTTCACATACAACAACAGCTATCAGGCTTCAATGGAGATGGCCCCTTACGAAGCATTTTATGGGAGGAAATGCAGATCACCAATTCAATGGTATGATATTGGTGAAAAGTAGAAATAGGACCAGATCAGGTTGAACAAACTACTAGAGTCATCAATACAATACGTGAGCGGATGAGAACAATTCAGAGTAGACAGAAGAGCTATGCTGATAAACGACGTTGAGAACTAGCCTTTTTTTAAGTAGGAGATCATGTATTTCTGAAAGTAGCACCCATGAAAGGGATAATGAGATTTGGAAGAAAAGTAAGCTGAGCCCAAGATTTATTGGTCCATTATAGATTAGCATTACATCCAACCCTGTCAGCAGTGCATAATGTGTTTCATATATCAGCATTACGCAAGTATGTCCTTAATCTAGCTCATGTGTTGAGCTACGAGCCGATGCAGCTTACGCCTAATCTGAATTATGAAGAAGGACCAATGAAGATCCTTCTTAAAGAAAACAGAAGATTGAGAAATCGAAGTATTCCAATTATCAAAATTCAGTGGAGCAACCACTCAGAAAGAGAAACAACCTGGGAGGTTGAAGCTGATATGCAACATCATTACCCAGCTTTATTTGGTGAGTAAATTTCGGGGACGAAATTGTTTTAAGGGAGGTAGAGTTGTAACGCCCAGAAATTCATAATTCCACAATTATAAAGATAAAAGTTTTGAAGGATCTATTTGAAATTTTATTTGTCTTTCAGCTTTTATATGTGCTGATCTGTTCAAATTAGGGCGTGGTTGCGAGATTTGTCCGGTTCAGGCTGACCCGGTTCGCTTCATTTTGTAATTATACACATTGTAAGAAATAGTTCATCAGCTCAGAGTCCTACTGCTCTTTATTCGTTTATATATATCCCGAGCTGATTCCAGTGTTCTTCTTCAATTGAATTCCGATGAACTCCCAATAGCTTTGGATCATCAAAAGAGATTTGAAATAGCAAACTAGTGTTGAAAGCAATATGTTTCAGATCAAAGAAAAGAAAAGAAAGATTTACAGAAAGTTTAAAAGAAGTTTATTGCAAAAGCTTTGTGTTTTGTGATGGAATTCAGATGGTCAACATAGGGTGTGTGGTAATCGATCGACCGATCGAAGTGCCCTACAAACAGAGTGTGTGTGGTAACCGGTTGACGGATCGGAGTGCCCTGTTGGTGCAACGGCGGATCCGGATCCGGATCCCGCTCCCGGGATGCAGCGGAAGAATTTAAAAATTGGAGCCCGAAAATGGTCAATACACCTATGCAATAATCTAAACATTCATAGGATGTTGAGAGGGTACCTTGATGGTGTCCAGGCGCCTGGCTCCGACCAATTCCACGAGGATATTGGCACTTCAACGGTTGAACGGCTAGATCGACGCCTAATCCGATCCACGACCAGAATCTCAACTCCTCCGCCGGTTTGCACTAGAAAACCGACAAAAATTTCATGGACGGAATCTCCTCGTCGAGATGGTCGGAACAAATTCCGACAAACGGCGGCGGGCGACGACGACGGCGAGGGAAGAAGAGAGAGGGAGGAGTTTGCTGAATAGCTTTTTGTGTTTTTCTTTCACTCTGTTGAAAGTGTCCCCTCATTGCCATATTTATAGATTGAGGAATAGAGTTTGATTTGAACAAAACAGTGAATATTCGGTTCAACTCAAACTGTGAAAATTTGATTTAACTCGAACAGTAAACATTCGGTTCAAGTCAAACAGTGAACATTCATTTCGACTCCCTTGATTTTGGTCTCATCATAATCCCGATCGATGATCAGATATCACCGATGTGCTCAGTTTACAAAACTGATCATTATGATGCAAAATCAAATTTTCGGACCACTAAATCTATATATGACAGGTTTACTCTCATTAGCTAAATATGGAAGTCCTACTCCCTTAGCTACTTTTAGGAAGTCATACTCCCAACCTTCCTCCTATTATACTCAACACTTTGAGTACCATATCCCTACGAGAATTGAGAAACCAATGCTTGTGTCAATGGTTCAGGGATACAACTAGCCGTGGGCTCACAACATTTGTGACTTCGAAAACATATTTTCGGACTTACCCATCAAATCATGGTAAAGTGTCTAGCAACATCGCCCCATGATCCCCTAGGTATCACTGATAGTGTCTGCAAGAACCAGTCGAGCATAGTTAGCGTACAGTACGATCCTTTCAACTCAAATATCAAATCAACGACCATTGGTAAATCGAGAATCGCTAGAGATCCAATAACCATGCATACATCTTGGAGATCAAATAGTGACATCGCATGTGTTACTAGGTAAACCCATTTACCTAAAACAGATCTAGTACTCTGGCCAGAGATTTGTCACCCTATTATCTCCTCAGATAGCATAGGATATCCACGCACAAGGACGAGCGGTGAATCCTCGACAACGAACCATCGACTCCTACATGCATCGGACCTCACCCAACCCCACCACATGATGACCCCAACTGAGTCGGTAAACGGGTCAAAGTGAGGCACCTATCATGTAGAGTCTCAATGATGTTTCGAGTAATAAGGACTAATCTGTACAACCAAGACCTCGAACTTAATCCACTCAACAAATGGTAACCACTTGGAAAGTCCGAACGATGGTAGTTCGATAGATCACCAGGTCACTATCCATCTGCATGCTTAGAACATCACTGTGTTCCCTACCAATGAAACGTGGTACTTCGCATTGCAGATGCTAGTCTCAATCTCGGGTGACCCTTATCCTCTTTTGGACGGCCCAATCGACTAGGAACATGTTTAGAATACACAGTAAATATTAGATGTGTTTCATGATAGCCATCAAATGCACTATCATATCTAACATACACTATAGTGCATTCAAGGTCTTTATCCAACAATTGTAATCATAATAATGAAGATAAAGAATGCCATAAAAGAGTGCGAATTTCATAAATAAAGATCGTTTTACATAGAGTCAACAAGAGCCCACACACCACAAGTTGCCTAGTTGGGCACCTACTCTAACATGCCCTGCCAAAAAGTTAAAGATTAGGGCGTGTGGACAAAAGTTGTGTGTCATTGGGTCATGCTCCACCTGAAATCAGTTAAGCTTGATCAAGCGAATAGAGAACCAAAGATAATCTTTCGTTCACACTTCATCATAGAAAAGAGGAATAATGTTGGTTGTTTTATAACCAAGTATACAAGAAAGATAAAATACTTCTTTTACAGATCATAGAGTTTACTGTGTCCAGCTTTCGGTTTATATTTTAAAAGTATGCCTGTACTGCCTGCTATTGCTTTATCCAAATTTGCTTGTTGTGCCCCTAGGCTTACTAGTTTTCCTAAGTGCAGGTGATCAGGTTTAGAAGTTTCTAGTGGGTGCATGCTGGGTTAGATCAGAGGTGTTTATCGTGGAACTTGTGTTTCCATGCTGATATAGATCTCCTATTTTGTTCAGCTTTGAATTGAGAGTTTCCAATTGTGTAGAATCTTGTATAACTCTCTGTATTTTGTAATAAGCTATGTTGCTAAAGTTTGTGAATATATCGCATATATTTGCAGTCTTGATTCGCTTTTTCACAGTTGCAAGCCGAAATTCTTATTCAATTATACTTTAGTCCCAAATATATTCGGCTGTCAGTTTGTTTATCCGCCAAGATTTTGAGTTTTATTAATTTGACCCAGTTAACTTTAAAAATTTTAATGTACAACTGTGGTCATTACATTATCCAAAGGAGGAGTCTAATTTTCCTTAGATATCAGTCTTATCCCTTACCCTACCGTCGGCCCTATCCCTAGCAGAGATAGTATTACCCGTTAAGATCTGACATCACTTTTACAGCAACCTGGTCAAGCCGCACAACGTCAGCAGCTTGACGTACGAGAGGTTACCAGGAGGTCACTCATCCCAGTACGTCTCTTACCCATGCACGCTACTCAACACATTCACCATTCATGTTTTTTAGAATCTTGCTGCTAATACAGTGCACGTGCATGTAAATTAAAGTTTAATATAACTGTAATTATGATTATTCTAAATTTCTGTACAAACATTTGAACTTTCCAATACTTCCGTATCAAATGCTAACCACTTAAGTTTGAATTTTTGCATGAATTAACCACACATGATAAAAAAATATCACATTCCGAATGATCATGAAAAGGCAAATCGAACAAAAGAATTAAGAAGCAACAATGTGCTTCAAACGAAGTGATTAATGGAATAACTGTAAGAAGATTATGCTTTGGATAATTAATTGAATTTACATATTGTCAAGAAGCAGAGAAAAACACAAGATGAATAGTCAGAAAAAGTTGATCTCATATGATAAAACAAGTAATTCTTTACTCACATTGTAACCCATTACTTTGTTCTTCACATGCGAATCTATCTTTTAAACCAAAGGCCAATATAATGTAGGTTTCTTCACATACAATCTAAAACAGAATTTAAACAAAAGGCAAGTAAAATCTTGGTTTCTTCACATATGAAAATGATCATTGTTTAAACCAAAGACAATATTCAATTTCTTTAGTGACCTCAAATCCCACCAAATTATAAAAATTGTCAATGAATAACCTCAAAGATTAATCATAGAAGATGAAGATGAAAATATAAATATTAATAAAAATGGTTGTGGTGGTGATGCCTGCAATCATCCAAGCCACAGCACTGCAACACAGGATAACACACAACAAACATGCATCTCCCTATTACTCTAAACACAGAGGAAACCAATAAACATGGCCAGCAGCAGCAACCCACCATCGGATCCTTGTAGTCCAGGCCGTGGCCGTGGCGGTGGTGACCCATTTTCGTATTTAAATCTGGAAAATTTATATATATAGAAATAAATGTACAAAGGTCATAAAGAGATTCAGTCCAAGATATAATAATAATAAAACCAGATTGCAGCAGCAACAATATCTATGCATGGCTGCTTAATATATAATTCTGGGAATTCAGTAAATGTTTATTTGAAATCTGAACAAATTAATCGAATTACCTGGATGGCCGTTTCGAGTTGAAGCCTGTTCTGTTTGATGAATTTGTTGTACCAGAGGTATATGTATAATATATAGTTATATATGATTAGAGAATATATATTTGTGTGATGAAGAATATGCTTGGAAGGAGAATATATTGGAAATGGAGAACCTTATTTATTAATAATTCTTCTATACTCTGGAAATTGACTTTTTTATATAATATTTTTCCCGATATGTTTTATTGACATAACCAAAATATAAATGCATGTAGTTCACAATTTAGTTTCAATAATTTATTTAAATTTTGTGGCTGGCATTTGGATCGAAATAATAAATTCGAAAATGTACGGCTATCCACAGCATGGCGACCTTTTTTTCTTTTGTTTTAATTTAAATAAATGAGATGAGCCGTACCCGTTATTAGTGGTTGACGTACCCGCTATCATTATCATCATCATCATCATCGTCATCATCATCATTTTGTTATTGTTATTCTGAAATGGAACACCACCTTCTGTTTACTTACACTAACGCGATAATAGAGAAAGCTTCTTGTCCCCAGGATATAGGCGAATTGATAAGATTTGGGATGATATGGGAGCAACTTCTTCGCATTCATGGGTTCGATTTTCGTGTGGAGCATATTCCCAAGTGAAATATTGTTGGGGTATGTTCTGAAAATTAGTCAATTATATAAGTCATCTCCATCTCCCTATCAACTCGTGCATATCACTCGATTTAAAACTTATATGGGTTAAGTGGCATCTGATCTATGTAGGAGGTTAGCCCATTAATAAGCTAATATTTTCATGAAAGAAAAAGCTTCTTGGTTTATGGCTCAAGTTACTCGAAAATGGGTAAAGCTTATTGATTTAATGCTCAACTTACTCAAAAAAACTAATGAGGTGAAAGCTTAGGTCTAATATTAAAGCTTTTTATAACTATATCTAAACATAAAAGACTTTTATTATTAATTATGGTCCAACTTATATTTTCTTCCAGGAATATCTTTCTTTTGTTTGATTTCTTTTCAATCCAATTCTTTTTAGTAGAATTAGAACTGTAAATATTGATTGATTCAAGTATTCAACCCAAATTTGATCAACATTTAATAATTTTTTCCCTCGAATTGGTTCCTCCCAGATTTAAATTTTTTAATTATCTATGGAATTTTCACTCTTGATCGAATGCATGCATTCACCGTTAGTGGTATTTTATCCATATATCACACATATTTGTCCATGTTTGTTGTTTTCTTCGTCCATACTAAATTATTTTAAATTTTTTTATTGAATTTACCAATACTTGTTTTATATTATTTTAGCTTCTTAAGTAAACTCATTTTTAAACTGTACAAACACACAACATATTCATCAAGGTACATAATTATATATTTTTACTAAGCTGAAATATTTATATGTTTTTGGTTATATGGAAATGGGACTTGGAATTGGATTTGAATTGAATTTGGAATTCCATTTAGATATTTGTAAAAAGTTTTAAATGTGTGATTTGAATTTGATTTGATAACTAAAACATAATAATAATTTATAATAAAAAAATTTTTATTTCTTATTTTTGAAATATTTTTATAGTAATATTAATATAATACTCATATATGATTCATCAAAAATAAAAAATATTTGTGAACATAAAAAATTTGTATTATATAGTTCTTTTATAAAATGGAAAAGCATAAATTTATCTAGAGCAATTGAAACAAAGTTTTTTAAAATTTTGATAAATACAATATTTAATATCAAGGAGTATGATATTTTTTGGAATGAAATATTTAAATAATTTATTAATATAAAAATATTTTTTGACTTTCAAATATATAAAGAGGAATATAGTGAATGAATTATGTTGGTCCCGAAAAACAGGGGGTGTCTGTGAGCTCTCACACAACTCACGTAGGTTTTCACACAGCCTAAAACACCGAATCCTTAAGTTATGTGCAATTTAGAAGATGGTTTGAAAGCAAAGAAGCACGCAACACATAACCGGATCGCGCATGAAACATACCAACGGCTCTGCGAGCTGGTTCTGCATATGCGATCTGGTTTATTTAATACTTGAGCTGCAATAGCTCAGTGTTCTTGAATGTTAAGTGCATCGAGATACAGATTGAGTAATGAAATAGAATCATGCAAGTACCATGTTTCATTGGTAGGGAACATTGTGATGTTCTGAGCATGCAGATAGATAGTGTCAGGCCCCGTGCTAATTACAAACGTTTAACACATAATACGCGCATAAACACGGAAGCTTAAAATCAGGGCTTAAAAATTTTTCGAAATACAATGGGCCTGAACTCAATTCATACATTCAAAATATCGATAATTAAAAATATGAGTTGACTCAAACTCAAACACAACAGGTAACAGCATACTATCAATCAAATATAGATCCCCAATACATGATAACACGGGGCATCCCCCGGCTCAATACATATCATAATATAGACTGGGACTCAAGGACGCGGGGATCGACCAGCTGAACTTCCACTCTGCCCAGCTTGGTTACCTGAAGCTCCTGCAAATGGGCAACGCAGACCCATACAAAACAAAAGCAGGAAACAAGTACGAGGTCAAGCCTCAGTATGAATAGCTATCAAAGCAGATAAACATGCAACAGGCTATAAATCAATGCTATGAATGCATGAGGCTGTCAAAGGAAAAAATTCAGCTAGGCCGGTGTAACAACCGGCAAATCATATCATGTCGCCTCTATACCACGATCTATCAACCGGGAAATCATCGGTCCGTGATCATCGGGGCCCGTCAGCCCATCACAGCTCGGCGGTAGACACTCGTATCCGGTAGTCACCGCTCCGACTATAGCGTTGAACTTTTCGGGCACGACCCACCAGTCGGCCAGTCACAACGTGGCACCCAATCAGGTTATCAAATCAAATCTGTAAATCAGGCTCAAGATGTATGCATGAATGCCATTCAATATCCATGCTCAATACATATAATGTCTAAACGTAAGACAGTATGCATATTCAACCAAAATCAGCAACTGGTTCACGTAGGCACATAACAGTAAAGCCACAGATTTCACAACATCGAATTATAGACATGTTCAAGCTCACAACTACTAAGGGCTGCTCAATTCGTACCTTAAATTCTCAAAATTCTACCTCACAATCACGACAGGGCACGGCAGATCTCACAGCCTGCGAAACAGATTCCTCCTGGTTCAATTTCACGGCAATCTCAACTCAAAATTCCTGGAAGCTGAAATCCAAAAACTCAAAAAGGCTGAAGGCAGAAGCTACTCCACGAGACCAGCGATTTCACGAACACGCAGGGTTTCGGAATAGCTCAACTCGTTGCCTCAGGCTTCCAAATCAGTATTAATCGAAAGAGCAAGTCTCAAGGAGTCCAGCGCCACCAAGAACGTCAAAAACAGAGGCTGGAATCGACGGGAAATGGCGATAGAAAGTGACGGTGAACAGTAGCTATTTGAGGGTTTCGAGTTTGAGGATAAGAAATATCGGGTCTGGAATGCTCTAAGTGTAACTCAACACTTATATATATATCCTCTACTCAAAAAGCTACAGGGCAAGTCAAACACCGACAAAAACAGAGTTCTACAACTCAAAATATCGCAAAACAGATCCCTCGTGCAATGCAAAGGCAAAAACAGACTTCACGCTAAACTAATCTCGCGCAAGCCTTAAAAGACAACGTTTAACTAAAACTGATCCCAGCGCCAAAACACGCGCAATGCACAAAACGACGTCGCAGGCAAAACCAGATCTCAGCGCTAGCAGCAACGCCCCAAGCCAAAACGACAGCGTTTCGCTAAAAACAGATCTCACGCTCACGCAACAGACCTCGGCGCTAAAACATGAAACGACATCGCAGGCTAAACAGATCTTAGCGCTTAACGAAAACAGATCTCAGCACAAGACAACGCACAACGCCCAAAACGACGACGTCTGAGCAAAACAGATTTCACGCCTGCGCAACATCAGATGTCAACGCTTCTCGTTGACCAGCTCATGAAATCTGCTTACGTCAGCAGATCTCTCACGCTGAACAGATCTCACCTTCCAGCTTTCTCTAATTCGAACAGCTTTCACACAAACTAGCAGATCTCACCAAAACGCAGCGTTTAATCTTCTTCTCGCGACAAAACACGCAACGCTAAGGGAAAAACAGATCTCTATCAAATTCAACCAAATCAATGCGATAAACACGCTAACACTAGAAAACAGATCTCTCTCAAAAATCGATCAATTCACATCGTTTCTCGACCAGATCTCACCCGATACACACGAACTAAAATCTGGACAACTCCAACTAGAGATCTGAATTTCTCAAAATCAGATTTCACCAAAAATTCGAAATTCTAGAAATCGAAAATCTTCAAATTCGAGACCAATCTAAACCCAAAAATCAAATTCCTAAAATCCGAATCCTCACATTCTCCCCACCTTAAGAGATTTAGTCCTCGAAATCAAAGGTAAACAAGGGCAGAACATTCAAACATGCAAATCAGCACAAACATTACTCAAATTTGAAGCAAAAACCAGCAATTTACCTGGAAAAATCTGCACAATCAGTGCTCAAACAGATGAGGCCAGTCCTGTCTCATCTTTTCCTCAACTTTCCAGGTTGCTTCTTCTCGGCCATGCTTGCTCCATTGGACCATCACCAACGGAATTATCTTGTTCCTCAGCTGTTTCTCCTTCCTATCCAAGATCTGCACTGGATATTCGACATAGCTCAAGGCAGAATCTAGCTCAACTTCGTCGGTTCTCAACACATGGGACGGATCTGGCTCATATTTTCTCAACATGGACACATGAAAGACATCATGCATCGCGACTAACTCCTCGGGCAGCCTCAATCTATAAGCCAACTGTCCAATCCGCTCAATAATTTCAAAGGGACCAACGAATCTGGGAGCCAATTTGTCTTTAAATCTGAATCTCATCACGCTCTTGAAAGGAGAAATCTTGAGAAAAACACGATCGCCAACCTCAAACTCTAACGGTCGACGTCTTCTATTAGCATAGCTAGAGAAACGGTCTTGGGCAGCTTTCATTCTACTCCAAATCAAGTCAATCTGATCCTTCATGTGCTGAACAAACTCCGGTGTAGAAAGTTGTCTCTCGCCAACTTCTTCCCAACAAATCGGGGATCTGCACTTTCGACCATACAATGCCACAAACGGAGCCATTCCAATAGTGACTTGGTAGCTGTTGTTATACGAAAACTCAACCAAGGAGAGCGAATCCTGCCAGCCACCGCTGAAATCCATCACCACTGCTCGCAACATATCCTCTAAAGTCTGGATAGTCCGCTCAGACTGTCCGTCTGTCTGTGGGTGATAGGCTGTGCTCATCGCCAATCTCGAACACATTGCTGCTTGCAGACTCTTCCAAAAGCGAGAAGTGAACCTCGGATCTCTGTCAGACACTATCAAAACCGGAACTCCATGCAATCTAACCACATGGTCAATGTACAATTTCGCCATCTTTTTCATCGAACACCTCACATCATAGGGAATGAAATGGGCTGACTTCGAAAGTCTATCAATCACAACCCAAATCGCATCGCATCCCCTACTCGATCGAGGTAGGTGAGTCACGAAATCCATGGCGATATGCTCCCAATTCCATTGGGGCACCTCTAAACTCTGCAACAAACCACCAGGTCTCATTCTCTCGGCCTTGACCTGTTGGCAATTCAAACATCTAGCAACAAAAGCCGAAATGTCGCTCTTCATACCTGCCCACAAGTAGTGAGACTTCAAGGCATGGTACATCTTTCTTTCGCCTGGATGCACACTGTACCGGCTACAATGCACTTCATTCATGAGGGTCTCTTTCAAATAAATCAGGTTCGGAACTACTAATCTCCCTCTGAACCTCAAACATCCATCAGAAGCAACAGAGAAATCATCAGACTGACCTGACTGCGCCTTAATCCTCAACTCATGGATATAGGGATCGGTCATCTGCGCCTCCCTGATGTTCATCACAATCTGCGGTTCCACCTGAAGAGACGAAACGAAGAAATACTGATCACCCGGCTGGAATCGCCAACCAGAAGTACTCAACTCCTCATGAACCTTCGAAATACTCAAGGATGCTAACATATCAGGCTGGGTCTTTTGACTTAGAGCGTCTGCTACCAAGTTCACTCGCCCAGGCTGATACTGAATCTCACAGTCAAAGTCCTTAAGCAATTCCATCCAGCGTCGTTGCCTCATGTTCAAATCTGACTGCGTGAAGATATATTTCAGGCTCTTGTGGTCGGTGTACACCACAAATTCTTCACCATAGAGATAATGCCGCCAAATCTTCAAGGCAAACACTATCGCAGCCAACTCCAAATCATGAACCGGGTACCTCGTCTCGTGAGGCTTCAACTGTCGAGACGCATACGCAATCATGTACCCGTTCTGCATCAGAACACACCCTAAACCATTCAGAGAAGCATCGGAGCACACAACAAATCCTCCGGAGCCAGACGGTAGGGCCAAAACAGGAGCAGAAGTCAACTTCTCCTTCAGCGTCTGAAAACTGTACTCGCACTCATCAGTCCATACAAATCTCTTATCTTTCTGAGTCAACTGCGTCATAGGCCTGGCTATCGAAGAAAACTTCTCAATGAAACGCCTATAGTAGCCGGCCAACCCCAAAAAACTACGGATCTCTGAAACGTTTCGAGGTCTCTCCCAGTTAAGCACTGCTTCGACCTTGCTCGGATCCATCGAAATCCCTTGTGCTGAAATCACGTGACCCAAAAAGATAATCCTGTCGTGCCAAAACTCGCACTTGCTGAATTTGGCATAGAGCTGCGAGTCTCTCAATCTCTGCAATACTAGTCTCAAATGCTCCTTGTGCTCTCTCTTGCTCCTCGAGTACACCAAGATGTCATCTATGAAGACGATTACGAACCGATCGATATACTCGCTGAAGACACGATTCATCAAATCCATAAAGACAGTGGGGGCATTCGTCAATCCAAACGGCATGACAAGAAACTCAAAATGCCCATATCGAGTCCGGAAGGCTGTCTTTGCCACATCAGCGTCTCTAATTCGCAACTGGTGATAACCAGAGCGCAAGTCAATCTTCGAGTAAACAACCGATCCCTGCAACTGATCAAACAAGTCATCAATCCTTGGCAAAGGATACTTGTTTTTCACCGTTGCTTTATTCAACTGTCTGAAGTCCACACACATCCTCATAGTGCCATCTTTCTTTTTCACAAAAAGGATCGGAGCTCCCCAAGGCGACATGCTCGGTCTGATGAAGCCTTTCTCCAAGAGATCACTCAACTGCTCCTTCAGCTCTTTCAACTCTGCGGGCGCCAACCGGTAAGGAGCTCTAGAAATCGGGGCGGTACCGGGCACCAACTCAATACTGAAGTCGATCTCACATCGAGGAGGGAATCAAGGAATCTCATCTGGAAACACATCGGGAAACTCTCGAACGACGGGGATGTCGCGCAACTCTAATCGCTGTTCCTGGGAACTATCAAGTGCGTAGATCATGAATCCTGTATTACCTAGCGATAGCAGGCTAAACATCTCCATAGCGGACACTAGGGGAATCTTCGACCTCGAATCCGTGCCGTAGAAATCCCACCTCTCACCCGTATCAGGGCGAAATCTCACCACACCATGGAAGCAATCAATGGTAGCCTTATAGCTAGATAATACGTCCATTCCCAAAATACAGTCGAAATCTCTAATCCCCAACACAATCAAATTGGTCACCAAAACATGCTCATCAAACCTAATCAGGCAATCTACCACTACCTCTCGGGACGACAGATCCACACCAGCAGGAGTAGACATGGAAACAACATCACATAGTGGGGAAGAACTCAACCCACGCTCAAACACAAACATCTCAGATATAAAAGAGTGTGATGCACCAGTTTCAAACAAGACTCTCGCAGGGTAATCATAAATAGAGCATGTACCTCTAATCACCATGCCCGGCGTCTCCTCAGCCTGATCCATCGTCAAGGCGTTCGCCTGCGCCTGCTGGGGAATCTGAAACGGGGGTCGGGAAGGTCCTCCAAAACGAGACGGCTCACGAGGCTGAAAACCAGATCGCTGGGACGGCGCAACAGGCTGCTGTCGCTGAGAAGAACCACTAGCGGAACCCTGCTGCGACTGACCAGTAGACCCCCCTCCAATCGAAGGACACGCTCTAGCGAAATATCCCGGCTGACCACATAGATGGCAAAGTCCTCGGACTCCTC
>KV003160.1:73999-97225 GCA_001598015.1 Dorcoceras hygrometricum | reverse complement strand
GCTATAAATCAATGCTATGAATGCATGAGGCTGTCAAAGGAAATCAGTCAGCTAGGCCGGTGTAACAACCGACAAATCATATCATGTCGCCTCTATACCACGGTCTATCAACCGGGAAATCATCGGTCCGTGATCATCCCGTCCCGTCAGCCCATCACAGCTCGGCGGTAGACACTCGTATCTGGTAGTCACCGCTCCGACGATAGCGTTGGACTTTTCGGGCCCAACAGTCAGCTAGGCCGATGTAACAACCGGCAAATCATATCATGTCGCCTCTATACCACGGTCTATCAACCGGGAAATCATCGGTCCGTGATCATCGGGGCCCGTCAGCCCATCACAACTCGGCGGTAGACACTCGTATCCGGTAGTCACCGCTCCGACGATAGCGTTGGACTTTTCGGGCACGACCCACCAGTCGGCCAGTCACAACGTGGCACCCAATCAAGTTATCAAATCAAATCTGTAAATCAGGCTCAAGATGTATGCATGAATGCCATTCAATATCCATGCTCAATACATATAATGTTTAAACGTAAGACAATATGCATATTCAACCAAAATCAGCAACTGGTTCACGTAGGCACATAACAGTAAAGCCACAGATTTCACAACATCGAATTATAGACATGTTCAAGCTCACAACTGCTAAGGGCTGCTTAATTCGTACCGTAAATTCTCAAAATTCTACCTCACAATCACGACAGGGCACGGAAGATCTCACAGCCTGCGAAACAGATTCCTCCTGGTTCAATTTCACGGCAATCTCAACTCAAAATTCCTGGAAGCTGAAATCCAAAAACTCAAAAAGGCTGAAGGCAGAAGCTACTCCACGAGACCAGCGATTTCACGAACACGCAGGGCTTTCGGAATAGCTCAACTCGTTGCCTCAGGCTTCCAAATCAGTATTAATCGAAAGAGCAAGTCTCAAGGAGTCCAGCGCCACCAAGAACGTCAAAAACAGAGGCTGGAATCGACGGGAAATGGCGATAGAAAGTGACGGTGAACAGTAGCTATTTGAGGGTTTCGAGTTTGAGGATAAGAAATATCGGGTCTGGAATGCTCTAAGTGTAACTCAACACTTATATATATATCCTATACTCAAAAAGCTACAGGGCAAGTCAAACACCGACAAAAACAGAGTTCTACAACTCAAAATTTCGCAAAACAGATCCCTCGTGCAATGCAAAGGCAAAAACAGACTTCACGCTAAACTAATCTCGCGCAAGCCTTAAAACGACAACGTTTAACTAAAAACAGATCCCAGCGCCAAAACACGCGCAATGCACAAAACGACGTCGCAGGCAAAACCAGATCCCAGCGCTAGCAGCAACGCCCCAAGCCAAAACGACAGTGTTTCGCTAAAAACAGATCTCACGCTCACGCAACAGACCTCAGCGCTAAAACATGAAACGACGTCGCAGGCTAAACAGATCTTAGCGCTTAACGAAAACAGATCTCAGCACAAGACAACGCACAACGCCCAAAACGACGACGTCTGAGCAAAACAGATTTCACGCCTGCGCAACATCAGATGTCAACGCTTCTCGTTGACCAGCTCGTGAAATCTGCTTACGTCAGCAGATCTCTCACGCTGAACAGATCTCACCTTCCAGCTTTCTCTAATTCGAAAAGCTTTCACACAAACTAGCAGATCTCACCAAAACACAGCGTTTAATCTTCTTCTCGCGACAAAACATGCAACGCTAAGGGAAAAACAGATCTCTATCAAATCCAACCAAATCAATGCGATAAACACGCTAACACTAGAAAACAGATCTCTCTCAAAAATCGATCAATTCACATCGTTTCTCGACCAGATCTCACCCGATACACACGAACTAAAATCTGGACAACTCCAACTAGAGATATGAATTTCTCAAAATCAGATTTCACCAAAAATTCGAAATTCTAGAAATCGAAAATCTTCAAATTCGAGACCAATCTAAACCCAAAAATCAAATTCCTAAAATCCGAATCCTCACACTAGCCCGTAAGCTGCGTGGGTCTAACTGCACTTCTTTACTGCCTCAGTGAGAATGGCTACATACACTTCTTTAACGTCACAGTGTGAAAGACAACGTAGACTTGTGTAACGGCTCTGTCAAAAGACTACAATGGAGAGTTTTTTTAATTTGATTCACTCAGCAAATCTAATCAGCTCTCTCAAATATATGTGAGTGAATCGTGTGTGAGATTACAATGTATGCTCAATCTCTCAAGGATAAAATCTCACACACTGGGAAGTGCTCCTGTCCGAGCTGGTTTTACCAATGTCTTTCCAGAGCTTGTGTTGTGCGTGCTGGTGTTTTACATTTCTGATCTGCACAACACTTCGCTCTTCTCTCTACGCTTTTCTTCTGTTGAGTTCGCCTCTCTCATTCTGCTTGTGCTCCGCTCTTGTTATTTATAGTCTGACGCGGAGTTTAATCTGTTGGACACAAAGTTATAGCCGTTGAAAGTCTTCTCACACTGTTGTACTTTGCGTCATTTGTATTTAATATGTTGCAGACTTTTCTTCACTTTAAGCACGTGAGCATTGTACTTTGAGAAGAAAATACAAGCAAATCGATTTGAATACTAATAATCAATCTGCGTATAGTCTTGTATTCAAATTTCTTTGCTCGTAGATTTGATAGCATCTGTCATGCTATCCGAACTGGTTTGTCCTTTACCAGTTTACCAGCTTATCTCCGTTCTGTTTTGCGCTGAGCTGGTCTTTCTTCGAGTTGTTCTTTTCCTCTCTTCTTATCTGCTCTTGAGCTTCTCTTGTTCTGTTCTTTCCTGCTCTTGAGCTGCTTCGAGCCAGCTTGTTCATCATACTCAGCAGGTCGTTTCTCTGAGCTGGTTTCCTTCCCAGCTGGTTTCTTCTTTCACTACAGCAGCCTTCTGCTTCCCCATCGTGAGCATCCAGTTGCTTCGATCCTTGATCACGTTTTCTCTTTCCTGATCTGATTTATCAGCTCGGCTCTATTCTTCTCGTCAAGAGCCATTGTGTGCTTGCTTGTTCTCTTGGTCCATTCAGACACCTCATCCAAACCATCGGCAAGCACACCTTTCTTTCACTGGTAGATTGAGCCAGTTTTCCACGTAGAACTGCAATCCAGCACCAATGATTATATCTCAACTTCTTTGATATAATGATCAGTTCTAATTCAGTCTTCCCAAGAACTGAGATCCCTATGATGAACTGATCATAGTTGCGCTTAGTGATCCGACCTGCACTTGATCACTGCGCTTGTCTATACCTCGGCACTTGAACACTGCACTTGTACGCTGCACTGATCTGCTCTTGAACAGTTCTACACTTCACCAGATCTTCTCTGCGCTTGGTCTCTGAACTGCTCTTGCATCAAGTTGGTAGACCAGCTTGATGTTTCCTGCAATCTGGAAGACTTCTGTTGTACCAGCTCGGGCGTCCCCTCACTGTTCCAGCATAGATATCTTCAACCGAACCAGCTTAGGCGTCCCCTTACTGTTCCAGTTTGGATATCTTCCTTCTTTCTTAATCAAATGCAGGCTGCGCAAGTCATATAAACTGTTAGTAAGATATTAACAAATTTTGTGTCAATCAAAACTTAGATTATGATCTGTATAAACAGATCCAACAAATTATATTATTTTAATTCAGGTAAATATTGTTAGGATCAAGCCCTTAACAATAAACCAAAAGTTATAGCTGTTAGCCAAGGTGCAACTTTATTTCCTTATAATGTGACAGCACGAAGTGCACATATTATGTGCGTTAGGGTCGGGCTGTTAGGCCCATGAGTCCGAAGAGGGTGCGTGTCTAACTGTTGGTGCTGCCTCTTTCCCTTAGAGATCAGTCTTACCCCTTACCCTACGTCAGTCCTATTCCCAGCAGAGATAGTATTATCCGTTAAGATCTGACATCATACTTTTACAGTTCTCATGGTCAACCAGATCAAACGTCGCAACGTCAGCAGCTTGACGTACGAGAACTTCCCATGAGGTCACACATCTCAGTACCGTTCTCATCCATACACGCTTTACTCAACAAATATTATTTTGTATATTGAAGTAAACTTAAAATATATGAATAACTTATAATCTTATTAGCTAATTTTATTTTTATAAATCACATTGAATCCCATTAAATCCTACCACTTTTTTAAGGATTTCAGTTAGTTAATAAAACGCCTTCAAGATCCACCGAATATCAATCCCATAATAAAATTCCCTTCTTCCAAGCACTAAAATGGAATTTCCAAATCCAAATCCCACTAAATCCATCAAATCCTTAAAAACACACGGTTAACTTTCCAGCATCAGATCAACTAAATCTCATCAAATCCTTAAAACCAAACGGTTAACTTTCCAGCATCAGTTAAAAGAGTATGTGAATAACCCAACTCCAGCTCTAATTCGAGTTACATTTGAGTATAAATATTTCAAATTATTCTAGGAACAAATTGAGCTCGAATATATATATGACTCGAACCACAATCGAGCATTAATATTTTCTCACATTCTTCACAGCGTCTTCATTCCATTTATATGCATCCCTACGCTCAATGCCTAAGACCTAAAGAAATCCAAAAGCTATTATAATGTGTGAAGCATAACTCATATAGTTTAGATAGCTGTAATACTTAACATCTATAAGCCACTAAATTTTGTTGTAATCAATAATTATAAATACGATGGATGATATATTATACAGAATATATTTCATCTGTGTTTATTTATCCATAACTAAAATATTTAAGGCTCAGTAAAGGGAATTTTTGCAACTCAAACCAAAATATGGCAGTGTACAATGAATGGATTCCTTTATACAAAATTGGGAAAAAAGAAAAAATGCTCTGTCAGAAAAGAAATAATACTACAGGGTATGGACTTCCTACATATAATAAATAAAAATTTTAGTTGCCAATAAAAGGAACTACAATCATATACCCCTAAGGAAAGGGTAAAAGAAATGTACAGAAACATGCCAAACTCGGTTTTCTTGTACCTTAAACTACATCCCCGATGAGGTTCTGTTTATCCTCTGAGCACCAAGTTTAGGAGCAGCTGGTTTGGTACCTCTACCTCGACCGGATGACAAAGGCTTCGGCCCAGTGGTTGGTGGAGGAGCTGCAATGGATGCCCAGAGGTCATCATCAACAGATCCACTAGATTTCAGATTCAAAGGCTTGGAAGATGTTTTAGGAACTGGGGCAGCGACAGCACCCCAAGGATCATCGTCGTCAACTTTACTGGATTTCGAGTTCAGAGGTTTAGATGTAGATTTTGAAGTAGGATGCGCTACAGAACCCCAAGCGCCACTATCATCGTCATCATCATTATCATCGTTACTGGTGTTTAACGTGCTCTTCGGTCTTGAACTTGGAACTGGATCGAACATTGCATTTGATTAGAAGTAAGCTAGAGTGATTTCTTCTGCGCTAGTGTGCATCATTACGTTATATGGTTCAAGTAAAATTTCTCAAGTCATCCTCTTTGGAAGTATTACCTCGAGGCTTAGGCTGTGAGACTGGACGTTTTTGAGCAGCTTGGATGCTTGAAAGCGCTGAAGATGGTTTTGATTCCTCCAACGGCTCAATATCATCCCAACCATCTTTGTCTTCATCAATGCCGTTCTCAAGTTCACCCCACCCATCAGTTGATGTAGGGGATGCAGGTGGAGGATGGTCCGTGAAATCAGTCAAGTCAGAATGGGAATTTACACGGACCGATGTTACATTTGCTGTATCCATCACTGTGCCATCAACATATCAATGTCAGTGCAATGTACTGGCCAACAAGAAAGAAAGTACAGACGGGCAGAATAGCATTCATTAGAGCATAACAAAGATTAGAGGCATAACAATTAATATTTCAACGGAAAAAAGAGGTAGAATGAGCACCAGAGCTGGAACTGGAAATTGAAGAAGTAAGAGGTGGATTTTTATTGTCCGATGAAGCAAGGGTATTCTGCTCAGAAGGTTTGCCTTTAAGAGTCAAAGAGCTCATTGCCCATCTGCATCAAAATACATAAAAGTGATACCAAACAGTGAAGGCAAATCTCTTTGATGATGGAAAAAATAGATAAATAGTTAAAAACTATCGACGTTATTATGGTAAGAAACATGAGGACTTCGAGTAGATATAGCAGCCATAGAGCCCTGAAAGAGGACAGATAAAAGAAAACAGGTGACTAAGAGTGTTTGCCTCAAAAACTGCCTGAAAGTATCACTCTTTGAAAATTCCAATCATATCTCGATACATTTTTTATCACAAGTCCAAATACAAAATATTATACCACAAAAATCATCAAATCTACAACTATTAAACCCCAAAAAGAATATTGAGGATTTCCAACCAAGTATTTCTTAACACATTCTTCACAGATATAATAACACAAGTTTCAAGTGATAAGCACAAGGTACGCAAAACAGATAAGGGAACTTTTAAATTGCTAATTGAAACTAATTCCAGTGCGAACGAAGAATATTAGGCTCTGCGGCTCATAAAACACCAAAAAGGATATCGGCTCAAACTCAACATACCCAAGTAAACCAGCATTTCCAGGTATTGACGAAATTCCTGCATCCGACGAACCTGTGGTATCTCCGGTACTTGTCTATAGGAACCAAAAGATGATATTAATCCTCAACTCAAAGAGAACAGAGAGAAGAAGCGATACACAATTTGTTGAGCATATGACAGCAGAAAGCAACCATAAATAGCATGCACTATTTTGCAATTAAGCCTTTATTTTTTCCTTACCAGACGGGCTTGATTAAGTTATGAATCAGACTGTTCTTAAGAATTTTTGTGAGCTTTTCCATTAATTCATATCCTTTTACCAATATAAGGAAGTAATGACACAAAACGGGTACACACCTTCACATGGTATTGTTTAACTAATTGCAAAAACTGTTCAACAGCCAGGAATGCCTTTGATCGAACATCACTGTGTCCAATAGAGGAGTAAGAAAGATGAAGAATCACGAAAAGTCTAATAAGATGAGCAGCCCATGACAAAAAGCATTAATGCACATGAAGTAAAGGGTATAAACATAAATTATGGCAATGAGTCGCCAACGACAACACACAGCATGTCACAGGGATATGAAGCAATTAGAATATGGAGAGAGAAACAGAAGAAAATAAGAACGCTTTCATCAGGCATTACAGTCAGTGTGCCTAAACAAAAGCGCAATATATACAAGAACACCAGTATAGCTGGCAAAATTTTGAAGTAACAAGTTCACAAGGCAAGACCATGTATGTGTGTGTGTGTGAGAGAGAGAGAGAGAGAGAGAGAGTTTGTGTGTGTATTTTGGACATTATATCTACCTGAAAAATTTTGCAAAGATCGAAAGATGGCGTCTTACAATTTGATACTGCACAATTCAACTCGGTATTATCTTAGAAAAACGTAAAATCATATCATTACAGTAATCAACGTACTATCAACCTTTCCATTTGATTTAGTATTAATGATTCCCCCAGACCAAAAAGTTTCTACATCGAGATCAATATCATGAAGTATATTCAAGGTCAACCTAGCAAAACGTAAAAAAAATGCAATCAAAAGATTTGGATAAAGGCAAATTCAAGGTCAATTAAATAAACGTCACTGGGACAATCTTAAGAACACAGAAACAACAAAACAAAGATGAAGGAAGAAATTAATACTTTCAACCAAACAATCAAAGTAAATTAATACCTGTCAGGATCTATGGTCAGGACAACAACATTTGGCAAAATTCGAGTTGCAATCTCATTGACATCATAATAAGAACTAGTGGCACATAAAGCCATAATACCTGACACAAAAGAAAGTAACAATATAGGAGAGATGAGAGATGGGATGGCGAAAATTGGGACAGTTAGAGAATTCATCATGATATTGAGGACAAAAACTTTCTTTATGCATTGTCATTGGGTATAATACTGAGAAAATATATGGTGGAAGAACTCAAGGACACTAAAGTCTTCCTACTACCAGGTCAAGAAAAAGAGTAAAGCTTTACCTGCTCCTCGAGCAGGAGAAAATGTATCACGCAAGGCTCGAACTGTAAATGCATTTATCAGAACTCTTTTCCTTGTCTGCACGATTATAAGATATTGGAACCAAGACTACTTAGTACTTCATTAAAGGATATAAGTACCGAAAACATCTGAAAGGTTAAGAATAGTATATTTATAAGAACCATACAACACTGACCCCTTCATTCAGGTGACTTGCAATATTTCCAAGTAATATGGTTGTATTTGTTCGGATAGCTGGTTCTTCATCAACCTACACCAGTCATAAAAGCAGAATAACAAATTCCTAGCACACTAAAAGCAACAAAGAAGGCCAGGACACAAAAGATTAGGAAAACTATAGGGTGACTAAGAGACTTGTTATAAGCTGCATAAGCACGTACCTGAAGCTTTGATAGAAACTTTAGCAATGATCCTGATATAGTGCGTTGAGAGAGCTGTTCAGCAAGGAAGAATTCAAGAATAATTCAGATGGTTTTGTCTTGACCATCATCTTGTATATCCTTGGATTGTCAATGATATGAAAGAGAGTGCATTTACCTTGGGAGCCAAGACAAGCATAGATTTCAGGGTCAACTCTCTTAGAAAAGCTGATGTGTCAGAAAAGCCATTAGCCACATGAGGGTAAACCTGCAATATAACAATATTTTTTCTTCAACACTCCATGGCGATTTATTTGTGCATCAAACAGGGGAGATTTTGATTGATTTAACATATGAATATTTATCATGATTATGAGCCTCGTTTATACTTGTTCGTCAACAATTTGAGTTGATAATGCCTCGCCATACTGATCGATATGCTGAAGAAGACCAACTCGCATAGCCCGGTCAGTAGATGCAAAAAGTTTGACGACTGTAGGCAATACCTGCAACCAACAAAACCAAGTTTAACTACAAGAATAAGCAAAACAGATTGCAGTACAGATATAAAAAGACAGTTGCCTTCTGACTATATTCTTCTGTCGACAGCCAAGAACCCAGTTTCAATAATGCAGTCAATGCAGGTGCAGCAGCCGAACCAAATTCCATGGCAGACGCCAGCAATGGAAGCAACTGAAAAAGTAAAATTTTAATGAATTTTACTTGTATAAACTACACAACAGACATGGACTTCATAAACACACACCTTTTTTAGCACTATTTGGCGAGGCAGCTTCTCAGCAAGATTTGGAAGCTTACGGAAAAAGGTATCCTTTTCTACACTATCCTTCAAGTTAAGAATTTCCATAAACTGTATGGTCTCCACCAGCTTGTTTTCAAAATATTCTGCCAATACATAAAAAAAAAAATTTAGTCCATTAGACAGGTCCATGAAGAAGGTTACTCATAGGCTTGAACTAGTAGAGTCGATATATTATTTTTGTGTCAATAAAAATTAAATCACGAAAACTTGAGAAAAAAACCAAGCCATTACAACTTAATTCAACTCTCAAAGACGGTTCTTGTGTCAATGATCATAAAAATTCAAAACCATGGAGCATGCGAGTTATATAGAGATCAATAGAACCCAAACATCATTCATCAATTAGCTCCACAAGTTTAAAGAAACGGACGACAGAAGAGTGCTTGATATCTATTTCTCTAGAAGAAATTTCAGCCTAGTTTCGCACACCTTTGACAAGTAAGCCATCAATTCACACAGAAAAACAAATAGAGTTGGCATTGGCATATTAACTTCAATCTTGAATAGCACATGTAACTGCAAGTGAAGGTTGAACTGACTGAAGAAGGAATAGCAGGAGACGAACATAAATTGTCTTTAATCAAAATAACTTCACTGAAGTGAAGAGCAAAAATAAACGAAACCCTGGTTGAGGCAGTCTAAGAATCACAGAAAAACAGCCGCATCTTGCCACAGAGCGATTGAATGTTTACAAACTGTAACAATCATATTAGAATGACTAATCTGTATAACCCTGGACCTATACCGTGATTATTTTTAATGATAAACTACATGAAAATGTCCAGGCACTCAATATTGCAGCAGATGTTCAGTAATAAAATTATCACAGGTAATGCAGGGACTGAAGTTATACACATGTCTTTTAGCTAATATTAAGTTATAAGGAATTCTGTCAGGTTATGTCAAGTTAACATCCAGTCTAGATAGAAAAACTGTAAAGAATCAAATATACAGAAATATCAGAAGAAAAAACATACCGCCATTTTCCAGAAGTTTAGACGAATTCAACCTGCGAGAGGGCATAGAACTCAAAAGACGCTGATAATCTGGAAGTAGAGACTGGGATAGACCAATACACAATTCCAAAAGTTAAAGTCATCAAATCTAATAAAAGTTGAAGCAATCACTGCACCAAAAGAACTCACGATTGCATAAAAATTACACAATCTGAGAAATAAAAGATAAATTCTGAAACCAACTGGAACTACACTCCTGATGGTTAAAATATGCACAAACAAGCATGCCGCACCTTAGGTATGCTAGCAGTATTCCGCAACTCCTCTGTTTTACTCAACTTAGTGCCCGAGAATAGTTCATAAATGAGACAGCCTATCATTGCAGTGTCAAAAATAAAAATGAACAAAAGGAGAAGTCTTTGGATAAAGGACGCCATGTTGTTTATTCCAAATTTTAACAGAAATAAATAACCCAGAAAAGGAAAAATATTCCCCCGACTATTCCAAAGTAATCATCCTACAATTAGAAAGTTATGTTAAAAGTGAGAGATGCAACGAAGCATTTTAATGGGAGACTTATAAACCAGAAAAATATTCTACGAGGTACACTTGGTTATCATCAACATAATATATGTCTTTGTTCCGAAGCCACAAATGGATGTAAAAATATATCTACTCAAAACATTATTTTAATATTTTATGAGTTCTGTTAATGTCAACAATTCACAAATGGAATCTCGCAGCAAAATAACAGACAGCAGCCTTATTCTATTTATCCAGCAGAGAAAGAAGAAAAGAATATTAAAAGTTCATCTAACCTCAGATCACATTAAATTAACATCAGGCTGCTTCTGCCTTAAAATATGAGACAAAAATCATAGTTTTGAAGAAGAAAACGTCTAAGCTTTCCATTCACCCAAATATAAATTTGATTGATCTCAAAATTTGCTTGGAAAGTTACCAAACTTCTTATCAGGTGGTGAGCAGTCAAAATGCACACTTACCTAAGCCCCACGAATCAATAGCCCACGGCGGAGACTTTCTTATAGCCGCCCAGTCAGACTTAGCCAACTCCATTGACTTGTATTGTGAACCAATGAGCCATTCATATTGCTGTGACAAAAAATGTCAAAAGTGGATAAATAAAATAAGATCCATCCCACCGTATTTAACCTGAAAATAATCAGCATTCTTACTGTGGCAATTAAACAGAATCATTAAAAAAAATATGCAGATACAAGAACTTATAAAATGTTACAAGGTAGCATAGACTTTTGCAAAAGGTTTTCATGCATTTTACTTTCAGTTTTCGTTAGTAGGATTTTTACGATTTGATAATGCACTACTTTGCTTCCTCCAAACACACCAAAATAACTAACATTCTGGAAATAATCTTCAGATACCCAGATACCATGCGAATGAGCTCTCACTTCTTCAAGTTTAAGATACATTAATGACAATTTGGTTTCCCACATACTGGGAAGCCAAAACCAGGTTTCTCCAAAAGCATACTGTCAAGAACAATGAAAAATATGGGCTCAAACTTATAACTTACAAGCATCGGTCCAGTGGCAGCTTCGTTATTCCCATCAAATTCAGATAGAACATCAAACGCATGGAGCTTCCAATCCAATGTTTGAGTAACTACAACACTAGCCATGCAAACATTACCATGAACCTGCAATAGGACAACACAAAGACATAATACTTTAATATATAGCTAAAGCAGGGATCCAGTAAAAAAGAGGGAGCGCAATGACCAAACGAAGTTTTGTTTATAGACAGATACTCATACACAATAATAACGGAGATCTACTCAATCTATATGCATACAGAATCCAAATACCACATGAACACATCTAGCATTTTTTGAGGCATTTCATCAACTCAAAATATAATCATATTGAAGAATCATGAATTGATACATTGAAGTATTAATTAATATGACTCCATATATAACACATCACTAGTTTACCTCCTTTCCCATTTACCATTCGGAAACAGGCTGCCAAGTTATTAACACCTTTTAATATAAATAAATATTATAAAATAAAATATATTAACAGAAGTCATAGCTAGATTGTAAAGCTCAAGCCATTACAACAAGAAAAAGATCGTTTACAGGTTCTCCCAGAAACAGAGAGAACTGCTGAAAGAAGATAAAAGATGCATACCAGTTTACAATCATTATTTAAAAAGCTCACAGCTTTAGCTATCCGATGAAGTCCCCAGGCAAAGTATTCATCCCTAACATAAGAAGCAAAAGAACATTAGAAATGTTGAAACATGGCAAACTGGGGAGGATAAATCTGAGGAAGCCAGAGAAACGTTACGAAAGATGATATGTCTAGAAGTACAAAGTCATAGAAACTAAAGATATGATGGTAGGATTAAATAAAATACAACGAACGAAGGCATCAATGCTAAGTAAAGCAAACAGAAGCCAAATGTTAAACAACGTTATTCAATTCTTGAATGACAACTGAGAAAAAAGACCACAAAATATCACACCTTTGGCTGCCTTCTAACCCCAATTCCTTTATCTTTTCCGACAGGGGCATAACAGGCTCCGTCACAATATAGATGGTGACCTTGGTGCTAGTACCATCAAAAGTTTCTGCTTCAGTACTGTGCAGAAATGACAAAATGTTTGGATGCCTGACCTGAATATATAAACACAGTTCTCTTTTTCAGTTGAGAAAAAATAGGGAAATCAAGTGCATGTGTGTTCACCATGCTTCAAGAACTGTACAAAACACGAAGAAAAGGAACAAGAAGATAAATCTGAAGCCACTTGACTACAGTGTTTTATAGCTTGCAATAATACTATTCTGATCATATTAATTTTATGTGAATTTTATCAGAACTATGATGCATTAGCTTCGCATTCTCTTTAAGCAAAGTATGTTTCACCATTTTGGGTTAATAACATAGAACTTTATGTTGGCTTTTCACATCAAATTAGTTTCAGAACTCGAATGGAAACTAGGGAAGACTGATCTTATAGTTTCAAGAAGTGGTTGGCAAAAGCAAAGCTCACCGTTCGAAGGCGTTTCACTCCATTACGACCAGCAGATAAATGTCCATCATTCACGTTGCTTCCAGAAAGAGAAAATATTGAAACAGGAGCCCCATCATCCTGCTTGTAAGAGGAAACGAATAAGAAGGCAAAAACTAAAGACCTAATTTTTATCAGGGTTACAATTGAAATATGATTCGGAAAGTGCGAAGCAATTTCAAGGAGACAAATAACTGAAGAAAGTTGACTACTGTCGTCTACACAACAAATAAAAAATTAAAAACCATCACAAGCAAGGGACCTTAGAAAGTACTGCCTCAGCGCACCAAATATATCAAAAAATAACATTCCATCAATGAATAAGAAATGGCGTAAAATCCAACCTCAAACAACAAAACACCCTATAAATTGTGTTTCTATGATTATTGGTGCATGTAACCGTTTACGACCACTCCTCGACCCATCCCATATCTTACACACATCGCCCATGTCCAACCACTGGTAATATCAATGTGATGAGAGGCCGTACACTCCCAAGCTTCACTAGGAGCAAAAAGGATTGCGTACTTATGATTGTGACAGTGATACAGCTTCTAAAGCAACTAACTGATCCATTAATCTTCTCCAACTTGGACTTCTAAACTTATTCGTCAAGAACCGTTGCAGAAAGTAAGCAGCCTTCAAGTTCAGTGAGTACCCAAATGGACTCATCAATGTTTTCAACCTACAAATCCTACTCCAAATTTCAAGTAACATGCAAAAAAAAGAGAAATAAAAGAACATTATGAACCTAGTTCTACTCCACAGATGCTGAAATTCCAACCCCGTATGTGTCTCAAAATGCAAGCCCCAACTTTGTAAACAGCTTCCCAACTGAATCCTAATTCTGTAATTATGACACTACTATTACCAGAAACATACATGTCATGAAGCTGGAACCAAAGGAAGCAGAATCCTACAATACTCCAAAGAAACCAATCAACTTCGAAAGAATCAACCAATAAAGCTCCAGATGGAAAAGATACCAACCTTCGAGGTTCCACGGCAGTGCACCCAAGATCCCCAAGCAGCGGAGTAAGGCTCGCCGATATTGTACGGAAGATCTTTCAGGCCGGTACCGGATCCACCGACCACCCCTTTCAGAAATTTAAACATCTCTGAATCCCGGCTCCTGATCCAGGAATGCAGAAAGTCTATCTGTAACCGGCACTTGGCAGAGATGCTGGACGCGATCAGAAGGAGCGTGACTGCGTGAGATTTCACTTCGATTCGATTGATCGATCCATCCCAATGTCCATGCCAACATGATGAACTCGGCTCACGATTAGTTACCCGAACGAAACTGATGGGCCGTGAGCCCATATAGTAAGGATGGGCCAGTGGCCCATGATAGTTAGTAAATATATTTTTCACCCATGAAACTGTTTAAATGTTAAAAATAATTTTAGGACCGCCTTACTTATATCAAAACTAAATTGAGTCGATTAGGTTTAGTAACAGTTCATTGGGCACTATATAATCTTCAGCTTATCGAGTTTTCATTTTGAGTGTTTTATTTTATTTTTGAGTTTTCAATTGAGTGTTGAGAACAAGGAGATCTTGAATTTGTGTCCATAAAATTATCGAAATATATTTATGATCCATAATTTGGTCACTCTTATCCTATCTTTAGAAAATTGAAATACCAATTAAATATTTGTTAAATCTATATATAGAAATGTAACATTACATAAAGTATTGTTTTATTTGGTTTTTGTTGAAAATCCGGACAGGTTTCACTTTAGTCAAACAATTCTGTTTACTTTTCAAAATAATAAAAACATATTACAATTAAAAATAAAAAAATGAGTGTAACGACATCGCATTTCTTAAAATCGATGACAGGATTAAATATGTTGGATCTGTTTATACAGATCACAATCTAAGTTTTGATTCACAAAAAATCTGTTATTATTCTACTAACGTTTTGCGTGCGATGTGCAGTGCACTTGGTTAAGAAGACAGTGAGACATTCAGACTGGAACGGTGAGAGGACACCCAAGCTGGAACAGTTGAAGATGTCTACGCTGGAACAGTGAGGAGGCGTTCGAGCTGGTACAGCACTGATGGACAGGGTGCAAGGAACATCAAGCTGGTCTACCAGCTTGGTACAAGAACAGCCAGAGATCAAGCGCATAAAGATTCGGTGAAGAGCAGAACCGTTCAAGCGCAGATCAAATGCAGCATACAAGTACAGTGTTCAAGTGCCTACGCATAGACAAGCGCAGTGATCAAGTGCAGATCGGATCACTAGGCGCAACTATGATCAGTTCATCATAGGGATCTCAGTCCTTGGGTAGACTAGATCAGAACTGATTATTTTATCCCAAAGAAGAAGGGATATAATCACTGGTGCTGGATTGCAATTCCACGAGGATAAGGTTTAAAGTATCCTCGGAGAACTGGCTCAGTCAACCAGTAAAAGAAAGGTGTGCTTGCTGATGGTTTGGATGAGATGTCTGAATGGACCAAGAGAACAAGTAAGCACACGATGACTCTTGACGAGAAGAATAGAGCCAAGCTGGTAAACCAGATCAGGGAAGAGAAAACCTGATCAGGAATCTCAGCAGCTGGAAACTTATGATGGGAAAGCAGAAGGCTGCTGTAGTGACAGAAGCAACCAGCTGGGAGGAAACCAGGTGAGAAACCAGCTCAGTGAGGCCACCTGCTAAGTGTAATGAACAAGATGGCTCGAAGCAACTCAAGAACAGATAAGAAGAGAAGAAGAGAGCTTTGAACAGCTCGAAGTAAAGAGCAGCTCAGTGCAAATCCGAACGGAGATAAGCTGGTAAACTGGTTAAGTTCAAACCAGTTCGGATAGCATAACAGATGCTATCAAATCTACGAGCAAAGCGATTTGAGTACAAGACTATACGAAAATTGTTTTTCAGTATTCAAATCGATTTGCTTGTATTGTCTTCTCAAGTACAGTGCTCACGTGCTTAAAGTAAAGAAAAGCCTGCAACACGTTAAAAGACAAAGGACGTAAAGTACAACAGTGTCAGAAGACTTTCAACGGCTACAACTTTGTGTCCAACGGATTAATCTTCGCGTCAGGCTATACATAACAAGAGCAGAGCACAAGCAAAGAAGAGAGAGAGAGAGAGAGCAAGCGAAACAAAAAGAGCATAGCGCGAGAAGAGCGAAATGTTGTGCAAATCCAAAATATAAAACAGAAGAACACATAACACAAGCTCTGAAAGACATTGGTGAAACCAGCTCGGTAGGAACACTTCCCAGTGTGTGAGATTTTATCTTTGAGAGATTGAGCATACACTATAATTTCACACACGATTCACTCATATATTCGAGAGTTGAGCGAAAAAGAAAATTGAGTGAATCAAATCTGAAACTCTCCATTGTAGTCTTTGGATAGAGACGTTAAACAAGTCTACGTTGTCTTTCGCACTGAGACGTTAAAGAAGTATGTATAGTCTTTCTCACTGAGGCGTGAAAGAAGTGAAGTTAGACACACGCAGCTTGCGGGCTGTTGTTCAGTGGTGGCTAGGAGTTCTTGCGGCTGCTGGTCGTAGGATCGGGTTGCAGCGGTGACCGCTGTAATCAAAGTCTTCTAGTGAATCCTTTCCGATTGCGGAAGAAGGGGAGACATATGAGATTCAGCTCCGAACTTCCATAAACAAATTGCAGCGTATCGTTTTATAGCTTTCTGCATTTACATTCGTACGCATTGCATATTTAACAACTGCGTTAAACAAAACCGTTAATGAGTTTTCGATTATAAGAGTTCAGTTTGAGTTATTTTCGCATGATTTTATCTCATTACTCAATTTGTATCTCGGTGCACTTAAGTTCAACTGAATCAACTCTGGACGTCTCCATCGCTAATTCAACTGCTGATTCCTTGAACGCATCAAACCAACTGTAAAATTGCTCGTAACTTAAGGGTTCCATGTCTTAGGCTGTGTGAGAGCCTACGTGAATTGTGTGAGAACTCACGGATACCCCCCTTTTAGATCCCAACATTTGGAATCAGAGCTCTTTTGTGATCTGGTACCCCGAATAATGGGACCAACAAAATATATGCCTCATAAGTTCGAAATTAAACCATATAAACTGATTTGCAATTATATTTTCAAAAAGAAAAATCAAATTTCTAAATTAATCGACATATTATAATTAATCTATAGACTATGGTATATTCTTGTTTATATTTAAACAATGACTACAAAAAACTTATGATGACATTAAATTATTTTTTAAAATATAATAAAAAGAGTTTATTAAAATGAAGGAGCCGCCGTTCGAAACAAACACCTGGCTGGCTCCTTATTTTTTGTGAAGCACCCGCAATAGTAACGTTATTTTGTAAAACAATCGCTCATTTCATATCATTTTATTGCCATAGTTGTTGCCTGCACGCAGAGAAGATAAACAGAAAGCTGAATCTTTCCAATCCTAGGGTTTTACTTTCCCATCGACCATGGTCAGCCCAGCTGCGTCGGGATCCGGGCTCTTCAAGTTCCTCCGCCCTGGAATAAGACCCCAATTTGTTGACGTCCAGGCAGCCGCCTTCTGGGGCGTCGCCGCCGGCACGACCGCCCTCTATTTCGTCCAGGTTTTCATTGTTCTTCCGAATTATCCATTTCGTTATCGATCTGAAGCTTCCACTTGATTCTTTTATAAATAGATGATTAGATCTCCCTCCTTGCTAATATTGTCGATGGTGGATGCGGAAGTTATCATATTCTGTTTTCACGAGAAAGGTCTTATTATCAATTTCCTGAGTTATATGATTTGCGGTGGTTTATTTATGTTTTGTGTGGGATTTGATAATTAGAACTGGCTTTAGCACGAGTCAGAAGACCAATCCTGATGTGAAACGTATCCTGCAACCACATCAATCTCATCTGAAATCTGTTCTTTGTAGACTAAACTCAATATAACCTCGGAAAAGACGGATTCGATAGTGACACCAAGTTTAAATTAAACATAGTAGGTGGTCTAAGGTGACCGATTCATAAAATAATCCTATCATTCTCGAAGTGTGAGCATGTTTTAATTGAATTAATGAAGTCCGACATGTTTAGTGTAAACAGCTCGTACCTGACTTGTTGAATGAAACTATATTCGTTTTTGTTTAATTACTCCCGATTTTGTCATAGGCTACAATGGAGAAAATATTTCTATTTTTTGAGATATATCGAGCTCTATGTTATACTTGAATGAGGATGATTGCTCGTATTGAAGCTTAACCGTTGGCTTCTAGGTGTTGGCATATCCGTATCAATGATTTATTCCCAAGCAATCTATGGTTAGTAACAGGACAGGTACATAAAATAAGCATGAGTAATTTAGAGGATGCCTATTACTATAGTCTATAACACAATGGAGATCGGACAAGAGAGCTTAGGTTGAGTTTAGATGGAAGGATAAATCATTGAATTTCGAATTCATTTCCATTGTTAAATAGTTTCATTTATGGAAACTCGTACTGGTCACCTACTTATTTACACTATGTTATACTAATATCATGACTTTCAAAATGACTCCAATATTTCAAGAATTGAAAATCCATTGTGATTAATTCTCTTATAGTGTAAATAATATGGTGATCTATTTGAGTTCCTTATGTTTAATTTAATAAACACCGGAAAGCCGAGGATTTCAAACACTTCCTTACAAACCCAACCTTAATGTATTTGCAATCAGGTATTTATCTTTTATAGTTGAAATTCTTAAACATGTTTCCATTTGAGCATCTTGAAGTATAAGCGTCGGACTTCTTATTTTATTTAATTTAGTTACTTCATATAATTTACAAATATTTTCTTACGAAATCTCAGTAGATTGAGAGTCGTCATACTTGTTTAAGGACCTTCAAAATAATGTTCTTGCATTCATGAAGTGGTGATTAGGTGTGTTATATTTTTGCATTCTTATATAATCCTGATTTAGATTTTTCCATTCGTTGTCAAATTGAACAGCCTTTCGATTGGTTGAGGAAGACATTTTTCGAGAAGTCTGAGCCCGAAGAGAAGTGAAGAGTGATGAGCTTTGTCTAGCTTTTATCTTTAGTCTCTTGATTATATTGTTGACCCCAGACTTTGGGAATGCATTGGATGGAATAATGATGTTTCGTATCTATACTTTGCACAGATAACGCAGTTCTTATTCTGGTTTTTGGTATTAATGCAGAAACAGGCTCGGATCTTCTCGCTCTCTTCTATTTATGGTTTTCGCGTTTACTGGTCTTCCTTTGCTTGGTAGTTTCCAAGTACATTTTTTATGTTTATTTATGTTCGTGGTATTTTTAAAGAGTTTGCTTATGTTTATGACATTTTTGGAAATATCTCCGAGGAAGGTATTTTGTAATACGTTGTGGTCGAAAATTATATATAACAATACAAGTATTTTTATCATATCAACATATATATTTGTAAAACTAAAATATGTGGGCATAATACATAGTCCGGCATACTGAACCAAATATCGTATATTGTATATCATACAAAAAATTATGGTATAAGAAAATATATACCAACATATTTTAAGAATTTTCGATATACTCAAAATAGCATACCGAAAATTTTAGTATGTATAATTCGCTTGCAATTTATATTGCAAAGTTATAGTATGCTGAGATTTTAGTACCATTTCATTATTTATTGTTTTATATTTGAAAACAAAACTTTATATTTGTTAAGTTTCAGCTTTATAATTTAAAAATATTCTATATTTTTAAATTGATATATATTTCGATATTGTGGTATACAAATATTTTCTAAATTTTATACCGTTGTCCTAGCTCGAAATGCCGTTTTCTCCCACCTTTAAAAATACCTAAATTTGAAAAAATCACTGTCTGAGAGTGCGACAACGGTTGAAGATAAATAGTGTTGTTGACAGGCGGAGTGTGTATACATGTTTAAAGCTTTTGGCATTAAATATATTATTTTTAACGTTCTGATATAATATTAAAAGTAATTATTTAAAGATGTTTATTTATTTATAATAAAAATACAGATAAACTTTTCTTTATTGTAGTTATATATGAATTTACTAAAAATAAGTTTTAAGAAAATATTAAATAAAAAATAATCTTTTTGTTTTTTGAGAGGATGAAATTTTTTATTATTAAAAAATATGTCATTGTCCAAAGTTGAGCTACTTTGTAGAATTGTACTATATAATTCTTTACTAGAATATTATATCTTGCATCTCATCTTACTCCAAATTTCTCTATTTAAAATTAAATTGTGTATTCGACTAGAACTAAAAGATACTATATTAATTTATTTCTGTACAAACACAAAAACCGCATAAATATTTCTCATTGTCTCAACACATAAAAAGTAATAAATTTTATGTTAAAAATTATTAGTTAAAACTGTTATTGTTATTTTAAAGATGGATAAATACACAGTTCTAGTACTTCTATCTAATCACAAGTTTATCCTTGTTTGATTGTTCTTTATTTGAGAAAAAAACCAGTTTCATAAATATATTAGCCGAAATCAGATAAATATAATCTATCTAATTTTTATTATAAAAAAATAAGCTCTTGTTTTATATATATATGATATGCATATCATAATAGTAAAAGAATGGGTACAAATACACTTGACATGTCTAGAGATAGCATATCAGTTTTCCATAAAATACATCAAAAGCTAACTACAATCAAAACAGAATCATATCCCAAAACTACTTAGAACAGTAATTTGAATCCTCCGAAAAACTGTTACAACATCCAAAATGTCATTCTCAAAATAGGCTATGTTCCTCATGTTCCAAGTGTGATCACAAGCCGAAATCTAGCACGAACAGAATTACCTCTCAGTTTTCCTCCGAAGTTGCGCAAAATGTTTTGTATACTAACCAAAGTATCAGTAATCCCTTGTCAAGAGACTCCAAGTGTGCGAACACTTGAAAAAGAGATGGTCAACAGTCTCCATATCAATCCTGCAAAGAGCGAAAGTCATTTCACTCACATATGGCAATCTATCACGAGTAAGAAGCTTACCATGAGCGAGAAGCCACAACGTAAACTGGTGTTTCGGTACCAAGCAGGATTTCCACACAATTGGCTTCCAAGGCCATCTCCTACCTCTCGAAACGAGAAATCATAAATGCGGCCAATACTGTAGCGTCCGAGATCCGCTCGTCATAAATCACATGCATGAGATAAAAGTTTTAAAATGATTTAAAATTTTAATTGAGGCTTTAAAATATTAATGATGATTTTATTTTGAGATTTTAAACGTGTTTCTTGAGGTTTTCGTTTCAGGTGATTATCTGGTGCCAGACTACCAAGGGATGATCGGGGACGATAGAGGTGACTTTAAAAAAATTCCAAAATTTATTTAAAGATTTAAGGAGAAAAAATATATATATACTATATATATATATATATATATATATATTTCTTTATTTTTAATTTAAAGTTTTAGTACGACTGGGCAAAATGTGAATTTTGAGCGCTATTTTCACGAAAATGATTTTTGAGAAAAGAGCGGGTAAGCATTTAATTTTTTATAATACCAAAATTTGGTTCATTTTAGATATAATTTGAATGAAATACTGTGTAGAAAATTTGATATTAGTGGGTTTAGACAATTAGCAATTTAATTATAACTTAGAGGGTCTAATTACAATTTGGAAGAAATTGGCTACACTTAACCTAATAATTAGCACCATAAGCTTTATTACTCCCCTATTCCTCAATTTAACAGCCGGCGAACTCTTCCAAAAATAGAGCTAGGGCAGCCATGGGTTTAAAGGGAAATCTTTAAGGAAATTTCGTCTCCCGATCCATTCCGACGCTTACGATAATGGTTAATCGCAAATTTTCTCCATCAAAGGCATGTTTTAAACCTTTATTTCTGCCACAATCTATACCTGTGCTTTAGTAATTTATTGCTTGAGAAATAGAATTCCATCGTTAAAACAGTAAGTTGCAGTTTTTTTTGTTTTCCATATGCCCTGACGTATGGCGATACGTGTGTTCTTGTTTCTTTTGATTTGGACATGCTGTTTTGGGTTGTCAAATGGCTACTGCTACGTCAAGTTGGTATTAGGGAGTGTATTAAGGGTAGATTCAGGCATAGCATAAAGGGAGAGCAGTCCAAACGAGAGGACGCAAGGCTGGGGCATGTGAGTGCTGGACAGGATGCATGAAGCACCCGCATTGTCATCTTCTACCCCAGCCATGATCCTGTCTGCGTATGGGGGACCAGAGGTTCTTGGGGGAGGTTGAGCATGCATCTAAGAGGGCAATAAGGTTGAGACCATTGGGGGTTTATGCAGCGTGGAAGTGTTGGGTAGCATTCAGGCAGTTTGAGAGCCTTGCTTTCATGCTGGCCGATCGGGGCTCAAAGGGGGGAATAGTTTGGCTATGGGACAAGGCATGGAGAGTCCTGGAGGTGCTGAGTCAGGTTTAATTAGAATATAGGACGAGTAGCAGCCTATCGAGCCAATACAAACGCACGGATGAGAGGGGTCGAGAGAGAAGTGAGGAACAATTGAGTGGTTGAGTTGTGCAGTTCCAATGGAGTGTATTCCAGTAAGTTTTGGATAGGGGTGTTCAAGAACCGAACCAAATCGAACCAAACTGTTAAGCCAATCCAAACCGTATGGTTTGGATTGGTTTTTAGTCAATCATGGTTTGGATTGGTGTGAAAAATTTTCAAACCGCAAATATTGGTTTGGTTCAAGGTTTAGAAAAAGATAAATCGAACCGAACCAAACCAAACCGAACTATTATAATAAAAAAAAATTATACAATATATTTATTAACTTAAAAGAGTTATTTGATTTTGTTAATAGTGGATTTTTTAAAATAATCAATTAAATGAAATTGCAAAATAAGTAGACCCAATTTATAGTTCATTGCATCCAAAAACAGTTGAGAGTCTCATTTGTGCTCAGAATTGGCTTCGATCTTCTCCAATAACCATCGATCTTCGTGACGCTATGGATGAGGTAGAAAAGCTCGAAGAAGGTGAATGCTTTATTTGGTATTTTTAAAATATTTTCTATTTTAAAAATAGTGATGTCCTTATA
>KV003160.1:39158-73789 GCA_001598015.1 Dorcoceras hygrometricum | reverse complement strand
TTTACTATACTGATACTTAATATGTTCAAGTTAAGTACTTTTTTAGTGTACTATACTATATTATCATATAGTAATATTGTATACACTAATTTTTATGAAACCTTAAAATTAAATCAACAATCCAAACCACACCGAATCAAACCAAACCGAAATTCTTGGTTAGGGTTGGTTTGGTTTAAATAATTAATGGATTGGTTCGGTTTCAAATTTTATAAACCGATATATATATTGGGTTGGTTCAAATTTTCATCCAAAACCGAACCAATCCGCACTTGAACACCCCTAGTTTTGGGCGTGTTGATAGGTCTCTATTTTGTGTTTGGACGGTCTGGAGGCGGGATTAGAGGTTGTAATATGATGATTTTTTTGTAAGGGTCTAAGGGGTATGTTCGGGAGTCGATGGTAAGCAGCCGTAGTGTCAAAAGTTTTGAGGACAAAGCAGCACCCCGAAGGCACCCGAACAGCATTCTTATGGCTTGTGAATCTATTTAAGATGTGTATAATTATGTTCTCTAGTCTTGGGTTGTTGTGATGAGTTTTAGGCTTATTCGGTGACTCGTTGAGACCGTACGATGTCCGAGTATCCCTTTGAGAAGCCTTGAATGATTCCGATTGATCTCGGCTAAAATTTTCTATATTTTATAACACATTGACAACATGTTTACGGGCAGAAAGATTTTGAAAATGAAAAGATGAATTTTTATGATGTTAATGGCATGAGACATGATGTTGATGTTTTAAAAGAAAATGAGGAAAATTATTTTTTTGAGGTGCGAGTTGACTCTGACCAAGACGTAGAGGAATATGGTGACTACGACGCACGAGGTCCGTAGTGCCATATTAGAGGGGGATAGTGACTACGGCGCAAGAAGTCAGTAGTGCTATTCCAACCTAGTACTATGATTTATAGCTTGATCAAGCGAACAGAGGGGTCGCATCAATGAGCAAACTTCACCTAAAATATTATTGTAAACTTAAAGTTTTTTTTACGGTGATGTTTAAAGTTTACAGTTTAAAGTTCTGATGTTGAGGTTAAAAACGTATTTATAGTATTGCTATTTTAATGCATGTGGATGTATATTTAGTATTTTTTTATTCAGATTTGAGCTTGCTGAGTCTCTAGGCTCACTAGATCTGATTGTGTGCAGGTGAGAATGATGACGAGGTTCGGGGTGACGACGTTTGAGGAGCTCGGACACGTGCAGCGCACTCCCCAGACCTTCTAAGCTTCCGCAAAAGATTTTTATGAGATATTACGTAAATTTGGAGGATACGATTTCCTTATGAGTTGTTTTCTAAATAAATTCTTATGTCGTCAGAGTTTGAAATTTGATATATAATTCATTTGAAAATTTTGTTGGGATATACACTTTATTGCGGTATGACATTATTTGATAACTTTTTTTTAGTTACATCAAGTTAAATTTTGCGTAAGATTTTTGGGGAAATTCTCGAGGGTTACTATTCACATGAATAGTACTGTTCACGGAGGATACGATTTCCTTATGAGTTGTTTTCTAAATAAATTCTTATGTCGTCAGAGTTTGAAATTTGATATATAATTCATTTGAAAATTTTGTTGGGATATACACTTTATTGCGGTATGACATTATTTGATAACTTTTTTTTAGTTACATCAAGTTAAATTTTGCGAAGATTTTTGGGGAAATTCTCGAGGGTACTATTCACATGAATAGTACTGTTCACGTGAATAGTGAACAAAAAAATTTATGCATTTTATTTAAATAAAAATATTTTAGTGAGTCGAGTCATTTCAAATACCCTTCCCGTCAGCAAATCACATAGACAGAAGGGTCGAAACAGAAACCGAAGAACCAGTTGTTGAATAAATCTCATCCCTCACTTCCACTTATTTCTTTATAAGACCAGAGTCATCCTTTCTAGAACGCCAAAGGCTGAAATCTCCTCCATATCTATTGTGAACCCATTTAACCCACATCGAATCCTTCTTCTCATGGATCCTCCATAGCGTTTTAGAAAGAAGGGCCTTGTTCCAAACCCGCAGATCTCGAAGACCAGCCCCACCATCCTCTATATGCAAGGAAAGTGTCTTCCAATCAATCGATGGTCTATTACTATTCCACAAAAACTTTCTACACAAAGTGTAGATTTTATCAATGACATAGCAAGGAATAGGTAAGATAGACAACCAGAAACATTTAACACCCTGAAGAACTGTCCTAATGAGCTCCAATCTACCTGCATAGGAGAGTGTCTTCTTCGGCCAAGAAATAATTTTGCTAGAATTGCCTCAATAAGAACACCGTAATCCGACCATCTCAACTTGGCAGAAGAAAGAAAGGGGAATGCCAAAATATCTGAGAGGAATAGTACCCTCCCGAAAACAAGTGATACGAACAATATCAAGCCTCATAGACTCGCACACCCCTGCAATGACGACGTTAGACTTTAAGACATTCACTTTCAGCCCCGCCATGCGTCCAAAGTGGTTGAGGCAATCCATAAGTAGTCCAACACTATCACATCACATCTCGAAAACAACAACAATTCATTGCATAGGCAAGATGAGCAATACCAAGGTTATCACATAAAGGATGGAAATGGAAATGAGCTTGGGTCGACATCTTCTGCAATCCCCTAGTAAGGACCTCCATGCAGATAGCAAACAAGAAAGGCGTGAGGGGATCTTCCTGTCGAAGGCCACGCTCACCCTTGAAGAACCACTGAAGCTGGCAATTAATCATAACAAAGAAGGAGGTGTTGGAAGTAGCAGATTACCGTGCATCAACCACGCTAGCATACATACACGGAGTCCTGCTTTCATACATACACGGAGTCCAGCTGTGCACATGGTAGTTAAGGGAGCGGTTAGAAATGTGGATTCAGTAGCTATAATGACCTCTGAGCTTATTGTAAAGTTACCAAAACATATCATTTGCAGAGCAATACTTTGAATGAATTAAGTTCCTTTTTCATTCCATTGCTGCATGCTTGAGCTTCACTGAAGATTGTAGATCTCTAATATGGTATCAGAGCAAATTGCCACTCTGTTGATTTATCGTTGGTTTCAATCATATTCGACTCGATCCAATGGCGAGAGGTGATGACGGTCAGGCTATGAATCAAATGCCTGTGATTCGCATAGCTTCAAAATACTCGAGCATCCCATACTATCTTCAAAACAGGGATCATCTAGGTCTGCTCCTTGTTTCCAACCTTTTTGTAGGATGGAACTACATTACTTGGAGCCACGCTATGATCGTGGCCCTACCAGCAAAGAATAAGCTAGGTTTCATCGATAACTCAATTGATCAATACCGATATGATAATCTGCTGTATGGATCATGGACCAGATGTAACAGTATGGTGATATCATGGATCCTAAACTCTGTAACACGATACATAGCAGATAGCTTGATGTACATGCCAACCTCCAGAGAGATTTGGATAGATATATATGACAGGTTTCATGAAAGCAATGCTCCACGAGTCTATCGGATTAAGAAATTGCTCAGCGGATTGCGACAAGGATCCATGGAAGTTAGTTCATACTACACCAAACTGTGAATATTGTGGGATGAGCTCAGAGATTATCAGCCTACTTCAATCTGAAATTGTGGATTCTTGAAGAAGTGGATGACCTACCAAAACCAAGAGCGTGTTATGCACTTCCTGATGGGGCTGAACGAATCATATGCACAGCTTCATGCACAAGTTCTAATGATGGAGCCACTACCAGTCATATTGAAGGTAATGTGAGGATTGGGAATTATCAAATAGTAATTAGCAAGTTAATCAGATGGGAGTAACGATTAACCAATAGAGATTTTCAGCTTGGTAACCTACCGGTGAAGAGACCAGCATAGATGCGTGCTGGTCCAAGATTTTGTGCTAAGCCGATGATACAAACTGTTCGAGTCTTATCACTGGTTTGAAGTGTGGTTTTAATCACTGATTTGTTGGGACAGATCTGATTGTTGATTTATCAGTAGAGATTCTACAACTTAAGGATTTGGGTTGATGGGAATCAGCTTGCTGCGAGCTGGTTTAAGGTTTCACACGGGCTGGTTGAAGTAAATCTGTTTCAGGTTCAGCGAAGTCAGCGAAGAGCTGAGCTGGTTTTGGTGTACTTTATTGTACATTGATTTGATTAAGAGCAAGCTGTTGTGGTGATCAACTCAGCTGAGATTTAGATCTAAGCTGTACTGATGAGGTGCGAACAAGTTCAATGTGCGCTGGTACCAGCTTAGAGGTCTGATGGTGAATTTTGAAATTTAAATCAAGACCAGCTTTGGTCTGAGCTGGTTGGTCAGAATAGCTCTGAGCTGAACAACAAGTCTGAGCGTTGAGCTGGATAGTATCTTGTGAACTGTTTAGCGGAAGTAGTGTATTAGCGATCAGCTTAGGAGGATTGGTGTAAGATACTGGTAACCTTCGGGTTTCGCATAGATCAGATCAGGCGTGAGCTGATCTGAGTGGCACAACTTTGAGGTGAACTACTTTGTTGTGCTGGTTTGAGTTTCTGCCACGAGCTGGATTTTGGGACACCATCTTAGAGGTGAAATATTCTGGGAGTGCAAGTTTGATTCAACTTAGAGACGTGCTGGATGCTTCGAGCTGGTCTATTTGGAGCGAGAGCTGATTTTGTGTCTGCGTGCCTAAGCTGGTACAGTGGAGAGGCCTGTGCTGGTTTGAGTATACTGTAGCTCTAAGCTGGGGAACTTTTATATAAGCCTTGACCGTTGACCAACACTTAGTTATTTTTAGACTACGTCTCCTTATCCTCTCCTGAGTATTCCCGACAGATATCTTCCAAACCCTCGTGGTTATTGTTCACCCGACCTAGCGTTTTCTATATAGCCAGATATTGGTCGATCAGTTGTGAGTGAGGGTACCTCGATTGGAAACCCCTCTTCAAAGGCCAACGTTCTCGTTTTAGTTTGGCGTCGGGAGAAAGTCGGACGGAGGAAATCGCCGAGGAACTGAGTGAGCTAGGTTTCACGATTTTTGGGTGAGTTGAGCTCCGATTTAGGTAGCCGTGTTCTGATAGTGTTAGTTTCTGTTCCTAGGGTTTATCTTTGAGCTGGATAGTTCTCTGTAGGTTAGCCGTAGTTGTTCGGAGCTATGAGGCTTTAGGCCGTGAGAGTGTAAGCTTAAGCAGAGCTGAATTTTTAGGTATCTTGGCAGATTAGAGCTTTTCTTGTGGTTTTTGCAGTAAGCTGCTGGCTTTGAGCTATTGGCCAAGACTTGAGCGGAGCAGGGAGTGCGTTCTGCTGTTAGCCGTGAGTTGTGCTGAGGTATTTTGACAAGATCTGTGTAAGGTACAAATTGAGCTTATATTAACAGCTTTGACATAAGCATGAGAATATTTCCAACATGAACTGAACTGTTGTGTATTATGTGCTGGATGTGAGATGCGTCTGCTTAGCCGTGATTTATGTGACGATTTTCTGATCTGCTTATGTATGATTATTATGTGCTTTTTGTAAGTTGATGCTGTATTGCATACATGCATAGAATTTTGAACCGATTCCCTTTGAAACCTGGTTTTATCCGAGGATGGATAGTGCCAGCATGCTGATTTGAAAATAAAATGAGGTGTGTCGGTTGGCTCCCGTATCCTCGACTCACCGCTGCGAGATTTGTGTCTGCCCTGAGGTTCAGTGGGTAGCTCCCACCCCTCAGTAAACTGAATGGCACCAGTTGGGTTGAGCTTTGAGATTTTGTGCTGCTGGTACTGCATGTGGGACGACTGGGTAGCTCCCATACTTCCACATGCGATGTGGCCATTGATTCACTGATCTACGATTCGATATTCACAACCGAGTCCGTTGTGAACTTTTTGACAGCCGATGAGTCTTCGCTGTACCCTTCATGCATTGCACGTCTTTGGGATATTGCATGTTTTATTTGATTGATGTTTTATGAGTGCTCCTCGTACTGAGGTTTGACCTCGTTGTTTTTTCCTTTGTGGGCTGCTTTGGTCATGTGTTTGTCTTTTACAGGTTCTTCAGGTAAATCAGCTGGACCGAGCGGTGCGTCGACTGGTAGAGCCTCTTTTTTAGTCGCAGTTATGTATATAGTATTGAGTCGGTTTACCATGGGATGCCATGTGTGAATTCTTGTATTAAAGATTATTATTTATTGTGATACTTGTATACATTTTGGGTACTGCTTTTGTTGTGTAGATTTCGATTTGAAAATCTATACTTTGAGTATTATCGTATTTTCAATTGTATTTTGTTCAGGCCGATTAATAAAATTTTTAATCCACATTTTAATCTTCCGTATTTTGCATTAATTGAGTGCTTAATCTCTGACTTAGAGCATCGGGCCTGATACTTTGGTATCAGAGCTTAAATTGGGATAAACTCGATTTTGTTCTATCACACTTGAGTCTACGCACAGAGTTTGAACTTTCATTTGTGTTTGACTCCGTGATTGTTATATCTGCCTATGTGTTTACCTTGTTAGTCTTGGTTATATGCCACCGAGAAGGAGAGGTAGAGTTGCTAGGCAGCTAGTCGGGGAGTCTAGAGCCCCAGAGAGTGACGATAATGTTGCTCAGCCGAGTGTACCTCTGCGTCGTTGAGCTTGACGGGCAGAAGTTGAGGTGGAAAATTTGAATAGACAGATTGATGAGATGGAGCTAGTGTTGGCTAGATTCCAGAGGCCCCATACTTTTACTGGAACCGGAGGTGGTTTGATGGCTGAGGGATGGTTAGAACATATGGAAGAACTGTTTGATACCGTGAACTATTCCGATGAGAAGAGATTGAGGTTGTCCGTCCTTTAGTTGGGAGAGAATGCTCAACGTTGGTGGAATGGTACTTCCACAACCATGAGAGAGACCGAAGTCGTGGTTGCTTGGGAGAGCTTATGTGGCTTTTCGCCTGGAGTGTACCCCAGAATCGTATTACAACAACAGAGAGAGGGAATTTGATAATTTGGTGCAAGGAAATCTGAAGGTAGCGGAGTACGCTAGACAGTTTTCCTCTCTTCTTTCGTATGCTCCTCATGTTTCTAATCAAGAGAGGACGAAGCGGAACAAATTTGGAGAGGTTTAAGACCAGATTTATTCCAGTTGGTGCTAGCTGGTTCTAATTTGACTTATGCTGAGGTGGTGGATAGGGCGGTAGACATAGAGGAGAGTCTCTTGGATGCACAGACTTGGGTTCAACAGACAGCTGGACGAGGTTTCCATCCCGTACTGAAGGGATATACTCATTTCAGCCTCCTCAAACGTCTCAACAGTAGAGTCGCTAAAGGTTCAATAGTCGAGGGAAACAGTTTAAGAGATGATCGAGCTCGAGTTCTTCTGGTTCAGATAGCTCTGGAGGAAGTGGTTCTAGAGCGGTGGTGTGTGGTCAGTGGGGGTAAGCATTTGACTTTTCAGTTTCGTGGAGTTCAAGGTGTTTGCTATATGTGTGGGCAAACTGGGCATTTTTCGAGAATGTATCATTCGGAGAGGGGACATCACTCCAATCTGTCGCAGCAGTGCTCGACTGGTGGTTCATCACAGAGGCCGCATCCCTCCGCCCCGTCCCAGATATCAGGATTCCAACCGTGGGAAGTGTCTAGATTTGGAGGATCTTCTAGACCTCAGTTTTCAGGACCTCAGCAAGCTCAGGTGAATGCCTTGACTCGGGAGCAAGCTGATGATATGCCAGAGGAGTTATTGCGGGTACTTGTACTATCTTTGATTTTCCTGCCCGAGTTTTGTTTGATACTGGAGCATCACACTCTTTTATATCTGATCTATTTGTGAGTGTGGGTTGAGTTCTACCCCATTGTGTGATGTTGTATCTGTTTCTACACCTGTCGGTGTGAGTTTGTTATCCCGTGAGGTAGTGTTGGATTGCGTGGTTATGTTTGGTCAGAATGTGCTGGTGACAAGTTTGATTTCATTGGAAATTTGAGATTTGACTGTATCTTGGGTATGGATGTGTTATCCGGTTATAGATCTATAGTTGATTGTTTCCATGGTGTGGTGAGGTCTAGACCTAAATCTGGTGAGAAGTGGGATTTTTATGGTGAAGATTCGCGGTCTAAAATTCCACTGGTGTCAGCGATGGAGATGTTTAGTCTGTTATCACTACAGAACACAGGGTTCATGATTTATGCCCTGGATGTAATCCCTGAATCGCGACTGGAATTGGGTGATATCCCGATTGTCCGAGAGTTCTCAGATGTTTTTTCGGATGAGATTCCTGGTTTTCCTCCAAGAAGGGAGATTTATTTTAGCATTGAGTTGGTGCCAGGGGCTGCCCCGATTTCTAGAGCTCCATATCGGTTGGCGCCAGCTGAGCTGAGGAAACTTAAGGACCAGTTGCGTGATCTTTTAGAGAAGGGATTCGTTAGGCCGAGTGTGTCGCCTTTGGGAGCTCCGATTCTCTTTGTGAAGAAGAAGGATGGATCTATAAGAATGTGTATTGACTTTCGGCAGCTGAACAAAGCGACAGTAAAGAATAATTACCCACTACCGAGATTGATGATCTGTTTGATCAATTGCAGGGATCAACCGTGTACTCGAATATTGATATGCGATCTAGGTATCACCAGTTGCGAATTAGAGAAGAAGATGTAGCGAAGACGGCATTTTGTACTAGATACGGGCATTATGAATTCCTTGTGATGCATTGACAAATGCCCTTGCTATCTTCATGGATCTAATGAACCGCGTCTTTAGTGAGTACATTGATCGTTTCATGATTGTTTTCATCGAGGACATTCTTTTTGCTCGAGGAACAAAAGAGAGCATAAGGAGAATTTGAATATTAGTGTTGCAGATACTGAGAGACTCGCAGTTGTATGAAAAGTTCACTAAGTGTGAATTTTGGTTGGATAGGATGATTTTTTTGGGTCATGTCATTTCTTCACAAGGTATATCGGTGGATCCTATTAAGGTGGAGGCAGATCTTGACTGGGAGCGACCAAGGAATTTTTCTGAAATCCGTAGCTTCTTGGTTTGGCTTGCTATTATAGACGTTTCAATCAGGGATTTTCTTCAATAGCCAGGCCTATGACGCAGTTGACCCAGAAAGATAGGAGATTTACCTGGAAAAAAGAGTGCGAGTCTAGTTTTCTTTTGCTCAAGGAGAAGTTGACTACTGCTCCTGTGTTGGCTCTCTCTACCTTCAGGTTTTGGAGGTTTTGTAGTGTACTCCGATGCTTGTCTGAGTGGTTTGGTTTGTGTGCTAATGCAGACGGACGAGTGATAGCCTACGCGTCTCGAAAGTTGAATCCTCATAGACCAGATACCCCGTTCATGATTTGGAGTTGACGGCCATTGTTTTTGCTTTGAAGATTTGGTGTCACTATCTGTATGGAGAGCAATTCGTGGTGTACACCGACCACAAAAGCTTGAAGTATATCTTCACCCAGTACGATTTGAACATGAGGCAGCATCGTTGGATGGAATTACTCAAGGATTTTGATTGTGAGATTCAGTATCAGCTTGGGCGAATGAACTTAGTGGTAGATTCCTTGAGTAGGAAGCTCAGCCAGTGATGCTAACGGCGTTGAGTATATCGAAAATCCATGATCATTTGGGGACTTCTGAATGGCATTTTCAGTCGGATGATAGTACTTTGTAGTTTCTTCTTTTCAGGTTGAACCACAGGTTGTAGCGGATATTAGGGCAGCACAGAGGACTGACCCGTACATCTATGAGTTAAGGATGAAAGCCCATAATAGTCAGTCAGATGATTTTATTGTTGCTCCTGATGGATGTCTGAGGTTTCGTGGTAGATTGGTGGTTCCAAATTTGATAGACCTAAAGAAAACTATCTTGACCCATTGTAATCGCTACAGTGTACATCCGGGTAAGAAGAAGATGTACCATGCCTTGAGATGTTATTATTGATGGAAATGCATGAAGAATGATATTTCTAGATTTGTAGCACGATGTTTGAATTTCCAACAGGTCAAGGTCGAGAGGATGAGACCTGGCGGATTGCTGCAAAGTTTATAGGTGCCTCAGTGGAACTGGGAGCACGTCGCTATGGATTTTGTGACCCACTTATCTCGTTCGAACAGGGGATGTGACATGATTTGGGTGGTGATTGACAGACTTTCTAAGTCAGCGCACTTCATTCCCTATGATGTAAGATGCTCTATGAAGAAAATGGTGAGACTATACATTAATCATGTGGTTAGATTGCATGGAGTGCCGATAGCGATAGTATCTGATAGGGATCCTAGATTTACTTCTAGGTTTTTGGAAGAGTTTGCAAGCAGACGCTGGAGGATATTATGCGAGCGGTAGTGATGAATTTTAGTGGTGGTTTGTAGTATCCCTTATCATTGGTAGAGTTTTCGTAAACAGCTTCCAAGTAACTATCAGGATGGCACCATTCAAAGTCTTGTACGGTAGGAAGTGCAGGTCATCGATTTGTTGGGAAGAAGTTGGAGTAAAACAGTTGTCTATCCCTGAGTTTGTGCAGCATATGAAGGATCAGATTGAGCTAATTCGGAGTAGAATGAAGGCTGCCCAAGATCGTTAAGCTAGCTATGCTAACAAGAGGAGTAGGCCTTTAGAGTTTCAAGTTGGTGATCGAGTGTTCTTGCGAGTTTCTCCTTTAAAAATCGTGATGAGATTTGGGCTCAAGCGTAAGTTAGCTCATATATTCATTGGACCGTTTGAGATTATCGAAAGGATTGGATCCTTGGCGTATTGCTTACAGTTGCCTTCTGCATTAGCAACGATGCATGATGTGTTTCATGTGTCAATGTTGAGGAAATATGATCCGGATCCTTCCCACGTAATAAGAACCGATGAAGTTGAGCTAGATCAAACTTTGAGCTATGTTGAATATCCAGTGAAGATTCTAGACATGAAGGAGAACTAATTGAGAAATAAAATCATTCCTTTAGTGATGGTTCAGTGGAGCAAGAATGGTAGAGAGAGGCTACCTGGGAGGCGAAGATAAGATGAGATAGGAGTAGCCTCATCTGTTTGAGTATGCGCAGTTAAGGATGAGCAAAACATCGGTTAAACCGAATACCGATCAAACAGAACCTATTTAATAATTCGGTTTGGTTATTTCAATTAATCGGTTATTATTTTTTAAAAACTCGGTTAAATCGGGTATTTCGGTTTGGTTACGATTTTCCAATATGAAATTCGGTTAACCGAAATAACCAAGATTTATATACTAAATATTTATATAAATATTATAATATTTATTAATTTTAATACTTTAAAAATGAACTGATAACCTAATTCCTTCTTCTCTTTCTATCGATAGTCAATTGAGAATTGAGATTTGTCAATTATCCATCTCTCAGACTCACTCTCGATTCTCGAGACTCAAATTCTCTCACTTCTCCATAGATCACAGGCCACAGCTCAACTCGTCGCTGATAACTCATCTCTTTCATGGATGCTGATTTTTGGTAAGACTGCAAAATTTTTAAAATAGTTTTGTTCAATCTTGTGTGATTTATAATAAGATATTCTGCAAATCTGATTTTATTTCTCTTCAGGTCTTGATGAATCTTGTGGATTTTAGGGGGAAAATGCTTTTTGCCACTTACCGACGCCACTGTCGCAAGGTTTATGGCGACACAGTTCCATAAACTGCTCTCTGGATGTTCAGTGCCACGATGCTGCATGTCCAGTCTCTGCCTATGTAGCACATGGTGCTACATGTTTAAGGCGCTGTGACACTGCCCTGCACAAATATTTTCCAAAAAATATAATCGAAATAACCGATTTTTTGGTTTCGATCATTATCGGATATTGAAAATAATTCGATCGATTTCGTTATTGAAAAAAATTCGGTTTTGATCGATTAAATAAAATTTGGTTCGATCGGTAACGAATCGACCGAATACTCACCCCTATGCGCAGTATTAGCTCAGGTAATCTTTTGCTTGCTGACTAATGTTGTGAGTTATCTTGAACTCTTGGTTTGTAGCTTCTTGGATAGCATTGAGGAATGCTGATGGTGGCACATTTCGGTTTTGGATAATTTTCTGGTATTCATTCAGTCTTGGCCTATAGTTGTGGTTTGATTTCGAGGACGAAATCCTTTTTCTAGTTGGGGAGAATGTGAGAACTAGGAATTATCAGATAGTAATTCTCGAGTTAATCAGATCGGAGTAACGATTAACCAATAGAGATTTTCAGCTTGGTAAGCTACCGTAGAAGATACCAGCTTAGATGCGTGCTGGTCCAAGATTTTGTGCTAAGATGATAATACAAATTGTTTGGGTCTCAGTGCAGATTATCACTGGTTTGAAGTGGGGTTTTAAGCACTGATTAGTTGGGAAAGATCTGATTGGTGATTTATCAGTAGATATTCTACAGCTTAAGGATTTGGGTTTATGGGAATCAGCTTTGCTGCGAGGTGGTTTAAGAGCTGGTTGAAGTGATGCTGTTTCATGTTCAGTGAAGTCAGCGACAGACTGAGCTGGTTTTGGGGTACTTTATTATACATCGATTTGATTAAGAGAAAGCTGTTGTGGTGATAAAATCAGCTGATATTTAGAGCTAAGCTGTACGGATGAGGTGCGAACAAGTTCAACATGCGCTGGTACCAGCTTAGAGGTCTACTGGTGAATTTTGATATTAAAATCAAGACCAGCTTTTGTCTGAGCTGGTTGGGCAGAATAGCTCTGAGCTGAACAACAAGTTTGAGCACTGAGCTGGATTGTATCCTGTGAACTGTTTAGCTGAAGCAGTGTATTAGTGATCAGCTTAGGAGGATGGGTGTAAGCTATTGGTAACCTTCGGGTTTGACATAGATCAGATCAGGCGTGATCTGATCTGAGTGGAACAACTTTGAGGTGAACTACTTCGTTATGGTGGTTTGAGTTTCAGCCGAAAGCTAGTTGTAGCGTCCCAAAATCCATAGGACCACAAATTCTCATCTTTATAATTCGATGATTCATTTCTAATTTCAGAGTTCAGCTTGTTTGCTTAATTGAAAAGCTGATTTCTTAATTTCCAGATGCGAGACATGATACAAGGTCTGACCAGCTGTTACTCCAAGCATCAGCTGGGTGATTTTAGGAGGGTGAAAATAAAATGAAATTCGAGTGGGAGGATGGCTTTTATTAAAATGAGAGTATTGTTTTAACAAATTAAAATAGTAACAGGGGATTTTTAGTAAATTCTGGAGAAGTAGGTGTGGAACACCATGCCTACTCAAGTGTTTTTCCCCTGTTACAAGTCAGACTCCCATGCCTATGGTACATTGGACTATAAGATCAAAGTTTGTAAGAAAAATCTTTAATTTCATCAAAGAAACCATAGGAAACTCGTTGTGGTGCTTGGAGAGACTCGCTACTAGACCTGCTGTGTTTTCGTGTTCTCCTGTATTGAGGCAAGTAAATCTGATTCTTGCTACACCATGAAAGCATATGTATTGTTTTTACTTCGTTTTTTTAATTCCTTGCCTAAGTTATGTTTAATATCAGTCTTTGCTCATAGGTTGCTGATATTGAATAGTATGTTTAATGTTTGAGTTCACAATGGGTGTATGTTTGGAACTAAAACTGTATTTTACAGAGTTGATGATGTTGATTTTAAAACACTGAGCATTTCAGATTCCAACTCACGTAAATTAGGATGTTCTTCTTTTCTCTGGTTTACTGTTCATATCGTATTTCATAACCATCAGCTGGTTTACTGTTCATATCGCATTTCAGAACCATCAGTTGGTTTACTATTCATATCGCATTTCATAACCATCGACTGGTTACTGTTGCTTGCGACTGGTTTTGCTTGCGACTGGTTACTGTTGCTTGCGACTGGTTTTGCTTGCGACTGGTTACTGTTGCTTGCGACTGATTTTGCTTGCGACTGGTTACTGTTGCTTGCGACTGGTTTTGCTTGCGACTGGTTACTGTTGCTTGCGACTGGTTCCTCTTGCGACTGATTCTTTCCCCTAAGTACCTCACTACTGATTTACATCCAGCGTCTGGTTTTCTTTCATCTGCTGATTTCCATTACCCAACGACTGGTTGTTCTTGAACCAACGACTGGTTGATCTACTGTTACTCCGTTGACCCAATTAATTGTGTTGACCACCGATACGTACCCATCGACTGATCTACTGTTCACATCTGCTGGTTTTCTTGCCAACAACTGAAATTATCCCAATAACTGATTTCCTATGTCTCAGCTGGATGCTCAGTGAAAATGATTTTTTTTGAAGGAAGTATGAGTTTTAAAAATGAAGTGAACCCCGATGCTTTCAGTATGTGTTTTAAGGAAGAAAGTTTCAATTTAAGAATTTATGGCTTAGATAACAGACGGTCCATATGGGAAGGGTGAGCAGCAGACGAGAGGGTCGGTTGCCCCTTCATAGTGGGTGGGATTTCACCATATTGTAACCGATATCAGTAGTCATTCGATCGAGTGCAATGGGACCTAAGTAGAGCTTCTGAGCCATAAGTCTAATGAAAATGATAACGCTGTAATTTGAATTAATTTCCAGAACAAAAGTTATAATGAATGATATTTTATGACTTCTTTTAAAACTGTGATGTCTTATGTTTTACACCTGCATATTATGCTTGTAACTCTCAGTTTTGCTTGCTGAGCCCCTAGGCTCACTAGCTTTATTGGTGCAGGTGAGTCGGCGCCGGAGCAGGTGGGAGATGGAGTTTGAACCAGTAGCGACGTGTTAGTGTTTATCGAAGGCCTGCGTTTCCGCAATGTTCATTTTGTATTTTTGCTATTTTTGTTGTCTATATTTCGATTTTTTTTATTGAGCAAGGGAATACAACTTGTTCTAATTATTATTCAGCCCTTCTATTTTCCTTTTATTTCTTTTTCTTTGATCCCGTGACTCCCATGGGGATTGGGGCGTCACAAACATGGTATCAGAGCATGGTCCAGAGATAAACACACTCACTCCTTGCTGGAACAGATTTCATCGACCATCTCTTCGGGGCAGTGAGTTTTCTATTATGTTTTAGAGCATGTATTTTTTATTCTTGCATGTTCTGATGTTCCTATGTGGTGGATTACGGGCTTTAGATTAAGATGTCTGGCCGAGGAAGAGGGAGGAATATCCCAGCAGATGAATCCAGTCCTGATAGCAACCTAGCATTGCCCAAATTTTAAGGCTGCTGGTAGAACAACAGGGTAGAGGTAATGGCCAATCCTCCAGTAGTAGAGGACCCAGCAATGATGACCCTCAAGAACGATTTCGAAGACAGAAGCCAAGGGAGTTTAGCGGCACAACAGATCCGTTTGTCGCTGAAAGCTGGATTAAATCAATGGAAGTGATATTTGAGTATCTCCAGACGCCTGAATTAGAAAGATCCAGATGTGCGATTTATATGTTGAGAGATGATGCGATGCTCTGGTGGGAAGGAACAAAGCTTACCGTAGATGTAACAAATCTCCCCTGGGAGGAATTCAAGCGGTGTTCTTTGAACAATATTTTACAGAGGATAAGAGGTCTGAATTGAAAAGAGAGTTCTTGATGATCAAGCAAGGGGACATGACTGTCCAGGAATATGTTCGAAAGTTCGAACGTGGATGTTATTTTGTACCGTTGATTGGAGCTGATCCTAAGGAGAAATTGCGACATTTTGTCGATGGATTGAAACCAGCACTCAGGCATGATGTGAGACTGGTAGAACCAAAGGATTATCGAGGAGCAGTGGACAAGGCTCTAAGAGCTGACCAAGATTGGAAAGAAGTTGTGGAGGAGCGACAACTGAAGAGGCAGGCTTTCCAACAGAAAGACCAGCGACCGCCCAAGAAACCATACAATAACCAGCAGCGGTCGCAGGAACAAAAGCCTCAGGAGCAGAAACCTTTGGTTGTGCAACCCATTAGTGCGGTTTCAGCAGTTGGAAACAGGCCTCAGTGTCCCAAGTGTCAGAAGAACCACCCTGGTCCATGTAGGAAGGGACAAAATGTTTGTTACAAATGTGGATTGACAGGGCATGTTATTAAGGACTGCCCGAAATCAAAGCAGATGGTGACCAGCAGAGCTTACGTCATGACAACCGAGCAAGCCAATCCAGATTCGACAGTGGCTACGGGTAAGATTTTGATCGCTGGAATTCCCTCCTTAGCTCTAATAGATTCAGGTACGACGCATTCCTTTATAGCAGCGGACTTTGCTAAGAAATTACCTGTCAAACCCGATCAGTTGACTATGGGATTTTGCGTGACTGTGCCCTCTGAGGAAGATCAGTTGAAGGGATCGATAGTTTTCTCTAAGATTGATTTAAGGTCTGGTTATCACCAATTGAAGATAAAACCAGCAGACATTTATAAAACAGCCTTTAGAACACGATACGGTCACTACGAATTTTTGGTAATGCCTTTCGGACTCACTAACGCCCCCTCAGCTTTTATGGACTTGATGAACAGAGTTTTCCAACCATTTCTAGATCAGTTTGTAGTGGTATTTATCGATGATATTTTGGTGTATTCCAAGAATAGACTTGAGCACGTAAACCACTTAAGAACAGTGCTTCAGATTTTGAAAGACAAGCAGTTGTTCGCCAAGTTTAGTAAGTGTGATTTTTGGTTGGAGAAGGTGTCTTTTCTTGGACATATATATCCAAAGATGGATTGGAAGTAGACCCAGCAAAGGTGGAAGCCGTTCGTGACTGGCCGGTACCAACATTCAGTTACAGAGGTTAGGAGTTTTCTGGGTCTAGCTGGTTACTACAGGCGTTTCATTAAGGGATTTTCGAAGATATCTGTTCCCTTAACCTCGCTGACTAGAAAGTTGAGAAAATTTGAATGGAACCCCCGACTGCCAAACCAGCTTTGAGCAATTGAAGCAGGCGTTAATTGAGGCTCCTGTGCTAACAATGCCATCCGATCAAGGGAAATTCGTCATCTACACAGATGCGTCGAAGTTGGGATTGGGAGCTGTTTTGATGCAAGATCGTAGAGTAATTTCCTACGCTTCCCGGCAGTTGAAAAATCATGAAAAGAATTATCCCACTCACAACTTAGAGCTGACAGCAGTTGTTTTTGCCTTAAAGATTTGGAGGCATTATTTGTATGGGGAGAAATGTGAGATATTCACGGATCACAAAAGCCTAAAATACTTCTTCACCCAGAAGGAATTAAACATGAGGCAGAGGAGATGGCTGGAGTTGGTGAAAGATTATGACTGCACGATCAGCTACCATCCAGGTAAGGCTAATGTGGTTGCTGACACTTTAAGAAGAAAGACTATGGGACTAGCACAAATCATCGTCCACAAACCATTAACAGCTGATATTGAGAAGTTTGGCTTAGAGCTAGTACCCAGCAGCTGCAATTCAGTCGTAGCTGATACCTCAGTAAGATCAAATTTGTTGGACCAAATTCGTGAGGGTCAGTTGAGAGATGAGCAACTGCAGAAGTGGGTTAAACAAGATAGGGAAAGAGGCGGCAACCTCTATTTTTCAGACGATGGCATAATCAGATTTCAAGGAAGAATTTGGGTACCGCAAGTGGATATTTTGAGATCAGATTTGATGGAAGAAGCTCATACAGCCCCATACTCCGTGCATCCGGGAAGTACTAAGATGTATAAAGACCTTCAGAAGTTTTACTGGTGGCCGGGTATGAAAAGAGATGTCGCCAAATTTGTTTCGGAATGCTTAACGTGTCAACTGGTGAAAGCTGAACACCAGCGACCAACAGGGATGTTGAAGCCGTTGCCTATTCCGGAGTGGAAGTGGGAATGTATTGCTATGGACTTTGTGATTGGATTACCTAGGACTGCCCAAGGTTATAATTCTATTTGGGTCATTGTAGATAGACTTACGAAATCTGCTCATTTCTTGCCGGTGAAGACAACCTACGATGTGAGCAGGTATGCAGAGTTGTATGTGAAAGAGATTATCAGACTTCATGGTGTTCCTGTATCGATTGTATCTGATAGGGATTCCAAGTTCACGTCTGCATTTTGGAAAAGTTTGCATCGAGCTTTGGGAACCAAGTTGACATTTAGTACAGCCTTCCATCCCCAAACCGATGGACAATCAGAAAGAGTGATCCAGATTTTAGAGGATTTACTCAGAGCATGTATTATAGATTTCTCAGAAAGTTGGGATTTGAAACTATCATTGGTGGAATTTGTGTACAACAACAGTTTTCAAGCTTCTATCCAGGTGGCACCATACGAAGCTCTATATGGACGCAAATGTAGAACGCCTCTTCATTGGGATGAGATAGGAGAGCTAGATGGTCTAGGACCAGATTTGGTGGAGCAAACCGTGAGTGTTGTTAGAAAAATTAAGGAAAGAATGAAAGCTGCTCAAAGTCGACAAAAGAGTTATGCAGATAATAGACGAAAGGAACTAAGTTTTGACGTTGGTGATCACGTCTTTTTGAAAGTAGCTCCAATGAAGGGAGTGATGCGTTTTGGAAAGAAGGGAAAATTGAGTCCCAGATATGTAGGTCCCTATGAGATTCTGGAGAAGGTAGGAACATTGGCCTATCAATTAGCACTGCCGCCGCATCTATCCTCAGTACATAATGTATTTCATGTGTCAGCTTTGAGGAAGTACGTTCCCCACCCATCGCACATATTGAGTGTTGAACCAATCCATTTAGCACCAGATTTGAGTTATGAAGAGAAACCTGAGAAGATACTTCTTAGGGAGATTATGAAGCTGAGGAACCGCGACATTCCAATGGTTAAAGTTCATTGGTCGAATCAAACCGAACGAGAAGCTACATGGGAGACGGAAGCTGAGATGCATAGTCGTTACCCAGATTTGTTCGGTAAGTAAATTTCGAGGACGAAATTTTTATAAGGTGGGTAGAGTTGTAGCGCCCCAAAATCCATAGGACCACAAATTCTCATCTTTATAATTCGAGGATTCATTTCTAATTTCAGAGTTCAGCTTGTTTGCTTAATTGAAAAGCTGATTTCTTAATTTCCAGATGCGAGACATGATGCAAGGTCTGACCAGCTGTTACTCCAAGCATCAGCTGGGTGATTTTAGGAGGGTGAAAATAAAATGAACTTCGAGTGGGAGGATGGCTTTTATTAAAATGAGAGTATTGTTTTAACAAATTAAAATAGTAACAGGGGATTTTTAGTAAATTCTGGAGAAGTAGGTGTGGAACACCATGCCTACTCAAGTGTTTTTCCCCTGTTACAAGTCAGACTCCCATGCCTATGGTACATTGGACTATAAGATCAAAGTTTGTAAGAAAAATCTTTAATTTCATCAAAGAAACCATAGGAAACTCGATGTGGTGCTTGGAGAGACTCGCTGCTAGATCTGCTGTGTTTTCGTGTTCTCGTGTATTGAGGCAAGTAAATCTGATTCTTGCTACACCATGAAAGCATATGTATTGTTTTTGATTTTAAAACACTGAGCATTTCAGATTCCAACTCACGTAAATTAGGATTCATAACCATCAGCTGGTTTACTGTTCATATCGCATTTCAGAACCATCAGTTGGTTTACTGTTCATATCGCATTTCATAACCATTGACTGATTACTGTTGCTTGCGACTGTTTTTGCTTGCGCCTGGTTACTGTTTCTTGCGACTGGTTTTGCTTGCGACTGGTTACTGTTGCTTGCGACTGGTTTTGCTTGCGACTGGTTCCTCTTACGACTGATTCTTTCCCCTAAGTACCTCACTACTGATTTACATCCAGTGTCTGGTTTTCTTTCATCTGCTGATTTCCATTACCCAACGACTGGTTGTTCTTGAACCAACGACTGGTTGATCTACTGTTACTCCGTTGACCCAATTAATTGTGTTGACCATCGATATGTACCCATCGACTGATCTACTGTTCACATCTGCTGGTTTTCTTGCCAAAAACCGAAATTATCCCAATAACTGATTTCCTATGTCTCAGCTGGATGCTCAGTGAAAATGATTTTTTTTAAGGAAGTATGAGTTTTAAAAATGAAGTGAACCCCGATGCTAAGATTCGAGTTCGTTCAGTATGTGTTTTAAGGAAGAAAGTTTCAATTTAAGAATTTGTGGCTTAGATAACAGATGGTCCATATAGGAAGGGTGAGCAGCAGACGAGAGGGTCGGTTGCCCCTTCATAGTGGGTGAGATTTCACCATATTGTAACTGATATCAGTAGTCATTCGATCGAGTGCAATGGGACCTAAGTAGAGCTTCTGAGCCATAAATCTAATGAAAATGATAACGCTGGAATTTGAATTAATTTCCAGAACAAAAGTTATAATGAATGATATTTTATGACTTCTTTTAAAACTGTGATGTCTTATGTTTTACACCTGCATATTATGCTTGTTACTCTCAGTTTTTCTTGCTGAGCCCCTAGGCTCACTAGCTTTATTGGTGCAGGTGAGTCGGCGCCGGAGCAGGTGGGAGGTGGAGTTTGAACCAGTAGCGACGTGTTAGTGTTTATCGAAGGCCTGCGTTTCCGCAACGTTCATTTTGTATTTTTGCTATTTTTGTTGTCTATGGTCTTAGTCAAATCTGTATTGAGATCCGTTACAACAAAGATGAATTCAAATAGAGTTCAGTAGTTGTAATATCGCGACTTCGCATTTTGTACTTCGAAATTGTAATGAAGTCTGGTATTATTTTATGACGCCAATGGTTGTATTTTGATTTTTTTTTATTGAGCAAGTCAATACAGCTTGTTCTAATTATTATTCAGCCCTTCTATTTTCCTTTTATTTCCTTTTCTTTGATCCTGTGACTCCCATGGGGATTGGGGCGTCACACTAGTTTTTGGGGCACCAGCTTGGAGGTGAAGTGCTATAGGATTTCCTACTCCTGAGTATTCCCGACAGATATCTTCCAATCCCTCGTGGTTATTGTTCACCCGACCTAGCGTTTTCCAAATATCCGGAGATTGGCCGGTGAGTTGTGAGTGAGGGTACCTCGATTGGAAACCCCTCTTCAAGGCCGACGTTCTTGTACCAGTTTTGCATCGGGAGAAAGCCGGATGGAGGAAATCGCTGAGGAGCTACGTGAGCTAGGTTTCACAATCTTTGGTTGAGTTGAGCTTTGGTTCAGATAACCGTGTTCTGCTAGTGTTAGTTTATGTTCCTAGGATTTATCTTTGAGCTGGATAGTGCTCTGTTGGTTAGACGTAGTTGTTTGGAGCTATGAGGCATTAGGCCGTGAGCCGTGTAAGCTTAAGCAGAGCTGACTTCTTAGGTATCTGTAACGCCTAGAAATTCCTGACTACGTATAAATGAGTGCATGACTAGGGGAAAAATATTTTTAGATGATTACATGCCATCTTTTATGATTTATTTATGATTTTATGCTGCATGAGATGCATGACTTGTTTTTCAGCCCTGTTTGAGTTACGGACGCGTGGACGAGATTAGGGTCAATCGGAATGAAAATAATTTGAGATTTTAAGTTATTAGATCTTTAAGAATAAATTTATTTTATTTTAAGCAACAATTTCTGAAAATTTAAGTTTTTATAATTAATTTGGAGGGGAACCCATTTTTCGCCTATACGGGCTGCTTTATTGAGTTTTAAGGTGTTTTAAAATATGAGGAGACCTTGATTTCGAAAATATTTAATCTTTAAAGCCAAGTTATGAGTTTTAATTATCTTTTCATTTAATTAGAGGGGCAAGCATGTCATTTTTCTCCCATTTTCTTAATTAAATCCATAAGGGTCATTTGTGGCACTATTTATTTTTCATAACTCAAAATTTAACACATTTTTCGCATAATTTTATGAAACGCATGTATCATGAATGTTTTATGAATTTCAAAGTCATGTTCTTTTAAAAGACAAAACCCGAGGGATTGAATGATTTGTGACAACTTATGATGAGGGGATGCGGGATACCAGGCCCCGTTGAACTTCAGTTCATGTATTACGAGCTTACGGATCCATGTGTCATGATGAAGTGGTAGCATAGAGGTGTGACATATAGGGATCCTGAGGTAAGGTCGGTTGAACCACACCACCGAGTACGTTGGTTTATGTTGATCAATCGACTATGGTCACACTTCAGGATACGACTCATACGTTTTTCATGTTATGTTATGTCATGCCATATGTACGTATATGTTATGATATGATATGAAATGTATGAAGAAATGTTTTAAGATCATGCACACATTCATATTTTAACGTTATTTTATTACAAGTATATGCTTGCATGCGATTTTATTATTATGTACCTTGTTATGATATACGATAGAGCATGCTGAGCCTCTAGGCTCACTAGGTTTAAATGGTGCAGGTGATGATCCTGCTGATTTACTCCGACTGACGGTGATGACATCTGAGCGCCTGTTGCAGCAGTACCCCTTGACCGCAGCGATGTTATTTTAGAGATGATACAGTTTTAGATGTTGGTTTTAAACATGTTTACTTTCAGTATTTTACTCTGTTGCTTTTTATACCGTATGGATGTTTTAACGTTTTTAAATATTCCTTTATTTATGCTTGAAGTATGAGTGAGAAAATAATTTAGAAATGTTTTAAAAGGGGACGAGCCATACTTTAAATTTATGTTTTTCCACACATGTTTTAAAAAAAAAATTTCTAGAGTCTGGTTTGTTTCAGTTGGTATCAGAGTGGTGGTTCTGGTGGGGTACTTGCCTGCTGTGTGGAGCTCGGAAGTCGCACTACCAGTCTGTGAGTTTTACTGTTTTATTATTTATGTTTATGTTTGCATGCTACATGTTCTAGTCCTGCATGAGTTTTGGCCATGTAGCTTTAAAATTAGACGCTTAGTCATGCACTTAGATTTACGTGATAAGGTTTTGGTGTATCAGAACAATGCCTCCCAGACGCGATAGGAACCAGTAGGATGATGCTACGCCTCCTCCTCCTCCCCCACCACCTCAGTTGACTCCATATGAGAGAGCTAGCGTGGATATGCTAGCTGGGATTACCAGACTGTTGGAGCGTCAGTCGGAGCGACCCGGGAAGTCGCATGAGGAGGATGTTGCTGAGAGGTTCCACTAGCAGGGACCTAAGGAGTTTGCTGGTACCACTGATCCACTTGTTGCTGAGGAGTGGATCCAATCCATGGAGACTAACTATGATTATATGGGTCTAGCGGACGCCGACAAGGTCCGTTGTGCTATCTTTATGCTGAAGGGAGACGCCGATCTGTGGTGGAAGGGCGCAGTGGTTGGTCTATTTCTGGAGATCCTGACATGAGAAGAGTTCAAGAAGGTCTTCTTTGAGAAGTATTTTACTGTGGATGCCCGGAGCCAGCTTATTCGGGAGTTTATGAGTCTCTGTCAATGATACAAGTCTGTTGCTGAGTATGTAAGACAGTTTGAGCGGGGGTGCACCTTTGTGCCCTCGATTGCTACGATGGAGAGCGAGAAGCTGCGGTATTTTACTGATGGACTACGACCCGACATCCGCCACGATGTCAACATGGCGGACGTGGAGACCTACATGGCGGCAGTGAACAGGGCTTACCGGTCTGAGAGAGGCCGGAAGGACATGAGGGATGACTTCCAGAGGAACCGTCAGATGCAGTAGCCCGTCAGGGGCCAGTCTATGCAGCCACCAGTGAAGAGACCTTTTCAGGGGCCTTCTAAGGGCCCATCTCCTAAGGGACAGCAGCAGCAGAGGCCTCAGGGTCAGCAGAGGCCGTAGGGTCAGCCGAGACCACAGCAGGAGGGGACTACTGCCCCTAGACCTGGAGGGACACAGACGTGCCCGACGTGCCAGAAGAGTCATATAGGGCTGTGCATGGCTGGTTCAGGCAGATGTTTCCACTGCAAGGAGCCGGGGCATATCGCTATGAATTGCCCAAATAAGGTGCAGTCTACTGGTCGTGTTTTTGTGATGCAGGCAGAGGCTACGGATCCCGACACGACTTTAATTACAGTTATTCTGCTTTAGATTTTCGTACCTATTATGTTGCTATCTGGGCGTTTTAGAATTGCATGCTAGGTGGAGCACTGCTAGGAAACTTGTTGCCTTAGTTGCTAGGTAAACGTAGGAGAGAATTGTTAGATCTTCTAGGATTTACTTGAAAAATGTGACGGATAGGACTAGCGAACTTAGAAATGTATTAGGTATCTAAACTGCTTTTTGGGATTTAGTATGACCGTAAACGCGTACCTGTGTGACGTTTCTGTTTCAGACGAGATTCGTGTGCTTGGTGTCACTACACTCGCTTTGCTAGACTCAGGGGCGACCCACTCATTTATTTTGAGTGCATTCACATAGAGGATGTGTATTGTTCCAGAGAACATGGGGGTAGCTCTCGCCGTGACGGTTTCGTCAGGAGAGGAGCTGACGATGACCAGCGTCGTGCAGGGTTTGACGATGACGTTTCAGGATCACGCGGTCAGAGCTGATTTGGTTCGTTTTTTCGATGACAGGATTCGACCTCATCCTGGGCATGGATTGACTGATAGAGTTCGTAGCAGTGATTGACTTTAAGCGGAGGACAGTGTCTATCAGACCGCCAGGGCAGGAGGCCTTCTTATTTGAGGCATCTAGGAGGCCGCGGAAGCCCAGATTTATATCCTTTCTTCAGGCTAGGAAGCTAGTTGAGCACGGATGTCAGGCATTCTTGGCCAGTGTTACCGCTTCTGGAGGTTCAGCATGTCCTTCACTATCTGATGTGGAGGTAGTCAGGGATTTTTCAGATGTCTTCCCTGATGATGTAGTGGGAGTTCCACCGGAGCGAGAGGTGGAGTTTTCTATTGAACTGATGCCAGGGACAGTGTCTATCTCTAAGGCACCTTAGCTCCTATTGAGATGAAGGAGCTTAAGGAGCAGATTCAGGAGTTGCTCGATAAGGGGTTCATTCGCCCTAGCTTTTCCATGGGGCATGCCAGTTTTGTTTGTGAAGAAGAAGGATGGCATCATGAGATTGTGCATCCATTGCCGGGAGCTAAACAGAGTCACAATGAAGAATAAGTACCCACTCCCGAGGATAGAGGATTTATTTGATCAGTTGCAGGAAGCTTCGGTATTCTCGAAAATTGATTTGAGATCTGGCTATCATCAGCTGAGAGTTGGAGAGGAGACGTGTCCAAGACTGCTTTTAGGACACTCTATGGCCACTACGAGTTCTTGGTGATGCCGTTTGGCCTGACGAATGCCCTAGTGATTTTCATGGATCTGATGAACAGGGTATTCAGGCAGTATCTAGACCAGTTCTTTATAGTTTTCATCGATGACATCCTGGTCTATTCGAGGATCTTGGAGGAGCATAGGCAGCACTTGCAGACGGCCTTGCAGACTTTGAGGGAGCACATATTGTATGTCAAGTTCAGCAAGTGCGAGTTTTGGCTGGAGCATGTGGCATTATTGGGTCACATTGTGTCGAGAGATGGGTTTCAGTCGACCTATCGGAGGTGGAGGCAGTGCAGAACTGGGGGATTCCAAGGAATGCAGCGGAGATTTGCAGTTTCTTGGGCTTGGCAGGTTATTATCGCAAGTTTATCAAGGGCTTCTCTTCTATTTCAGTTCCCTTGACAGCCCTTATCAAGAAGAATGCAAAGTATGTGTGGAGTCCCGAGTGTCAGAGGAGCTTTGATCATGGGCTTGGCAGGTTATTATCGCAAGTTTATCAAGGGCTTCTCTTCTATTTCAGTTCCCTTGACAGCCCTTATCAAGAAGAATGCAAAGTATGTGTGGAGTCCCGAGTGTCAGAGGAGCTTTGATCAGCTGAAGGAGGCCCTTACTTCAGCACCATGTTATCTATGCCAATGGACCACGAGGAGTTTGTGGTTTATACAGATGCTTCTCTGAGAGGTTTGGGTGCGTAATAATGCAGGGTGGTAAGGTTATTGCATATGCGTCAAGGCAGCTGAAGAGTTATGAGCAGAACTATCCGATGCATGATTTGGAGCTTGCAGCAGTGGTGTTTGTGCTGAAGATTTGGAGACACTATTTGTACGGCGAGAAGTGTCAGATAGTCACCGACCACAAGAGCCTCAAGTACTTCTTCACCCAGAAGGAGCTGAACATGAGGCAGCACAGATGGTTAGAGTTGGTGAAGGACTATGACTGTGACATTCGCTACCATCCGGGTAAAGCTAATGTAGTGGCTGACGCTTTGAGCCGAAAGACTGCAGTAGTGGCGTGTTTGTCAGTTGAGCGGCCACTTCAGGCTGAGATTCAGAGATTCGGCCTAGAGTTCTATTCTGGAGGCTGTGCGCCGAGTTTAGCTGCACTCACTATTCAGCCGAATCTTTGAGAGCGGATCAGAGAGGGGCAGGCCTCCGATGAGCAGTTACAGCAGTGGAGGCAGCATGATGAGGACAGAGGACGAGGTCTGTATATTGTTGTGGATGAGAGAGTCTGTTTCAGAGGCCGTATGTGGGTGCCGAGCACTGGACAGTTGATAGCCGAGATCTTATCTGAGGCTCATGCATCGACGTACTCCATCCACCCAGGGAGTACGAAGATGTTCAGGGACTTGCAGAATTTGTACTGGTGGCCAGGGATGAAGAAGGACATTGGGAGATTCGTGTCTGAGTGCTTGACTTGTCAGCAGGTCAAGGCAGAGCATCGGTGACTGGCAGGTTTGTTGCAGCCACTCCCTATTCCTGAGTGGAAGTGGGAGCACATTATGATGGATTTTGTGATTGGATTGCCCAGGAGAGCCAGAGGGTACACATCGATATGGGTGATTTTGGAGAAACTCACCAAGTTAGCGCATTTCTTACCGATGAAGACTACTTTCACCCTGACGCAGTACGCAGAGTTCTCCATCCGAGAGATTGTCAGACTGCATGACATTCCAGTCTCGATAGTGTTGGACAGAGACAACAGGTTGACATCTGCGTTCTGGAGGAGCTTACATGCCGCCTTTGGGACTAGGTTGTCATTCAGCACTGCATTTCATCCACATACAGATGGTCAGTCAGAGAGGGTCATCCAGGTTCTGGAGGATTTGTTGAGAGCCTATGTCATAGACTTTCAGGGTACGTGAGATTTGAGATTGTCGTTGGTAGAGTTCACGTACAACAACAGCTTTCAGGCATCGATTGGGATGGCTCCGTATGAGGCGCTGTACGGGAGGAGGTTCAGATCTCCCGTGCACTGGGATGAGGTTGGTGAGAGAGTGCTTACTGGGTCTGAGTTAGTACAACAGACGGAAGATATTGTGATGAGGATTCGGGATAGGATGAGGACAACCCAGAGTCGTCAGAAGAGTTATGCCGACCAGAGACGACGAGATCTTGAGCTAGCTGTGGGAGATCATGTGTTTGTGAGGATATCACCCATGAAGGGCATGATGCGCTTTGGCCGGAGAGGCAAGCTTAGCCCGAGGTTTATTGGGCCGTTTGAGATTTTGGAGAGGGTTGGTACTCTGGCTTACCGAGTAGCGTTACCACCCAGCTTATCAGCAGTTCATAATGTCTTCCATATCTCGATGCTGCGGAAGTATGTTCCGAATCCGTCTCATGTGTTGGATTTTGAGCCGCTCCAGTTGGCACCGGATTTATCTTTTGAGGAGCGACCAGTGTAGATTCTAGCTCGGAAGGAGCACAGGCTAAGAGCACGGAGTATTCCGATGGTCAAGGTCCGATGGCAAAATCACTCGGAGGATGAAGCTACCTGGGAGACTGAGGCCGATATGCGGACGCGCTACGAGGAGTTATTTGGTACGTACTCAATTTCGGGGACGAAATTCCTATAAGGGGGAGAGTTGTAACGCCTAGAAATTCCTGAATACATAGAATTGAGTACATGACTAGGGGGAAAATATTTTCCTGGGAGACGTGAGGCCGATATGCGGACGCGCTACGAGGTAGTTATTTGGTACGTACTCGAAATTTCGGGGACGAAATTCCTATAAGGGGGAGAGTTGTAAACGCCTAGAAATTCCTGAATACATAGAATTGAGTACATGACTAGGGGGAAAATATTTTTAGATGATTACATGGCATCTTTTATGATTTATTTATGATTTTATGCTACATGAGATGCATGACTTGTTTTTCAGCCTGTTTGAGTTACGGAAGCGTGGACGAGATTAGGGTCGATCGGAATGAAAAGAATTTGAGATTTTTAAGTTATTAGATCTTTAAGAATAAATTTATTTTATTTTAAGTAACAATTTTTGAAAATTTGAGTTTTTATAATTAATTTGGAAGGGAACCCGTTTTTCGCCTATACGGGCTGCTTTATTGAGTTTTAAGGTGTTTTAAAATATGAGAAGACCTTGATTTCGAAAATATTTAATCTTTAAATCCATGTTATGAGTTTTAATTATTTTTTCAATTAATTAGAGGGGCAAGCATCTCATTTTTCTCCCATTTTCTTAATTAAATCCATATGGGTCATTTGTGACACTCTTTATTTTTCATAACTCAAAATTTAACACATAACCTAGCCTCCAAATCACACCAGCCGTCCCCTCCCTTCCTCTCACACTCAAAGTTTCGAAATTCTCAATTCCTTGGTGAATTTTGGTGATCCAAAGCCGGTGGTGCCCCGATCTCGCATCTACAACGTCGGTAACTTGCAGATCTCTACTCCATCCAAACCAGGCATGTGATATCAATCCTTTTTCTCACCATTTAAACCATATTAATCTGTTTTACTGAAATTATGCATGAACTTGATGTTTTTATTTCATATCTACATATCCTTGATTGAATTCATGCATCACACGTATTTGTCTTTCATGTTTCTCGACTTGTTCTCATGTTGCTCGATTTGTGAAAGGTCCAGGGGTCATGGCTCATGGCTAGACTGTCGATTGAGGATCCTAGGGTGGTCTAGGAGTGGTCCTAAGATGAGAAGTCTTGGTCGAACCATCAGGAAAAATCAAAACACCGTGCGCTGTGTGAAATGGTGCAGCGCCGTGCGTCCCCTTCACCTGGTTCATGCTCCCTCGTGCGACCACGGTTGGGACCAAGGCTGGTCAGATTAGGACAGGCTGGACCTAGTAGTGGTCCATCCGGTAGGGCTCCGACCAGTGGTGGCCGGAGCAGGGAGAACGAATGTGAAGAGCGGCTGCTGGTCGCGGCTACACATGGAGTAGTGTGTGTGTTTTCGGTCTAGGGCTTGATTTTGTTTTGGTTCGGTCTAATTGAACCGGTTTGGCTGGTTCAATTGGACCGGATCGGTTCGTCGTGTGTCGAGTCAAAATGTTTTAAAGTCGGTCCAAGTTATTTAATTATGGACCTGTTATTTTTAATTTTAAGTTAAATGCCCAATTTTAAAGAAAATAGCCAGATGTTTTAAAATTGAGTTAATCTTTTAAAATAATTAGAGTTATGTTTATTTTTAAGTTTTTAGTCAAAATTGGAGTCTTTTGATTTTTATTAAGTCAAAATTGATTTCTTGGATTTTAAATTTGTCAAAATCGGTCTTTTGGTCAAAATCGGTTATTAGGGTCAAAATTGATTTTAAAGTCAAAATTGATTTTAAATAAGCCAAAATTGATTTTAAAGTCAAAATTGATTTTAAATAAGCCAAAATTGATTTTAAATAAGTCAAATTGAATTAAAAGTAGACAAGTTTTCAAGGGTGAACATTCGATTCATTGACTAAGTTAAGAGTGATGTTAGTCCAGTTGAGTGGGCCGGGCTCCTGAACCAATCCTTGACCGAAGTAGAAAAATGTAGAAGCCCGTGAATGTATATTTAATCATATATGTATTATGCTATGTTCGTAAATATTTTAAAAATGATTAAATATACATTAACGGGCTAAGCTTTTAACTTGCATAATTTTACGAAACGCATGCATCATGAATGTTTTATGAATGTCAAATGCATGTTCTTTTAAAAGATAAAACCCGAGGGATTGAATGATTTGTGACAACTTATGATGAGGGGATGCAAGATACCGGGCTCGTTGAACTTCTGTTCATGTATTACGAGCTTACGGATCCATGTGTCGATATCATGGTGAAGTGGCAGCATAGAGGTGTGACATATAGGGATCCCGAGGTAAGGTCGGGTGAACCACACCTCCACGTACGTTGGTTTATAAATTTATCAATCGACTATGATCACACTTCAGGATACGACTCATACGTTTTTCATGTTATGTTATGTCATGCCATATGTACGTATATGTTATGCTATGATATGAAATGTAAGAAGAAATGTTTTAAGATCATGCACACATTCATGTTTTAACGTTATTTTATTACAAGTATGTGTTTGCATGCAATTTTATTAGTATGTACCTTGTTATGATATACGATAGAGCATGCTGAGCCTCTTGGCTCACTAGATTTAAATGGTGCAGGTGATGATCCTGCTGAGTTTACTCCGACTGACGGTGAGGACATCTGAGCGCCTGTTGCAGCAGTACCCCTTGACCACAACGATGTTTTTTTTAGAGATGGTACAGTTTTATATGTTGGTTTTAAACATGTTTACTTTCAGTATTTTACTCAGTTGATTTTTATACCGTATGGATGTTTTAACGTTTTTAAATATTCATTTATTTATGCTTGAAGTATGGGTGAGAAAATTATTTAGAAATGTTTTAAAAGGGGACGAGTCATACTTTAAGTTTATATTTTTCCGCACATGTTTAAAAAAAAATTCTAGAGTCTGGTTCGTTTCAGTATCTTAGCATATTAGAGTCTTTCCTGTGGTTTTTGGCGTAGGCTGCTGGCTTTGAGCTATTGGCTGAGACTTGAGCGGAGCAGGGAGTGCGTTCTGCTATCAGCCGTGAGTTGTGCTGAGATATTTTGAAAAGATCTGCATAAGGTACGGATTGAGATTATATTAGCGGCTTTGACATAAGCATGAGAATATTTTCAGCGTGAACTGAACTGTTGTGTATTATGTGCTGGCTGTGAGCTGAGTCTGCTTAGCCGTGCTTTATGTGATGATTTTTTGATCTGCTTATGTATGATTATTATGTGTTATTTGTAAGCTGATACTATCTTGCATACATGCATAGAATTTTGAATCGATTCCCTTTGATACCTGATTTTATCGAGGATGGATAGTGCCAGCATGCTGATTTGAAAATAAAAATGAGGGGTGTCGGTTGACTCCCGTACCCTCGACTCCCCGCTGTGAGATTTGTGTCTGCCCTGAGGTTCAGTGGGCACCCCTCAGTAAACTGAATGGCACCAGTTGGGTTGAGCTTTGAGACTTTGTGGTTGTTGGATCTATCTTTACAGATCAAAATCTAAGTTTTGATTCACACAAAACCTGCTTCTATTGTACTAACGCTCTACGTGACATGCGCAGCTTGCTAAGACTGGAGTAGACGTGAAGATATCCAAACTGGAACAGTGAGGGAACGCCTGTGTTGGACTGGTCGAAGATATCTAGCTGGAACAGTAAGGGGACACCCAAGCTGGTACAGCTGTTTACTTCCAGAAGTGCAGGGAACACCAAGCTGGTTCACCAGCTTGGAGTAGAAGCAGCACGAAGATCAAGCATAGAGAATGAAGAGCAGAGTTGAAGTGCAGAATGGTGTAGTGGAGAACGGCTCAAGCGCAGATCAAGTGCAGTGTACAAGAGAAGTGTTCAAGTGCAGAGCCGTATACAAGAGCAGTGATCAAGTGCAGGTCTGATCACAAAATGCTCTTGTAACCAGTTCATCTTAAGGATCTCAGTCCGTGGGAAGACTGAATCTGAACTGGTTATCATATCCCAAAGATGATGGGATATATTCACTGGTGTTGGACTGTAGTTCAACCAGTGAAGGAAAGGTGTGCTTGCCGATGGTTTGGAAGAGGTGTCTGAATGGAACAAGTAAACAATCAAGCACACAAAGGGCTCATGATGAGAAGAATAGAGCCCAGCTGGTTAAGGACAAACCAGCTTGAAGTTAAGAGGACCAGTCGGGATCAGACAAACCAGCTGGCCGTATGATATCTGTGAGAAGTTTGATCTCACTGATATATCAACCAGCTGGTTGGTGATCAGCTGGGAGTAGAGCAAAGCTGGAGCCTCGAAGCAGCTCAAGAGCAGGTTAGAAACAAGCTGGTTAAGGACAAACCAGCTGGATAAGCTGATCAAGATCTGACCCAAGAAGAAGGGACTCTATCTAGCAAAGTCATGAACAGTCATAAAATGGGGAAGAACTTTGCCAGATAGAGAAACTCGTGATGGGGAACAACGGTGCAGGATCCGGATCTCGCCTCCCGAGGCGCAGCGGAAAACAAATTGCCCGGGTGACGATCAATACAATTCTAAACTCAAACACATTCATAGGGTGTTTTACGTTGATTACCTTGCTGGCAACTCGTGCCTGGCTCCAGCGGAAAACAAAATTGCCCGGGTGACGATCAATACAATTCTAAATCAAACACATTCATAGGGTGTTTTCGTTGATTACCTTGCTGGCAACTCGTGCCTGGCTCCAACCGAAATTACAAGAACGCCGGCTCTTCACGGTAGGCGGCGGTAGATCCGTCAATCAGGTCCATGACCGGAAACGATCTCCCTCCTATCAGCCTGCACTAGAAGACTGATGGATTTTATCACCAACGGATTCTCCTCGTCAAGTTGGCCGGAACAAATTCCGGCGAAGCAAGGCGACGGCGACGGCGGCGGATTTTAGAGAGGAGGGGGCGGCGGCCTTTTAGAGCTAGGGTTAGGGTTTGTAGTGTAATCAAGTTATGATAATCAAGCATTAGTCATGAAGCCCTTAAGTCTAATTAAATAGACTTGTGATAGACTTGGCCTGGGTCCAACGGGTGAACATTCGGTTCATCCCTATCACCGTGACTTCATCATAACTCCGATCGCCGATCAGATCGGACCGATCGACTCAGTTTCCAAAACTGAATACTATGATCTGAAAAACCATTTTTCAGAACCCCAGTGCAAAATGACCGTTTTGCCCCTCAACAGCGGGAAATCACGATTTGACCCCTGTTGACTTTTAGGAAGTCGCACTCCCCAAAATCCTCCTCAAGTGCTCAACACATTGAGCTCAGTATCCGTGCGGGAATCTCGAATCCAGTACTTGTGTGATCCTCAATGGTTCAGGGATACAGCTAGCCGTGGGCCCACAACCATTGTGGTTCCGGAATCACAATTCCGAACTTGCCCATCAGATCATGGTAAGAGCATCTAGCAACATCGCCCCTTGATACCCTAGGTATCATTGATAGTGCCTGCAAGAACCAGTTGGTCGTGGTTAGCATACAGTACGGTCCTTTCAATCCATATATCACGATCAGATCAACGACCATTGGTAAATCGAGAGTCGCTAAAGATCCGATAGCTATTCATACATCTTGGAGATCGAATAGTGACATCGCGAGTGTAACTAGGTAAACACATTTACCTAAAACACTTCTAGTACTCTGGCCAGAGATTTATACACTATTATCCCCTCAGATAGCATAGGATATCCACGCATGTCTGCGAGCGGTGAATCCTTGACAACGATGCATCGACTCCTACATGCATCGGGGTCTCACCCAATCCCGCCGCCTTATGACCCCAAGTGAGTCGACAAACGAGTCAAAGTGAGACGCCTATCATGTAGAGTCTCAATGACGTTTCGAGTCGTGAGGACTAATCAGTACAACCAAGACCTCGAACTTATCCACTCGACAAATGGTAACCACTTGGAAAGTCCGAACGAGGGTAGTTCGATAGATCACCAGGTCACTACTATCTGCATGCTCAGAACATCACAATGTTCCCTATCAATGAAACATGGTACTTCGCATCGCAGATACTAGTCTCTAGCTCGGGCGGCCTTATCCTCATTTTGACGGCCCAATCGACTATGAACTTGTTCAGAATACACAGTGACTATTAGATGTGTTTCATGATAGCCGTCATACCCACTATCACATCTAACATACACCATAGTGCATTCTAGGTCTTTACTCAACGCAATTGTTAATCATCATACAACACAATGAAAGTAAAGAATGCCATAAATGTAATGCGAATATCATATATAAAGATTGTCATATACAAGAGTCTATAAACCCACACGCCACAATTTGGCTAGTTGGGCATCTACTCTAACAATCTCCAACTTGCCCTAAAGCCAACTACTCATCAGACGCAGTCCCATTGTTTCGCGATGTTTTTCAAACAAGGGTCCTGGCAAGGGCTTCGTAAGTGGATCAGCAACGTTGTCCGCAGAGGCGACTCTTTCAACTGCTATGTCACCTCTAGCCACAATATCCCGGATTATGTGGTATTTCCTCAGTATGTGTTTGGATCTTTGGTGAGACCTAGGCTCCTATGCTTGCACAACGGCACCCGTGTTGTTGCAGTACACCGGGACTGGACCAACTCCATTAGGAATGACGCCCAACTCTTGGACGAAATTCCTTATCCAAAACGCCTCCTTAGCAGCAGCTGATGCTGCGATGTACTCAGCCTCAATGGTTGAATCCGCGATTGTGTCTTTCTTGGAACTCTTCCAAGAGACAGCACCACCATTGAGCATGAATAAAAACTCCAGAGGTAGACTTCGAATCATCCACGTCACACCGGAAGCTAGAATCAGTGTAGCATTCCAGTTTCAGTTCACCACCCCCATAGACCATGAACATATTCTTAGTCCTTCGTAAGTACTTAAGAATATCCTTCACAGCCTTCCAATGCAATTGGCCGGGGTTGGCCTGGTAGCGGCTCGTGACACTCAGAGCATATGCGACATCCGGTCTAGTCGAGATCATGCCATACATAATACTACCTATAGCCGAGGCACCAATGCAATTGGCCGGGGTTGGCCTGGTAGCGGCTCATGACACTCAGAGCATATGCGACATCCGGTCTAGTGGAGATCATGCCATACATAATACTACCTATTGCCGAGGCATATGGCACACATGTCATACTCTCTATC
>KV003160.1:0-22902 GCA_001598015.1 Dorcoceras hygrometricum | reverse complement strand
AATACAAAGTGACTATTAGATGTGTTTCATGATAGCCGTCATACCCACTATCACATCTAACATACACCATAGTGCATTCTAGGTCTTTACTCAACGCAATTGTTAATCATCATACAACACAATGAAAGTAAAGAATGCCATAAATGAAATGCGAATATCATATATAAAGATTGTCATATACAAGAGTCTATAAACCCACACGCCACAAGTTGGCTAGTTGGGCATCTACTCTAACAACTCATAGTTCTGAAGATGATGAAGATCAACTCAAGATCAGATGACAAGAGCAAATCAGAAAAGTTGCTCAAGAGCAGTTCCAAACGAGAGGAGAAGAAGAGAGCTTTGAACGGATTGAAGAAGCAACCAGCTCAGTGCATAACAGAATTGATGAACAAGCTGACAAGCTGGTTAAGGACAAACCAGCTCAGATGGCATGACAGATGCCATCAAATCCACGAGGAAGGAGATTTGAATACAATGCTACACGACAAACACTGTTTAGTATTCAAATCGAATTGCTTGTATTGTCTTCTCAGTAAAGAGCTCACGTGTCTAAAAGTAAAGAAAAGCCTGCGATGCATTATTTACAAAGGATGCAAAGTACAACAGTGTCAGAAGACCTTTCAACGTCTACTACTTTGTGTCCAACGGACAAATTTCTACGCCAGACTATAAAACAGAGCACAAGCAGCTGAATGAAGGAGGCTGAGAAGAGTGAATTCGAGACAATGTTGTGCAAATCAAAATGTAAACATCATAATAACGCACAACACTGAACCTGTGAAGACAATGAAAAACCATCTCGAACAAGGAGCACTTCCCAGTGTGTGTGAGATTTAATTCTTGAGAGTTTACGCTTACACTGTAAATCTCACACTCGATTCACTCGCATATACTTTGAGAGATCTGTTTAGATTAGCTGAGTGAATCAAATTAAACGACTTCCATTGTAGTCTTTGGACATAGACGTTAAACAAGTCTAGTTTTCTTTCGCACTGAGACGTTAAACAAGTGTATGTAGTCTTTCGCACTGAGACAGTAAATAAGTGTCGCCTTTCTCACTGAGGCAGTAAAGAAGTGAGTTAGACACACGCAGCTTGTGGACTGGTGTGCAATGGTGTGGCTAGGAGTTCTTGCGGCTGCTCGTAGGAGTGGGTTGCAGCGAGGGTCGTTGTAATCAAAGTCTTCTAGTGGATCCTTCCCGTTGCGGAAGAAGGGGAGATGTAGGAGAGTTAGCTCCGAACTTCCATAAACAAATCAGCGTATTTTCTTTACGGTTTTCAGTACTCACATACACTTGTATTGCATATTTATAACTGTGCATAAAACTGTTTAAAAAGGCATTCGAATTTTTGAGTACAGTTTGAGTTATTTCCGCATATTTATATTCATTACTCAATATTTATCTCTGTGCACAAGTATTCAAGAACACTGAGCTATTGCAGCTCAAGTTTAATAATCAGGTCGCTTGCACTCTCATCAAGCTGGTTGGAACAACCAGCTCTTGCACTGCGGTGGTTTAGCGCTGAGCTGGTTCAACTATAATTCGGTCCGATTTGAGTTGCGTGCTGTTTTTTCAACTCTTTATTTTTAATGCATGTAACTTACTGGGTAGATGTCAAGGCTGTGTGAGAGCCTTCGTGAGTTCTGGCAGAGCTCACGGACATCACCCCCAGCAAAACGATCCTAAAAGTGCTGCTAGTACTGCATGTGGGATGGCTGGGTAGCTCCCATACTTCCACATGAGATGTGGCCACTGATTCACTGATTTACGATTCGATGATTCAAAGCTGACTCTGTTGTGATATTTTTGACAGTCGATGAGTCTTTGTTGTACCCTTCATGCATTGCATGTCTTGGGATATTGCATGTCTTATTTGATTGTTGTTTTATGAGTGCTCTTGTACTGAAGTTTGACCTCGGTATTTTTCCCTTTGTGGGCTGCTTTGCTCTTGTGTTTGGCTTTTACAGGTTCTTCAGGTAAATCAACTGGACCGAGCGGTGCGTCGGCTGGTAGAGCCTCTTTTTGAGTCCCAGTTATGTATATAGTATTGAGTCAGTTTACCAGGGGATGCCCTATGTGAATGCCTGTATTAAAAATTTTTATTTGCTCAGTTACTTGTATACATTTCTGGTACTGCTTTTACTGTGTAGATTTTGAGTCAAAAATCTATATTTTGAGTATTATTGTATTTTGTGCAGGCCAAGAAAGAAAATTTTTAATCCACATTTTAAGCTCCGTATTTTGCGTTAATTGAGTGCTTAATCTCTGATTTAGAGCATCGGGTGTGATAGTCTTTGCACTTGTTGAGCAAGAGGAGCGACATAGATCTATTCACCATGGAGTTACTAAAGCGAGCATTGATCATTCTATTAGTTTAAATAATGTGAGCTCCACGACAGCTTCCAAGATGTCGAAGTCACGAATAGCAGACAAAGTTGTATGCTGCCATTGTCATTTCATGAGTCATACTGTTGACAAATGTTATAAGTTCTATGGCTATCCTCTAGGACACCCAAGCTTAAGCAACAGCTGTCCCAGGGTAATGCACAAGCTCACCAGAGTTCTGGCATTGGCAAGATCATTTGAGTGCACCTGGGGAGAATTTGACTCAAAGCCAGTGCAAACAACTCATTGAGTTCCTTTGATCGAAGCTTCAAATCGGACATAGCCTCCACATGGAGCCACAGCAGCAGGAATCCACTATTTTGTGTCTTACTAGTATATCCTCAACCATTTTACATGCTTCTCTTATTACACGAACAGATTGGGTGATGGACATCAAAGCAACTCACCACATTTGTTGTTCCATGTCCATATTCCATTCCTCTAGACCAGTTTGTTCGAATATCACATTGCCCAACACCTTTACGATACCGGTCACGCTTATTGGTTCTGTTTTCCTAACTAATAACTTGATACTCAATAATGTTCTCTATGTCCCTGAATTCCAGTTCAATCTGTTGTCGATTAGTTCTCTTACCAACAATCTTACATGTTCAGTCTCTTTCACTTCTAATTCTTGTCAAATCGAGGACATCAAAAGGACCAGTACGATTGGGACGGGTAAAAGACTTGGGAACCTATATGTGCTGGAGAAATCAAGTGTTTCCTCTCCTTCATATATTTTTAATGTTTCTGTTCCTAAAGCTGAACTGTGGCATTGCCGCATGGGTCATCCGTCTCTTAGTAGACTCTCTGGTTTAAAAGATGTCCTTCATTTTACCAACACTAATGTCGACATAAGTTTGTGTCATGTATGTCACCTGTAAAATCAAAAATGTTTATCTTTTTATTTACATAATAAAATGTCTGCTCAATCTTTTGAATTATTGCATGTTGAAATATGGTCCCTTTTCTCAGTTTTCTGTTGATGGACATCGTTTCTTCCTCACAATTGTCGATGAACACTCACGATTTACATGGGTATACATGCTACGATCAAAGTTTGATGCATCATCTATTTTTCCTACGTTATGTCGAATGATTACTACTCAATTTGGAGCAAGAGTCAAGTCTATCCGAAGTGACGCCATGCCCCAGAGCTTGGCTTCATTAATTTTTTCAATGAGGCAGGTATCGTCCACACTCATTCCTGTGTTAAACGGCCTCAACAAAACTCAGTTGTTGAACGAAAGCATCAACACAATTCTCAATGTTTCTCGAGCTCTGCTGTTTCAATCACATATCCCTATTGCATACTGGAGTGATTGCATTGTTACTTCGGTATACCTCATTAATCGCACACCTCCCCTCTCCTTTCTCATAAAACACCCTTCGAGTTTTGCATGGCAAACGCCCTGCCTACTCCCATCTAAAGGTCTTTGGGTGCCTCTGCTATGCTTCTACACTTGTGTCATCACGTCATAAATTCTCTCCACGTGCAATTAAGTGTGTTTTTCTTGGATACCCTCGGGGTTACAAAGGCCAAAGGTGCTCAACCTAGACATTAATGAAGTCTTAACCTCCCGTGATGTTATTTTCCACGAACATATGTTTCCTTTCCGGGGTGCCTCTGCTGCTGACTCGCACTTGTCTGATATCTTTTCAGACGACTTGCTACCTGTTCAGGTACCCTTTTGAACAACTTTTCTACACGTTCTACTCCTATTTCCTCTGATCCACCGCAACACTCTCACTCCAAATGAACGTTTCACCCCTCCTCATATCCGGGATTATCATTTCTATATGCTTTCTTCGTCGTCTCATGCGTCGACTTCCCATCCTCTATTATTTTTTGTCAATTACTCCAAAATATCACCCTCGCACCGTAGTTTTGTTAATAACATCTCCTCTGTCCTTGAACCTACCACCTTCTCCCAAGCTGTGGCTCTTCCGGAATGGGTGCCTCTGCTGCTGACTCGCACTTGTCTGATATCTTTTCAGACGACTTGCTACCTGTTCAGGTACCCTTTTGAACAACTTTTCTACACGTTCTACTCCTATTTCCTCTGATCCACCGCAACACTCTCACTCCAAATGAACGTTTCACCCCTCCTCATATCCGGGATTATCATTTCTATATGCTTTCTTCGTCGTCTCATGCGTCGACTTCCCATCCTCTATTATTTTTTGTCAATTACTCCAAAATATCACCCTCGCACCGTAGTTTTGTTAATAACATCTCCTCTGTCCTTGAACCTACCACCTTCTCCCAAGCTGTGGCTCTTCCGGAATGGAAACAAGCTATGTCTGATGAGCTTAAGGCCTTGGAGCTTAACCCCACTTGGTCTATTGTTTCTCTTCCTCCTGGGAAAGCCGCTGTTGGTTCTCGTTGGGTGTACAAAGCAAAGTTTGCCGCTGATGGCAGTCTCCAACTTTATAAAGCCCGACTTGTTGCTAAAGGCTACACCCAACAGGAAGGCCTTGATTACTTGGAGACATTCTCCCCTGTGCTAAGATGGTCACTTTCCGCACTTTGCTTGCACTTGCTGCTGCCTCCTGGTTACACCAGTGAAGGGGAGCCTTTACCTCCACAGGCAGTTTGAAAGCTTCACAAATCTATCTACGGACTGAAACATTCCTCAAGAAAGTGGTTTGCAAAGTTTTCCTTGACATTATTAATCATACGCTTCTCTCAATCACATACTGAAAATTCGCTATTTTTTAAAGCCCATAACAACGCTCTTCTGGCCTTGCTGGTATACGTAGACGACATTGTCATTGCCACAAACAATGAAAGGGCGGAATCTGAATTGAAATCATTTCTCAACAACAGATTTAAGCTAAAGGACCTGGGCAATCTGAAATATTTCTTAGGCATAGAAGTGGCGCGGTCATCACGTGGTATATCTATTTGTTAGCGCAATTATGCAATGAACTTACTCACAGAATCAGGACTCCAAGGATTCAAGACACACTCTATTCCCATGGAGGAAAACACCAAACTCACGCAAGACGATGGAGAGATACTATCTGATCCATTTCCCTATAGAAGGCTCATTGGAAGACTATTATAACTTACTATCACTCGACCTGACTTGGCCTTTGCAGTGAACAAGCTCAGTCAATACGTTTCAAATCCAAGAGCTCCCCACATGGAGATGCCTTAAACATACTCTGATATGTGAAAGGAAGCATTGGGAAGGGGTTGTTCTACGGATCCAATTAAATTTAAGGCTCAAATTCTTCTCAGATACCAATTGGGGGGCATGCTTGGACACTCAGAGATCTGTCACGGGCTATTGTGTGTTCCTTGGAGAATCTATGCTATCTTGGAGGGCAAAGAAGCAACACACAATCTCCAGATCATCAGCCGAGGCAGATTATCGTTCCATGGCAACAACAACATGTGAGATACTGTGGATTCTCTCTCTCCTCACGGACCTCAGGGTTGCCTGTAATGATCGAGCAACATTATTCTGTGATAATCAGGCGGCAATACATATAGCTTCTAATCTGGTGTTCCATGAGAGAACCAAACATATCCACATCGACTGTCATATTGTGCGAGAAAAGGTACAACAAGGTTTGTGAAGTTGATGCATGTTTCCTCAGCTCAACAGTTGGCAGACCTATTCACTAAGGCGCTGTTAACATCCCGATTGCATGGCCTGTTGTCAAAGATGGGGGTACATAATATCCATGATTCATCGTGAGGGGGCGTGTTGTAAGTAGTAGATTACCATGCATCAACCACGCCAGCACACATACATGGAGTCCAGATGTCATACATGCACGGAGTCCAACTGTGCACATGGTAGCTAAGGGAGCGGTTAGCAATGTAGATTCGGTAGCTATAAATATGACCTCTGAGCTTATTGTAAAGTTACCAAAACATAGCATTTGCAGAGCAATACTTTGAATGAATTTAGTTCCTTTTTCATTCCATTGCTGCATGTTGAGCTTCATTGAAGATCGTAGATCTCTAATAGTAGGTAGTCGTCACACACTCCATCACCCACCCAATGAAAACTTCCGGAAAATGAAGAGCATCCCTGAGGAAATACCAAGACACGGTATCGTACGCTTTTTGAAGATCAATCTGTAGTACACATCTGGGAGAGTTGTGTTTCCGAGCGAAACCCATCATCAACTCCTGAGCTAAATGTATGTTCTCAACAATATATCTGCCCTGAATAAAAGTCGCTTGGGCATCATCAATAACGTCTCCCATGACCGTAGCAAGCCGAGCCAATAGAATCCTTGCAATAATCTTGTAAGACACACTGTAACAAGGAATGGGCCTGTAATCGTTGACAGTGTGCGCTTGTTTGGACTTTAGAACTAATGCTATAAAAGCGTGATTCCATTGCTTTATCAACTTACCCCTTGAGAAAAATTCCTGGACTGCAGCACATATATCCGGCCAGCCGTAGCCCAAGACCGCTTGAAAAATAAGGCACCAAATCCATCCGGACCTGGGCTTTTTCATTGTCCATACCAAAAACTGTTGGTTTAATTTCTTCCACAAAAACCATGTAGAGAGGGCAGCACTATGATTGGGAGAGAAAGGGGACCCAAAACTCAGACAATCCAAGTCCAAGGCCTCCCTATTAACCTTAATTCCAAGCAACCGGTGGAAATGAGGAACTAACTCATGAGAAATTTCAGTGGATGTAGCACAAAGAATACCATCAGGTGTAGAGATTGCTGTTAGATATAATTTCCAGATAATCTGTAAACCATAGTACATAAGCCAGATCATCATGCGATATCATTGAGAATAATATAATAAATCGTAGCGGAAGCATACCTGAAGATATGAGATACTGATGTACATTTAGTACGATACCTAATATGCTGCATATCTCAATATTTTGTGCCTATCTTTAAAATTTAGATCCCACTTGGGGAAAATATTCTTCTTGTTTGAAGAACTAATCAACGACATTGCATCAATTGTGTTCATCGGCATTATTACATTCTCTTTGTGGGATATATCACATTAACTGGATAACTTTCGATGTTTGTCTCCTTTTTATTTTGAATCACGAAAACACTATAATATAATTAAGGTATTTATTTAATCATTATATTTTAAAAGAATAAAAAATTAGAAAATTGGATGTACTTTCCATAGAAATTCTTGCAAATACCTTATAGGCCTTTTACCTTTTTCTGCAAATTCCTGCAAATACCGTGTAGGTATTTTACCTTCTCAACTGCTTTGGCTTTGATGTACACCCCTTTTGATCAGCGGAGAATTCTTATAAATCGATATTCCTACAAGTTGTACTTAGATACATGCACTTGATTAATAGGATATTAAAATTGTAATATTTTTTCACTTATTCTTCGCACCTCTTTGCTAAAAAAATTGGGATCCAAAACGAACAGAAGTAGCAGCCATGCATCGAGCATCGACTAATTAGAAATTTAAAGATAATATGTAGACCATCAATCATTCTATATGCAATGTGAAATAATAACAATATACGATTATGATATTGATGTCAAATCAATATATCCTTTTAAAAAAATTAGATCTTTAATAATCTTACACATAAATATCGAAAATATAATCTAATCATAACAATATGTTTAGGAAATTGCAAGAACTATTTGAATAATTCTTAAAACTTAATAATAACCATATATGTATCAAATCAATATTTTCAAGAATATTGCTAAATTTTATATCGTATATTGATATTCTTTGTGAATCTCAAATCAACAGCTTGTATATTTTGATCGGTAACATTGATGCATTAAATCAATGTCTTCCAATATATCATGAATGTCATATCAAATCTCAATCATGAATCTCTTTAGATTCAAATATACTTGTTGGATCTGTGAAACAGATCAGATAAAATTTTGATGAACACAAAATTTTTTGTTATTTTCTAATAGTTTACTTGATTGCGCATGTGAAGCTGGAAACATATCAGATCAGATAAGAGCTGACAACTGAAGAACTGTACATTATAACGAAGAACTGAGCTCAAGAGTTGAGAAGAGCAGTTTAGTTCAGATAACAAGAGCAGTTTAGATCAGTTGATAGCATAATGTATCAGTTATAGAGAACAATTGGCTCAGAGATAAGCATATCAGATCAGATGAGATCAAGAGCGGCTCAGATAAGACAAAAAGATTAGTTCAGTTCATAAAGACTCACAATAGCTCAGTTCAATGAATATGTCAGGTTGGACTTCGCATCAAATGAGTTCAAGAGCAGAACATCACAAAAGCAGAAGAGCAGAACAAATCAGATCATATCAAGATCAGTTGAGCAGAACAATAAAGTTCAGATTAGGGCAAAGAAGTTCAGAGCTAGAGCAGTCAGAAAGTACAGATCAGAATGATATGAGCAATATAGTTCAGTGAATATATCATATTGGAGTTTCACCATTCATATCAGCTCATATAAGAAGAGCAGAGCGTAATCCATGAGAACAAATCAGAACGAAGTTCAGATCAGATCAGCACTCACTATCAGCTCAGATGGGCAAATCAGTTTGAACAGATTTATTCAAGACTAGATATAAGAGGTTCAAACTGATTTGCCGTGTGTGACAAATATCAGCTCAAAAAATTCAAATATCATAAAGAGCCTCAATTATTCCCGTACGAAGAAAGGACGACAAGTACATCTGAGTCAGACCTTTACAGAAGCATTTTCAAATGGCTAGAAACTTGTGTCCATAGTCACATCAGTACATGACTATAAATACACCAGAACTGAAGACAAAAAAAAAAAGAGAAGCTGCGTGTGTGCACAGAGTGCCGGTTCGGACAAGAAAAGAAAAATCAATTGTGCACCAACAGACATAGTCGTAATGTCTTGAAGATAATCAGAAGACGTCAATATGTGATATTACATTTGAGAGAATACACTTTAACAGATTACCTCACACACACGACATTCATTCACATATTCGAGAGATGAGCGAAACAATTTAGATGAGTGAAAGTAAACTCAATATTTCAAATTTTGTCTTGGCACGAAGACATTAAACTTAGTCTTTGTCGTCTTTGCAGAGAGATATTAAACACCTGAAGTTGGAGTCTGGGAGTTTTAGTTTATGCAGTGTGGCAAGTCCCAACTGAGGTGGGTTTGTACTGTTGTATAATTCAAAGTCTTCCAGTAGAGCCTTCCAGTTCGGAAGAAGATTAGATATAGAAGCGGTAGCTTCGAACTTCTAGAAACAAATCTTTCTGAGTAATTGCTTTACAGTTTTACTGCATTCAAGTTTTAAAACAGATGTTAAGTTTCAGTTTTTAGAGAGTACATCGGATATTTTCCGCTTGGTTTTCAAACTAGACCCAATATGCTCTCGCTCCTTGTAGTTTTCAAAGAACCGCAGTTATTGCAACTCTCTTCTTATTCAAATCGCGGTCTGGCAATGCGTACTATCACATTGCTTTTAAAATGCCGTTACTTTTAAAAGCGCACTGTCTCCCACTACACGACGCGATTTGACCATGTCCAAACAATACTAGATCGTATTAGATCATATACCTCTTTATATTCAAATATAGTAGATCTGTCACGTCCAGAAATTTGAGGTAGCCACATAGACCAACAAAATAATTAATTGAAAAATAAAATTTATTTTTAGTCATCCTTATTATTTTGTACTAAAATTTTGACGTTGACGTTCCTTTAATTAAAATTTAGGATTTTGGTTCGAGGGAGATTTCCGGAGCAAGACGCACGAGCACGGTAACGGCTACTATGAAAATTTATTTAATTAGAATTTTTGAGAGGGAAAATATATTTTAATGATGTTTATTAAAATTTTATGGCGGATTCAAGTTCGGTTATTTTATTTCTTTTCCGACAAAATCTAAGGTGCTCTTTTTGAATTCCTTTAAATTATAGCACCTTTAAATTTCTAAGATGCCTTTATATGTTATTATCTTGTTTTAAAAATGGGTTAGCATTTTTTTATTTCACAATTTTGGATTGTCACTTTTAGAGGCTAGGTTTTCTTTCTTTTTATAAAGGACACCATCCCCTTTCCCCCCATGTAAGTCACTCAAAAAAAAATCATAGAGGGTGGCTAGGGTTCTTGAGGAGACCGATAATTTCAAAAAAAAAATTTGTGAAGAATTCGGTCGTGCTCGTGGCGTATAATTCATTGGATATCGCCTTTCAACCATCGTAAAAATTTTAAAGGCAAGTTTATTCTCTTTTTTTTATGCATCGTGAAATCATATTATGTTGTGTTTTTTTTTTGTGTTCGAATTCATGCCCTGCTCTTTGTATGAAAGTTTTTACAAAAAAAAATGGCAAAGGGATCATGTGTGGATATAGCCTATCTCGATACTTCTTGGCGTGGATGCCTGTGTGCGTCTCAATCAGTTTTTTTCTGGTTGGGTGTGCATAATCTTCTTCCCTTTATGTTTGGTACTCGTGGGGTTACCACAGTGTGCTCCCGGAAGTTTATGAAATTTTTGAGATGGTGGGGCAGTGAGTCTGCTGCATCTTTCTGGCCGTGTGTCTAGCTTTGTGATACAGTGTCTTGCATCCAATTCTTTCAAACCATGTTGTGTGCCTCAATAGCAGCGGCACACCTCTTTTCCTTCATTGTTTGTGTATGTGTCTTCTTCTTCTTTATAAAACTTAGCCGTGGTGATGAAGGGTTGTTCCCATGCGCTAATCATCAAATTTTCTGATGGAGTTTTGCACACGGAGCGAGGGGTTTTGGAATGAAATTTGAGGGGTGAACTTGCTGCAATGTTTGTTAAAATCAATTTTATAGTGTCGAGTGTTCCTCCTTTTAAATGTAAACTGCATGCATCTTCTCCAAATTTTTTTTGCCACGACAGTGTGCATGATTCTTGCTTGCTTTGTCCCATAACACACGAATTTGGAATGAAATTTTGAGGGGCTGGTTGTATTGGATTTGAAAGTACATATAATATATTTTAGTGGCCATATGTGCACAAACCTTAATATATACATGACCTTATGTGTACAAATCTTCAGCAAGTTGATTGTTTTGACAAAACAATTAAAAACATATATATATTTCAAGATTATTTGTGAAATTTTTGGGAAGTTGCTTGGGAACTATTCGAGAATTTATTTTGTGGGAAAATTATTTTGAGGTTTTTAATGATTTGTGGCAAAGTTATGATTGATATTACGGGCGTGTGGATGTCGATCGACGGGTCGGGGGCACGCCAAATTATTACGGACGTGTGGATGTCGATCGACTGGTCGGGGTGCCCCGCCAACTTGACTGATTACGGGCGTGTAAATGTTGGTTTTCGGGTCGGGATGTCCCGCCAAATTAATGGATCCATATGAGCTTATTTAAGCTACTTGACTGATGACTGCGGGAAACTTTTGAGCCACACTTTATAAAATAAATGGAGGGATGATTAAAGTATAATTTGAGGTTAATGGTTTATTTTGAGTTTAAGGAGAAAGGATTTTAATTGATGATAAATACTTTTGTTTTGAAAACGGGTTGCGTTGAGATTAATGAGTTTATTTAATTAACAATATTTTGTTGCATGTGCATGTATTATGTAATATTTGATATTCCCGGAGTTTACTTGCTGGGTCTTTAAGCTCACTAGATTTCATCGATGCGGGTGAGGATGTATAGATGGTGCCGGTTGACGAGGGCTCGATCGGGGTGAGAAGGCGCTTATCGATGGACACACGTTTTCCTCATATTAAAACATTTTTATGATTTACAAATTTTTATTCTTTGAGATAAAAAAACATTCTTTCGATTATTTTTTAGTTCTTATCATTTCATGGATTGATGTTTACGATGACGCCTGATTGAATCAACCTTTATGAATTATTTGGTATTTGAATTTTCTGACTTATGTAGTATTACAAAAATCCCACGTTTTCCTTTTAAAAGTATGGACGTTTCAACTTGGTATCAGAGCAAGGTCCTTTAAGATAAGCACTCACCTCCAGTCCGTGACAGTTCTCGTTCGGCCGTACCACCAAGTCTGTAAGTTTTAAGTGAAAAGATTACGTTTGAGTTATTTGCTTTCTTTTGAAGTTTAAATAGTATGTTAAAGTAAGTTTGAGATATTCATTGATATTTTTGAGGTTTGAACTTTTATGAAAATTGTATAGTTTTATTTAAAGTTAAATGTTCAATTATGTTGGTCATGTGGTGGAATCGGGCTATTGGTTACAGATAATGTCTTATAGAGGATGAGGAAGAAGAAGTTCCTCAGTCGAGGATGATGGCTCTGGCAGCAGCGCCCAGGTTCTAGCCGGGATGGCTCAGTTGGTAGAACAGTTTGTGGGACAAGCCGGTCGTGGAGGCGGACCGCCAGCCGGGCGAGGGCTTCACCATGAGGATCCACAAGAGAGCTTCAGGCATAAGCGCCCCAAGGAGTTTTCTGGTACTATGGATCCACTCATGGCGGAGAGTTGGATCAAATCCCTGGAGGTTATATTTGACTATCTTCAGATGACGGACCATGGCCGACATAGATGCGACATATACATGCTGAGGGATGACGTCATGATCTGGTGGGAGGGAGCTAAATTGACCGTTGACCCGACTACTCTCACCTGGGATGGATTCAAGAAGGTATTTTATGATCAATATTTCACTGCCGATGTGCGTTCAGAATTGAAGCGGGAGTTCATGACACTGAAGCAGAAGGATTTATCCGTGCGGGACTATGTCCAAAAATTTGAGCGGGCTGTTATTTTGTTCCCTTGATTGGAGGGGATGCGGAGGAGAAGCTACACATTTTGGTGATGGCTTACGATCGACAATCAAGCATGATGTTAGGCTGGCCGAGCCTAAGGATTATAGGGCAGCCGTTGATAAATCTTTGAGGGCTGAACAGGACTGGAAATATTTTGAGGAGGAGCGACAGATGAAGCGGCAGGCATCTCAGCCTCGAGATCAGAGACAGTTCAAGAGGCAGAATGTTGGGCCATGGCGACCTCAGGGACAACGTCCTCAGTTTCAGAGACCACCGCCCGCCACTACCCCAAAGGTTGTCAACAAGCCAGTATGTCCAACGAGCCATAAGAATCATGTGGTCAATGCAGATTGGGGATGAACGTATGCTTTAAATGCGGAGCAGCAGGTCACTATGCCAAGGATTGTCCACAGCTGAAGCAACCCGTGGTAGGCCGAGATTTTGTGATGACTGCGGAGCAGGCAGACCCTGACACGACCGTGGTCACATGTATGATTATTTTAGCTGGCATGCCTACTACTGCTTTGATTGACTCTGGTGCTACATATTCTTTTATATCGGAGTCTTTTGCAAAGAAATTATCTGTCTGACCTGATTTTTAATCTGTGGGCTATTGTGTGACTGTACCATCGGGGAAGAACTTTGTCTAACCGGGTACTTCGGGACATAGAATTTAGGCTTCATGGGAATCTAGTGGCTGTTGATTTGATTGTTCTGCCTATGCCTGAATTTGATTTGATCTTGGGTATGGATTGGTTGATGAGTTTATGGAGTAGTGATAGACTTCAGTCGAAGAACAGTAGAGGTTAACCCACCTCAGGGAGGCCGATTCGTGTTTGAGGCCATGCAGAGCAAGAGAGATCCTCGCCTTATTTTAGCCCTGAAGGCTTCTTGAGGAAAGGATGTCAGGGGTTTCTGGCTAGCATCTTTGTGATACCGGAGGACGACAGGCCTACTCTAGCAGAGGTTGACGTGGTAAACGAATTTCCAGAGGTGTTTCCAGATGATATTTCTGGTCTTCCGCCAGACAGGGAGCTTGAGTTCACTATTGATCTAGTGCCTGACGCAGCACCTGTATTTAAACCACCGTATCGACTGGCATCGACTGAGATGAAAGAACTGAAGGAGCAAATTCAGGAGTTGCTGGATAAGGGCTTCATACGCCCCAGTTTATTCCCGTGGGACGCACCAGTTTTGTTCGTGAAGAAAAAATACGGAAGTATGAGGCTGTGCAAGGAGTTGCTGGATAAGGGCTTCATACGCCCCAGTTTATTCCCGTGGGACGCACCAGTTTTGTTCGTGAAGAAAAAATACGGAAGTATGAGGCTGTGCATAGAATACAGAGAATTGAATAAGTTGACTGTGAAGAACAAGTATCCTTTGCCAAGGATAGAGGATTTTTTGACCAACTTCAGGGTGCAGCCATCTTTTCTAAGATTTCTATTCGTTCAGGCTATCACCAGTTGAAGATCAGAGAGTCTGATGTCTACAATACGGCTTTCAGAACTCGTTACGGCCATTATGAGTTTCTGATGATGCCATTTGGGCTGGCGAATGCAACCTCAGTACTCATGGATCTGATGAACAGTGTATTTCAGCCCTTCTTGGATCAATTTGTGATAGTATTTATTGATGATATTCTGATCTTCTCCAAAAGTAGAGAGGAGCACTCCGAACATCTCAGGTTAACATTGCAGATTTTGAGGGATAGACGGCTCTTCGCAAAGTTCAGTAAATGTGAGTTCTGGCTTGAGAAAGTTGTATTCCTTGGCCATGTGGTTTTGAAGAAAGGATTTGAAGTAGACTCAGCAAAAGTGGAAGCAGTGAGGGATTGGCCTTAGACAGAGACGCGGTTTCTTGGGTCTTGCGGGTTACTACAGACGATTATTCAAGGGATTTTCGAAGATGGCAGTTCCCTTAACGTCGCTAACTAAGAATCATACTAAGTATGAATGGACCCCTGAGTGTCAAGCAAGATTCGACGGATTGAAGCAGGCGTTGATGGAAGCTCTGGTGTTGGCTATGTTAGAGTAGGTGTCCAACTAGCCAACGTTAGGCGTGTGGGCTCTTGTTGACTCTATGTATAACGATCTTTATTTATGAAATTCGCACTCTTTTATGGCATTCTTTATCTTCATTATTATGATTACAATTTTTGGATAAAGACCTTGAATGCACTATAGTGTATGTTAGATGTGATTGGATTTGATGGCTATCATGAAACACATCTAATAGTCACTGTGTATTCTAAATATGTTCCAGGTCGATCAGGACATCCAAAAGAGGATAAGGGCCGCCCGAGCTTGAGACTAGCATCTGCGATGCGAAGTACCACGTTTCATTGATAGGGAACATAGTGATGTTCTAAGTATGCAGATGGATAGTGATCTATCGAACTACCCTCGTTCGGACTTTCCAAGTGGTTACCATTTGTCGAGTGGATTAAGTCTGAGGTCTTGGTTGTACAGATTAGTCCTTATTACTCGAAACGTCATTGAGACTCTACATGATAGGTGCCTCACTTTGACCCGTTTACCGACTCAGCTGGGTTATTAGGTGGTGGGGTTGGGTGAGGTTCCGATGCATGTAGGAGTCGATGATTCTTTGTAGAGGATTCACCACTCGCCCTTGTGCGTGGATATCCTATGCTATCTAAGGAGATAATAGTGTGAAAAATCTCTGGTCAGAGTACTAGATGTGTTTTAGGTAAATGGGTTTACCTAGTAACACATGCGATGTCACTATTTGATCTCCAAGATGTATGCATGGTTATTGGATCTCTAGCGACTCTCGATTTACCAATGATCGTTGATCTGATCGGGATATTTTGAGTTGAAATGACCGTACTGTATGCTAACCATGACCGACTGGTTCTTGCAGGCACTATCAGTGATACCTAGGGGATCATGGGGTGATGTTGCTAGACGCTTTAACATGATTCGATGGATAAGTCCGAAAATATGTTTTCGGAGTCACAAATATTGTGAGACCACGGCTAGTTGTATCCCTGAACCATTGAGGGTCACACAAATACTGGTTTTCCAATTCCCGTACGGACATGGTACTCAAAGTGTTGAGTATAGTATGAGGAAGGCTGGGAGTATGACTTCCTAAAAGTAGCTAAGGGGGTAGGACTTCCATATTTAGCTAATGAGAGTAAACCTATCATACATAGATTTAGTGGTTCGAAAATTTGATTTTGCATCATAATGATCAGTTTTGTAAATAGAGCACATCGGTGATATCTGATCATCGATCGGGATTATGATGAGACCAAAATCGAGGGAGTCAAAACGAATGTTCACAGTTCGACTTGAACCGAATGTTCACTGTTTGAGTTGAACCGAATGTTCACTGTTTTGTTCAAATCAAACTATATCCCTCAATCTATAAATATTACAATCAGGAGACACTTTCAACAGAGAGAAAAAGAAAAGCACCAAAAGCTATTCAGCAAACTCCTCCCCGCTCTCTTCTTCCCTAGCCGTCGCCTCCCGTCGCCGACGCCTAGCGACGCCGTCGGAATTTGTTCCGACCATCTCGGCGATGAGATTCCGTCCGTGAAATTTTCGTCGGTTTTCTAGTGTAACCCGGTGATCGAGTTGAGATTCTGGTCGTGGACCGGATTAGGCGTCCATCCAGCCGTTCAACCGTTGAAGTGTCAATTTCCTCGTGTAATTGGTCCGAGACAGGCGCCTAGACGCCATCAAGGTACCTTCTGAACATTTTATTTGATTATTGTATAGGTGCATTGACATTCCCGGGCTCCATTTTTAAATTCTTCCATTGAGCCTCGGGAGCGGGATCCGGATCCGCCGCTGCGCCAACAGTGGTATCAGAGCTTTGGCTCGGATCTGTTAATACACCATTCTGCCTGAATTGCATCAAAAATCTCGTTTTTCAAAAAAAAAAATTCGGACCGCACGCAACCGCCCGCCGCCCGCTCGCCACCGCCGGTCACCGTGCGCACATCGCGCCGCACGTTGCGCTCCCGTCGTGCGCACATCGCGTAGGTGGGCGCTTGCTGTGCTCGCATGTATCGGCAGGCATTGTGCACACTTGTGCGTGCACCCGCCGCCCCTCCTGCGTGAGATGGTCGTGCAGGTGGCCGCCCCCGTGCGCACACGTTGTGCACAGGGACGCGCACAGCGTGCAGCACCGGTGTGGCACTCGTGCGGGCGACGATGTCGGGGCAGAGATGCGGCGGCAGATTTTTAATTCTAGGGTTTTTCTGGGCTTGTCCCGGGCGGCCAGAAGGGTTCTTGGGCCGAGACTTGCTATTGGGCTTTTTGGTTGGACCAAAATTAATTTTTGAAAAAAATTTGAGATATTGGACCTAAAATTATTTTAAGCCCAAAATTGATGCAATTAAAATGACAAGATAAGATTTTATTTATAAAATATGATTTTATATTTAAAATATGATTTTGTTGGATAAAATCAAAATTTGATTTGATTATTTTATTTATATCAAGTTAATTGGATTAATTGAATAGATAATGTTTGAGATGATCGAGAGTCATGCCCAATATGTTAGGTGTATGCTAGAATTTTACATTTCTTGGTTGTAATATTGTTGAAATCATATCAAAGTGGGCCTGGTTTATGGCCCGTTTCCACCCCTTTAAAATGTATCCCTATTTGTAATGGATATTTAAATGTAAATAGTAGACTTAGTGGGAGGATAATTTTGAAGATGATGGAGATGATGATCAAAGATATTGAAGACCGAAAACTTGTAAAACTGGAAGCTTATGTAATAGGATTGCATTTGCATACTGCATATCACCTAGGATTTGACCTAGATCCGTGTTTGGCAACCACGGATCGCATAGCTCTCGCTTATCGATCATCCCAATTATATATATGATATATATATGTTGAATGGAGATGATGATCAAAGATATTGAAGACCGAAAACTTGTAAAACTGGAAGCTTATGTAATAGGATTGCATTTGCATACTGCATATCACCTAGGATTTGACCTAGATCCGTGTTTGGCAACCACGGATCGCATAGCTCTCGCTTATCGATCATCCCAATTATATATATGATATATATATGTTGAATCGGAAATTTTTTGAATTTGATTTAAAATTATTAAGATCAAATTTAAAAATTAAAATCCCTCATTTTAAATTTGATTTACAATTTATATCAAGATTAAAAGTTTTATTATTAAATTTAAGGAACTTAGTTTATTGATAATTATGAGGAAATGTGACAAAATTTTATCTAAGGGAGTCCTTTATAGATTGGCTTAAAAATGGCTTGTATCGGCTAAGTATCCCTGAAGGGCGTTGCTTTGTCTAAGGAGGTTGGTTTTTAAGTGGGCCTTAGCCCCTCCAACCACCTGGAAGCACTCTTAGAGAACGTTAGTCCATGACTTTTAAATTGATCATACAACAAAAGTTTATTCGATAAGATCATTAAGCTAAGGAAATTTAAATCTTGTTTAAAATTTCCTACTTTTCATCAACAATGGGTGTACGTCGATGTTACCCGCATACATAGCCCGGCTCATATTATTGGGGGGGTTCTGTGTGCTGAAAAGTTGTACACGTCATTGACACTTGCTTTGAGTTGGATGGAACTCCCATGACGTTGGCTCATATTATTGGGAACATTATGGCGACCGTCCATTACAACTCAACATTGATGGATCATTTTAACACATGATAGTAATCGACGTCATATTATTGGGCCCTTACTGGACGTGAGGTAAATACATGGAGGTTGCACCTATTGCAATTGGGCTCTACCTTTTGAGGATCATTTGGCTGATATTATTCGGGACCGTGATTCCTTGATTGGACTCTGTGTACCCACTAAGAAAACTTGCTTTCTCGATTTCATTAGAGGGTGGTGAAATCGTTAAAATAGTGGGAGGGTAATTCATAAAACTAAATGACCATGTTTTATGTCTTAGCGTTTTTCATGAATAATCTGTAATGCATGTCTGTTTTTCTTTTCAGTATAAACTGCTTTCATTATGTCTTCGATCAAAAATCCACTTGCTGCTATACTGGATAGCAACAAGTTCACTGGCTTAAACTACCAAGATTGGCTTCGAAATCTCAAGATTGTCTTGGCTTCGGAGAAACTTCTCTATACGCTAGAGAAGACCCCTCCAAAGGAAGCCCCTGCCAATGCCAGTCCTGAGGAGCTGTAAAAATTGGAAAAATGGTGGGATGATGAGCTTAAGGCACGATGCTATATGATAGCATCTATGTCCAATGAATTGCAGCGGCGATTTGAGAAGATGGAGTATGCTGCTGGCATACACCTTCATCTCAAAGAGCTATATGGGGAGAACTCTCGGACTGAGAGGTTCACTAATTTCAAGGAGCTCATGACAAGCCGCATGCGCGAGGGGACCTCGGTCCGCGAGCATGGGGTCCATATGATTGGGCTCATTGAGAAGCTAGTGGGCCTTGATATCACGCTTTCACATGAGCTGTCTGTGGATCTGCTTCTCCTCTCCTGCCAACTTAAACATGAACAAGCTGGAGGCCACCCTTGAAGAGGTGGTAAACACGCTTCTCGTGTTTGAGGGGACCATAAATAAGGACAAGCCCGTCTTCCTTTTGGGCTCTTCTTCCTCAGCGAAGAAGGGGCCCAAACGCAAGGGTAAGAAGCATTCTGCCCCTGCGAAGGAGGGAAAGCCCACCAAGAAGTCCAAGGCAAGGGCTTCAAAGCCAAACAAATCTGAAGATGTTTGCCACCACTGCCAAAAGCCTGGACACTGGAGGAGGAACTGTAAGGATCTCGAGCAGTTACGAACTGCAAAAGGAATGTTTTACATTGAAATAAATATGTCACTCAACTCGACTTCTTGGGTAGTTGATACCGGATGTTGCTCTCATATCTGCAATGACTTGCAGGTAATGACAAGAAGTCGGCGTCTTAGGGAGGGTGAGACCCACTTGAGGCTTGGCAATGGAGCAAGGGTTGCGGTCGAAGCTATCGGAGATGTTTTTTTATTTCTTTCTTCAAATTTTAAGTTGTTGAGAAACGTTTTATTTGTTCCTGAATTAATTTAGAACATTATTTCCATTTATATGCTTGATAGTGATGAATATTCTTGTCATTTTACTAATTCGATTTGCAATATTTACAAAAATGAATGATTAATTGGAATTGGGGAACACGAAAACGATCTATACGCCTTAAAATTGAGAAAAGTTCCAACTCGCGATGTGGAAACACACACAACAACAATAAAAAGGAAAAATGATAATCTGAACCGGTACAACTTTGGCATGCTAGGCTAGGCCATATTTCCTTAAATGGGATGAACAAGTTTATTATGAGCGACATGTTTAATATGTCTGATATTAACTCCCTACCAATTTGTGAATCTTGTCTCAAGGGAAAAATGACAAAATTACCCTTCACGGGTAAGCCTGAACGTGCTCAAGGCTATTGGATTTGATCCATATTGATGTGTGTGACCCATTTAGCATTGGTACTAAGTCCGGTCACACCTACTTCATCACCTCACTCTAGGTATGGGTGCTTGTACTTAATGAAGCACAAGTCTGAATCTTTTAAAAAGTTTAAAGAATTCAAGGCTGAAGTAGAAAATCAACTGGGAAAAAGTATTAAAACACTTTGATCCGATCGATGTGGAGAATACTTGAGTGCCGAATTTCAAGACTATCTTAAAGATAATGTGATTATCTCATAGTGGACCCCTCTGGACACACCACAGCTAAATGGTGTAGCGGAGCGTCGTAATCGAACCTTGATGGACATGGTTCGATCTATGATGAGCTTCACTGAACTTCCTACCTAGTTTTGGGGCTATGCACTCGAAACGGCGGTAATGTTGTTGATCAATGTCCACACCAAAGCAATGGATAAAACTCAATATGAGATATGGATGGACAAGTCGCCCAAGTACTCGTACTTGAGGATTTGGGGATGTCCTGCTCACGTGAAGCAGACAGTGGGAGATAAGCTGGATAATAGATCCATCTTATGCTACAACATTGGGTATCCAAAGAATTCTATTGGATACAATTTCTACTATCCTAATGAAACAAAATTGTTTATTTCTAGAAAATCCACCTTTCTGGAAAAGGAATTTCTACTTGATAGAAAAGGCAAGATAGTAGAACCCGAAGAGGTTCGAGAACCAATTGAAGTACCAAGTGAATCTCCCGCACCTCAAGGGCCAATCCTTGATATGGACACACCTAGGAGATCTGAAAGGGTTCCTAGGGCTCCTGTTAGATATTTTTTCCTCCTTGAAGATGATCAAAGTGATCAAACTGTTGGATGTGATCCAAGAACCTTCAAGGAGGCAATTTCCGATGCTGATTCTAATTTGTGGCTTGAAGCAATGTATTCGAACCAAGTCTGGACTCTCGTGAATCCTCCTGAAGAAATATTTCCTGTTGGATGTAAATGGATATACAAGAGAAAACTTGGGCCTGATGGTAAGGTACTGACCTACAAGACGCGACTGGTCGCGAAAGGTTACACTCAAAGACAAGGTGTTGACTATGATGAAACCTTTTCACCAGTCGCAATGTTCAAGTCAATTAGAATCCTACTAGCCATAGCCGCATGGTACGAGTATGAGATATGGCAAATGGATGTGAAAACTGCGTTCCTTAATGGAAACATTAAGGAAGAGATCTATATGATGCTGCCCGAGGGTTTCACATCTGTAGAAAGTGAGCATAAAGTATGCAAACTTCAGCGATCGATCTACGGTCTCAAGAAAGCATCGTAAAGTTGGAACCTAAGATTTGATGAAACAATTAAAGAATTTGGTTTCATCAATAATCAAGAGGAGCCATGTGTGTATAAGAATGTTGTGACATTCCTTGTACTTTATGTTGATGATATTCTACTCATTGGGAATGATGTAGGAATGCTGCAGTCAACTAAAGTGTGGTTGTCTAGTATATTCTCGATGAAGGACATGGGTGAAGCATCCTATATTCTTGGAATACAGATCTATAGAGATAGATAGAAAAGGATGCTCGGACTCACCCAAGAGACCTACATCGATACCATACTTAAGCGGTTCTCTATGGAAGAGCCCAAGAGAGGACACCTACCTATGTCCCACGGGGTCACTGCATCTAAGTCTATGTGTCCGAAGACTGATGAGGAGATAGAGAGTATGACACGTGTGCCATATGCCTCAGCAATAGGCAGTATTATGTATGATATGATCTCGACTAGATCGGATGTCGCATATGCTCTGAGTGTCACGAGCCGCTACCAAGCCAACCCCGGCCAAATGTATTGGAAGGCTGTGAAAGATATTCTTAAGTACTTACGAAGAACTAAGAATATGTTCATGGTCTATGGGGGCGGTGAACTAAAATTGGAAGGCTATACTGATTCTAGCTTCCAATGCGATGTGGATGATTAGAAGTCAACCTCTGGATTAGTATTCATGCTCAATGGTGGTGATGTCTCTTGGAAGAGTTCCAAGCAAGACACTATCGCGGATTCAACCACTGAGGCTGAGTACATTGCAGCATCAGCCACTGCTAAAGAGGCGGTTTGGATGAGGAATTTCGTCCAAGAGTTGGGCGTAATTCCTGAAAGAGTTGGTCCAGTCCCGGTGTACTGTGACAACATGGGTGCCGTTGCGCAAGCAAAGGAACCTAGGTCTCACCAAAGATCCAAACACATACTGAGGAAATATCACATAATCCGGGATATTATGGCTAGAGGTGACATAACACTCGAGAGTGTTGCCTCTGCAGACAACATTGCTGATCCACTTACGAAGCCCTTGCCAGGACCATTGTTTGAAAAACATCGCGAAGCAATGGGGCTGCGTCTC
>KV003159.1:230115-258580 GCA_001598015.1 Dorcoceras hygrometricum | reverse complement strand
GCCTTATCCTCATTTTGACGGCCCAATCGACTAGGAACATGTTCAGAATACACAGCGACTTTTAGATGTGTTTCATGATAGCCGTCATACCCACTATCACATCTAACATACGCTTTAGTGCATTCTAGGTCTTTACTCAACGCAATTGTAAATCATCATACATACAATGAAAGTAAACAATGCCATATAATAAATGCGAATATCATATATAAAGATTGTTTCATACAAGAGTCTATAGACCCATACGCCACAAGTTGGCTAGTTGGGCATCTACTCTAACAGTGTTCAGCCGAGTGATCAGTATTTCGTAGTTTCTTCTTTTCAAGTTGAGCCACGGATTGTAGTAGACATTTGAGCAGCACAGAGGACTGATCCGTACGTGCATGAGTTGAAGATTAAGGCCCAGAATGGTCACTCTGAGGATTTTTCTGTTGCTTCTGATGGATGCTTGAGATTTCGAGGTATATTTGTGGTTCCGAATTTGATTGATTTGAAAGAATCCATCTTGAATGAAGCTCATTGTAGTCGATACAATGTGCATCCGGGCGAGAATAAGATGTATCATACTTTGAAGTCTCACTGTTGGTGGGAAGGCATGAGGAATGACATCTCTGGATTTGTAGCTCGTTTTTTGAATTGCCAACAGGTCAAGGCTGAGAGAATGAGACCTGATGGATTACTACAGAGTCTAGAAGTGCCTCAATGGAATTGGGAGCACATCGCCATGGATTTTGTGACGCATTTGCCTCGATCGAGTAAGGGATGTGATGCTGTTTGGGTTTTTATTGACCGATTGTCGAAGTCAGCCCATTTCATTCCCTATGATGTGAGGTGTTCGATGAAGAAGATGGCGCGACTGTACAGTGACCATGTGGTGAGATTGCATGGAGTTCCGATTTCAGTAGTGTCTGATAGAGATCTAAGGTTTACTTCCCGATTTTGGAAGAGCTTGCAGACAGTGATGGGTTCGAGATTGGCTACGAGTACAGCCTATCACCCACAGACATATGGTCAATCTGAGAGGACCATCCAGATTTTAGAATATATGCTGTGAGCAGTTGTTTTGGATTTCAGTGGTGGCTGGCAGGATTCCTTGTCCTTAGTTGAGTTTTCTTATAACAATAGCTACCAAGTGACTATTGGTATGGCCCCTTTTGAAGCGCTGTATGGTCATAAGTGTAGATCACCGATCTGCTGGGAAGAGATTGATGAGAAGCAGTTGTCTACTTCTGAGTTTGTGCAGCACATGAAAGATCAGGTTGAATTGATTCGGAGTAGGATGAAAGCTGCTCAAGATTAACATTCTAGCTATGCTATAAAAGACGCCGACCTTTGGAATTCGAAGTTGGTGATCGAGTGTTTCTCAAAGTTTCTCCTTTCAAGAGTGTGATGAGATTCAAACTGAAGGGTAAATTGGCTCCTAGATTCGTTGGTCCTTTTGAGATTGTTGAGAGGATTGGACAGTTGGCTTATAGATTGAAACTGCCAATGAGTTAGCAGTAATGCATGATGTGTTTCATGTGTCAATGTTAAGGAAATAAGAGCCAGATCCGTCCCATGTGTTAAGGATTGATGAAGTAGAGATGGATTCTACCTTGAGTCATGTGGAATATCCAGTGCAGATTCTGGAGAGGAAGGAGAAGCAACTGAGGAATAAGGTTATTCCATTGGTGATGGTCCAATGGAGCAAGCATGGTCGTGAGGAAGCTACCTGGGAGGTGGAAGAAAAGATGAGACAAAAGTGGCCTCATCTGTTTGAGCTTTGACAGTGGAGTTGTGCTGGTGAGTTCTAGTGTTTTGTTGATTTTTGCCCTGTGTTTTCCTTTGATTTCGAGGACTAAATCTCTTAATATGGGGAGAATGTGAGGACTAGAATTTGCTAAGTACAATTTATTAGCTAATTAGATTTTGTTTAGAATTAGCTAATTGATTTTCTGAGTATCGGGTTTTCAGATTTGAGGATTTAGTGATTTTTAGAATTTCATTTTTGAGCGGAATCTAGATGCTCAGATGTGCCCTTGTGTGTTTGCGTGAGTTTTTGCAAGCAGGGAGCAAAACGCTGTCGTTTTGAGCGCTGGTCAGATGTGGCGTTGCTGGAGGTAATGCGACGTCGTATTGTGTTTTCAGAATTGGCGTTAGATAGAGGGATCTGTTAGCGGGCGTGAACAGATGTGAGCTTTTGCGCGAGGAAGTCAGCGATGGTTAGTTCCCCAGAGTCGTTCAGATGTCAACGATGGTCACCGATGCTGATTGATGAATTCAGCAGTGACCAAGATCTGAGGAGCGCTAGAGGGACTTGATGCTACGTCGATTCTTTAATTATAGAAATTCATTATTACTTTTATGGCATTTCTTTATCTTCAGTTATTTTTTAATGTTAACAATTGTGTTGGATAAAGACCTAGAATGCACCATAGTGTATGTTAGATGTGATAGTGGATATGATGGCTATCATGAAACACATCTAATAGTCACTGTGTATCTAAAATTGTTCCTAGTCGATTGGGCCGTCAAAATGAGGATAAGGCCGCCCGAATTTGAGACTAGCATCTGCGATGTGAAGTAACACGTTTCATTGGTAGGGAACATTGTGATGTTCTGAGCATGGATGGTTTTCCTGGCGAACTATCGAGCTACCCTCGTTCGGCCTTTCCTAGTAGTTACCATTTGTCGAGTGGATTAAGTCCGAGGTCTTGGTTGTACAGATTAGCCCTCATTACTCGAAACGTCATTGAGGCTCTACATGATAGGTGCCTCACTTTGACCCATTTACCGACTCAGTTGGGGTCATCAGGTGGCGGGGTTGGGTGAGGTCCCGATGCATGTAGGAGTCGATGCTTCGTTGTCAAGGATTCATCGCTCGCCCTTGTGCGTGGATATCCTATGCTATCTGAGGAGATAATAGTGTGACAAATCTCTGGCCAGAGTACTCTTGTGCTTCAGTGTAAATGAGTTTACATGGTAGCACTCGCGATGTCGCTATTCTAATCTCCAAGATGTATGCATGGCTATCGAATCTCTAACGACTCTCGATTTACCAATGATCGTTGATTCGATCGGGATATATGAGCTGAGAGGACCGTACTGTACGCTAACAATGACCGACTGGTTCTTGCAGGCACTATCAGTGATACCTAGGGGATCATGGGGCGATGTTGCTAGACGCTTTACCATGATCCGATGGGTTAGTCCGAAAATGTGGTTTCGGAGTCACAAATGTTGTGAGCCCACGACTAGCTGTATCCCTGAACCATTGAGGGTCATACAAGTTTTCTCAATTCCCGTATGGAAATTAAGCTCAATTTTTTGAGTATAGTAGGAGGAAGGATGGAAGTGCGACTTCCTAAAATTAAATAGGGTCAAAATGCAATTTCCCTAAGTTTGGACTAGTTTGACTATCCTTAAAGCTTACAGGGGCCAAATTGCTATTTTGGATTAGGTGGTCCGAAAAATTGTTTTCACATCATAATGCTCAGTTTTGTAAACTGTGTAAATCGGTCCGATCTGATCGTCGATCGGGATTATGACGGAGCCACAGTGATGGACTTGAAACCAATGTTCACCCTGGGCCCGACCCAAGCCCATTAAGCTGGTTCAAGCCCATGGAAAATCTATAAATACGAGGCCCTAGGGTATTCATTTGAGACACACCAAAAGGCTCCTCAGCTTATTCTTCCTCTCCTCTCCTCTCCCCTCCCTGCCTCCTCCAACGCCGCCGCCAGAAATCTCTTTCCGATCGTTCTGGCGAGGAGATTCCGTCCGTGAAATCTTAGTCGAGTTTTCTAGTGCAGACCGGCGAAGGAATTGGGATTCCGGTCGTGGATCGGATTAGGAGGCCAAAACCGCCAATTGTTGAAGTGCCGATTTCCTCGTGAAATTGGTCGGAGCCAGGCGCCTAGACGCAAGCAAGGTACTGTTCTGAACATTCTATGAATGTTTTTATAGGTGTATTGACCGTTCCCGGGCTCAAATTTTTAAATCTTCTGTTGCACCCCTGGACCGGGATCCGGATCCATCGCTGCGCCAATAGTTTTGTACCTAGATCTGAGTTGGTGAGACATTTGAATTAGTCGCCGATGACTTCTGTTGTAGCTTTGACTGGGGATTTAAATGCAAGTGCTGATCAACACTTAGAGCATTTCGAACCTTAGATTTCCTATCTTATTCCCCGATAACCCTCGATTGCTACTGTTCATTCGAACCCTATTTCCATCGATTGCTGTCGTTTGCCGCCAGCGTTTGGAGCAAGATTGGTAGCGCTGAGCTCGTCTTCTTTAGGGCTTTCAATTAGTACCACTTTGGAGACTGGAGTCGTCGGATTTGAGGAACGCGAAGTTGCTGTAGTGCTTGAGTGTCTTCGCGATGGACCAGTAGTTCTTCTGTTCTTTAACAGCCTTGGATTTGAGCTTGTAGTAACTTCTGCTAAGTGTGCAGATAAGCTGGAAGCATAACAACACAGATCTCGGACGAAACGCCAACGAGAAGATTTCAGATCTCAGCTTTCGAACGAAGAAATTAAGCCAAGAGCATGTCATAGAAGTTCACATGCTGGATCAGCAACTTAAACGCAAGCTGGATCAGCAACGGAGACGTCCAAAGCTAGAACAGCAGATCGTAAGCAAGCATAGGCCAAGGTGGTCAAATAAGCTGTGACAAAAGCAAATAAGAGTAGCTCAGAAGCATTTCAGATCATACAGAAGTGAAGCAGTTGACGAATCAGATCAGAGATTAACTGGAGCATAGAAGTCAACTGCTGAGCTTATCAGCTTAGAGAAGAACAGCTCAGAATGATCAGAAGAGGCGATCAACTTACAGCAAGAAGAATATCAGATCAGAGCCAAAGGCGTATCAAAATCAGATCAGAGCTGAGCAGTTCAGATCAGAACTGAATTGCATGGAGCATTGGAGAAGTACAAAGGAATCAGCTCTGAGATGATAAACAAACAGATTCAAAAAGAGTCCGTATCAGATCTGAAGGATTAAAACAGATGGATGAATCAGTTTGAATAAGGAAATTCAAATTGTTGTATTGTCACATCAGTTCACAAGAAGACGAAATGCATTAAATAGCCACACCTACCCATGTACAATAAAGAACGAAAGGTACACACAATGTCAGATTGCTGCAGAAGCTTTTCAACGGATAGAAGTTTGTGTCCAACAGCTATATCATTGTGGGAAGCTATTTATGCGAAGCAGTCGAATATCAGATCTTAAGAGCTTATTGTAACATTCGACTGCTGAGCTGATTCTAGCTTAATATAGAAGCACTTCCCAGTTGTGTGGATTATATATTCAAGAATTAAGCTTACACTGTAAATCTCACACACACAGAGATTCATTAACAAATAGCCGAGATCTGATTAAATAAATTGAGTGTATCTCAAACCAAACACCAAAATCCCGTCTTGACCCAAAGACGTTAAACTTTGTGGTTGTAGTCTTTGAACAAAGACGTTAAAGAAGTTCATAGAGTTGGATGAACACAGCTGCGAGCTGGTGTAGAATCTAGGAGTTCAATTTTGGGCAGAGAATAAGTCCCAGCTGAGTGGGTTGTACATGATGATGTATAATCAAAGTCTTCTAGTGTTTACCTTCCCATCGAGGAAGAAGGGGAGACGTAGGATTTTCAGATCCGAACTTCTAGAAACAACAGCTGATTATTTTAAGCTTTCCGCATACGCGCATAGCATCTGTTTAAAACCAGTTTTCAGCACTGCGGTTTTTCAAATCTGTTTTTGTTTATCTAAAATCAGGGTTCAGTTTGGGTGTTTTCCGCCTTGGTATTTTTACATGACCCGATCTGTTCTCGGTGCTCATATGTTTTCAAGAACAATGAGGTATTGCACCTCGTTACAGCTATCAAACTCTGATCAGATCTCGCGGTCCCTCCGACCATAGGTGCTCAGTGAGATCTGATCCTTTCCTAACAAGTGGTATCAGAGTAGGTGGTTCTTGAAAAGAGCATTTTGCTTAAAAACATATGTGCTATTTTTTTAAAGGTTTTAAAAATTTTGAAAAGCTTATTTTATGAGGAATAGGTGAGAAATGATGTTTGAACTTCGGTGTTTCTTTTGTCGTGCCGATGCAGAATGCGCGAGTTCTGTGTGTATGCCAAGATCTTATTTTTCTTGGGCTGACTTCAACTCATGGGAAAAAATAAGAGAAATGAAAGAAAATCTGGTTGTTCAGTTATCTATTTTCACCTAATCTGAATAAATTAAGTGACTCAATAGCACGTGTTCATATTTGAAACAAATTTGCTTTTGCTCTGATTTCAAAATGTTTTTATTGCGGAAAATTTCCAGCTGGTGCTTTGTTTTAAAATGATTTCAGCTTACGTTAAAAAATATAGGGAGAGTAATGATTTTGGAATTACAGAGCATTATTCCAAAAGAATATGCAGCAATATGTCTTCTGATGAGTTGACACAGATCAAGTGTGATCTGTGTGTATGCCAAGATCTTTAGTTTTTTTATGGGACAAAATTGAAGAGAAATGGAAGAGATTCTATAAATTCCATTATTATTTATCTCTTAATCTTAGTAATTTGAGCATATATATGAAGCACCATCTCAGATTTGGCTTTGTTTTTCAGCTCAGATCGCGACTCTATTAGTGTGTGATCTGTTTCTCTTAGTGTTTTGTCAAAGCTGATATTTCTTGCAATCGTATCTGTGCTACAAAATGTTTTAAAGTTTTAAAACTCATTTTATGAAAGATAAAGGGTGTAATGCATTTTGAATTTCAGTTTACATCTTCTATCGAGCTGACACAGATTACGTGTAATCTGTGTGTACGCCATTTTCTCTGTTTATGGTTGTGCTGATCAATAGCGCATGGGACAACAACTGAGAAACATGGAAGAAGTACTGTTAATTCAGTTTTCATTTATTTCCTAATCTGAATAGATGAAAATTTTCAGTAGCATACGGTCAGTTCTTTCAAAATCATATCATTTACTCCTTAAGGTAGTCCCTAATCTATTTTTCGTTTCGAAAACTGAAAACACATTGCTGCTACAGTTCTTGCTGTTTCAGCTTATGGAGAATATATATTTAAAAAAATTAAAGGGAAGGCCGTGTTTCGATCTCTTTTTGATTCCCACAAAAAGGGAGAGAATTCGGTAGATCATGCATCTGTTATTCCAAGTTTTGTGTAAATAAAAAAGGAAGAGATTGTTGGGATCTGTGTAACAGATCTAGATCTGAGTTTTGAGTTACACAAAACTTGTTGTTATGTTTCTAATATATTTACTAAGTGTGCAGATAAGCTGGAAGCATAACAACACAGATCTCGGAAAAAACGCCAACGAGAAGATTTCAGATCTCAATTTTCGAACGAAGAAACTAAGCAAAGAGCATATCAGAGAAGTTGTGAGACCCGAAAGCTTACAAGAATAATTGAGTTAATTAATTGGGTTTAGCATAGACCAGATTTGGTTGGAACGGATCTGGGATGAGCCATCTTTGAGCTCGTATGCTTGGTTTAGTTGTTGGGTTTGTTTAAGTCCTTGGAACAGATCTAGGGAGTTGAGTATTCTCGTGGGAACAGATCAGATGTGAGTGTTAGTCAATACTGGTGATCGCGCTCAGCTTTGGTGATGAAATCTGGTATCGCAGGTGTTGGAGGTGAGCCAGCGTGTTTCTGTAGTGAGTAGTTAAGCTACGTCGTTTGGATTAGCTGGAACGACGGCGTTTTGGTTAGCGAGCGAGAATCAGATCTGAGGTGTTGGTCTTCAGATTTCGATGGGATCTGAGTGTTGCGATGCTGGTTAGCATTTTAGATTCGAGTAGGGTGACGTGTCTAGATGCGACAGTAGATGCGGTGCGACATCGTTTGAGTAAGTCGAGATCTGTTTATTGTAGAGAGATCTGTTGTGAAATTCAGATCTGAGTGGGAAATTAGTTTTGAGACTTAAGTTGTCGGTAGGTTAGATTCTTCAGATTTGAGCAGATCTGACCTTCATATAGAGAACTTTGCCTCCGTTCTTTATTGTTCAGCTCCGACACTTAGAAATATTTCCCGTGAGCAAATTCTGTCGCGATACCCTAGCTACTGTTCACCGAACCTTATCTTCTTCGATTGACGATGGTAGACAGCTTCGATTGAAGTAAGAGTGGTAGCACTGGACTGCCATTGCTGAGACGCTTTGTTTGGTGCTGCTTTTGGAAGCTTGCGTGAAACTGGTGAGGCGTGCGAAGACATCTCCCTTCTCTAGTCTGTTAGCATAAGCGTCGGATTTCGTTTGCCGTTCTGGTAGCTCTTTGGGTGAGTGTCAAGATCCTACCTTGTGCTTTGTTTAGAGCCTTCTGTTGTGTTAGAAGGGTAGGACAGATTTGGTTGAGCTCGTAGCTCCCGATTCGTGGTTTCTGTGTTACTGTCCCTGAGCTAGTACTTGTGTTTGGCTTAGCAGGTGTGAGATCTGTGTTGTTCGGGACCCTGTTATAGTAATTGTAGCACAGAAGACTTGAGGTACGGATGTGAGCTTGTTTTACAGCATTGTACTTAGCATGGATGTTTATGCTTGCTGCTGTGTATGCTTGCTTTGTTGTATATGTTCTGTGTGAGGACTAGAATTTGCTAAGTACGATTTATTATCTAATTAGATTTGGTTTAGAATTAGCTAATTGATTTTCTGAGTATCAGGTTTTCAGATTTGAGGATTTAGTGATTTTTATAATTTCAGTTTTGAGCGGAATCTGGATGCTCAGATGTGCCCTTGTGTGTTTGCGTGAGTTGTTGCAAGCAGGGAGCAAAACGCTGTCGTTTTGAGCGCTGGTCAGATGTGGCGTTGCTGGAGGTAATGCGACGTCGTATTGTGTTTTCAGAAGTGGCGTTAGATAGAGGGATCTGTTAGCGGGCGTGAACAGATGTGAGCTTTAGCGCAAGGAAGTCAGCGATGGTTAGTTGCCCAGAGTCGTTCAGATGTCAACGATGGTCAACGATGCTGATTGATGAATTCAGCAGTGACCGTTGCTGGAGGTAATGCGACGTCGTATTGTGTTTTCAGAAGTGGCGTTAGATAGAGGGATCTGTTAGCGGGCGTGAACAGATGTGAGCTTTTGCGCAAGGAAGTCAGCGATGGTTAGTTGCCCAGAGTCGTTCAGATGTCAACGATGGTCAACGATGCTGATTGATGAATTCAGCAGTGACCAAGATCTGAGGAGTGCTAGAGGGACTTGATGCTACGTCGTTTTGATAAGTTAGCGCGACGCCGTTTGTTGTTGCGTTAGTAGAGAGTAGCAAAGTCTGATTGGAGACAGCTGAGGCCAGTTGCGAGAGACTTCTGCCTTAGAATGAAAGATGTTTTGTACCAAGATCTGAGTTGGTGAGACATATGAATTAGTCGCCGATGACTTCTTTTGTAGCTTTGACTGGGGATTTAAATGCAAGTGCTAATCGACACTTAGAGCATTTCGAACCTTAGATTTCCTATCTTCTTCCCCGATAAACCTCGATTGCTATTGTTCATTCGAACCCTATTTCCATCGATTGCTGTCGTTTTCCACCGGCGTTTGGAGCAAGATTGGTAGTGCTGAGCTCATCTTCTCTAGGGCTTTCTGTTAGTACCAGTTTGGAGACTGGAGTCACAGGATTTGAGGATCACGAAGTTGCTGTAGTGCTTGAGTGTCTTCGCGATTGTGGACCAGTAGTTCTTCTGTTCTTTAACAGCCTTGGATTTGAGCTTGTAGTAACTTCTGCTGAGTTTCCGTGGAGCTGCTAGGGCAGTGAACTTGAGTTGGTTATTGCGCCCTTCTTGTTGTAAGATCTGTTGAGGTTTGAGGTACGAATTGAGCTATATATTAAGCAGTCTTCGATATCAGCTTTGGGACTATTTCTTTCGTGTATTAACTGTTGTGTTTGTATTCACTGCTGAGTGATTGTGCTCATATCTGTTATGTGCGTGTGTGACGCTATGCATTGATTAAGCATGAGTCTGTTGTGCATTCATGCATGCATATTGATCCTGATTCCTTTGAAAGCTGAATTCCTTTGCACGTTGTGATCGGCCGGCTGAGTCGTCGCGCCTGAAAGGTTCAACGTTGATGTTGATGTGGTGGTCAGCTGAGTCGTTGCGCCTGAAAACCACTATGCCTTGTGATGGTCGGCTGAGTCGTCGTACCTGAAGATCACAAGATGATGATGATTGATGAGATTGCACAGCTGAGTCGTTGTGCTATTATATTTGCCTACCGATGATTCTTGGTAGCCCTTTCATGCATTGCACGATAGATATATTGCATTGTCTGATATGATTTATGCTTTTATTGTGCTATTCGTACTGAGGTTTGACCTCATTTATTTTCCCTGTTTTGGGTTGTCTGGGTCTGTATTGGCTTTGGCGGGTTCTTCAGGTAACCAGGCTGGACAGAGTGGAGCTTCAGCTGGTCGATCCCCTTTTTTATTTGAGTCCCAGTTTTATTTATATTTATATTGAGCCAGGGGATGTCCTGTGCCTTTGTATGTTGGGGGATCATGTGTTGTTGTTGTTGTTTGAGTTTTGAGTTTAACTGTTATTTTGAGTAGGATGTATTTTGAAAAGATATTGGATCAGGCCCTTATTCGAAAATTTTTAGCCCATATTTTTATGATGCTTCCGAATATTTTGTGACTAATTGTTGTATTAGCGCACGGCCTGACATTCTGTGTTGGACATTTTACCTGTTGCATGCATGCATTATCATATTGAGCTCAGATCTGTTGTAGCCGTGCCTTTTGTGCCTTGTTGTATTGATCTGTGCGTACCAGGATGCCTGTTGAGGACGAGCGGGTAACTCCCGTATACCTCATCTCACTGGTGGGATCTGTTAGCCACTATGAGCGGAGTGGGTAGCTCCCACATCTCATGAGTTTGGCAACAGCGGGTTGAGCTATGTTTTGCATCTGGTGCCATGTGTTGAGACGAGTGGGTAGCTCCCATATACTCACACACCTCGTGGCCACTTTTGCTCAGTTGATTCATATCTGTTGTTGAGCAGTTCCTTGAGATTCTTTGGCTCCCTGTGTTTCGGTTGTAGCCTTGTTCTCACACATAGCATTTGTATATTACCTGTTGCTTTCCATTTGCTGTTTTATATTGCTCTCCGTACTGGGGTTTGACCCATGGCCCTCTGGGGCTTGGTTTGTTTGCCTACCTGTTTGTTTTCCAGGTTTCCCAAGTTATTCAGGTGGTCGTGGATTTGACCCAGCTGGTGGTGCCCCAGGAGGTGGTTAGAGTGTCCCAGTTAAAGTATAGCGTATATGTATCAGTACTGATAGCCGGGGAATGCCCGATGCTTTATTGTATTCAGTCTTAATGTTGTCGATTGGTACTTGTTATATGATGTACTCTTGTACTGAGTGTTTGTAAACTGGGATATTTTGAGTATTGTTGTATTTTAAATTATGTAATCTTTCAGTAAGGCCAAAAACGAAAATTTTAACCACTATTTTATTGCTTCCGCTATTGTTTGCGTGGTTTTACTCTGAGTTGAGCACAAGGCCTGACAGAACTTCACATGCTGGATCAGCAAATTAAACGCAAGCTGGATCAGCAACGGAGACGTCCAAAGCTGGAACAGCATATCGTAATCAGGCGTAGGCCAAGCTGGTCAAATAAGCTGTGACGAAAGCAAAGAAGAGAAGCTCAGAAGCATTTCAGATCATACAGAAGCGAATCAGTAGACGAATCAGATCAGAGATTAACTGGAGCATAGAAGTCAACTGCTGAGCTTATCAGCTTTGAGAAGAACAGCTCAGAATGATCAGCAGAGGCGATCAACTTACAGCAAGAAGAATATCATATCAGAGCCAAAGTCGTATCAAAATCAGATCAGAGCTGAGCAGTTCAGATCAAAACTGAATTGCATGGAGCATTGGAGAAGTACAAAGGAACCAGCTCTGAGCTGATAAACAAACAGATTCGAAAAGAGTCCGTATCAGATCTGAAGGATCAAAACAGACTGATGTATCAGTTTGAATAAGGAAATTCAAACTGATGTATTGTCACATCAGTTCACAAGAAGACGATATGCATTAAATAGCCACACCTACCCATGTACAATAAAGAACGAAAGGTACACACAATGTCAGAATGCTGCAGAAGCTTTTCAACGGATAGAAGTGTGTGTCCAACGGCTATATCATTGTGGGAAGCTATTTATACAAGAAAAGCTGATGAAGAATGATAGATGAGAGAGAAGAGAAAATAGATGGAGATTGAGGACCGGAAGATAAACAAAGATGCGAAGAAGTCGAATATCATATCTTAAGAAGCTTATTGTAACATTCGACTGCTGAGCTGATTCTAGCTTAATATAGAAGCACTTCCCATTTGTGTGAGATTATATATTCGAGAATTAAGCTTACACTGTAAATCTCACACATACAGAGATTTACTCACAAATAGCCGAGAGCTAATTAAATAAATTGAGTGTATCTCAATCCAAACACCAAAATCCCATCTTGACCAGAAGACGTTAAACTTTGTGTTTGTAGTCTTTGAACAATGACGTTAAAGAAGTTCATAGAGTTGGATGAACACAGCTGCAAGCTGGTGTACAGTCTAGGAGGTCAAATGAATCACATCAAACTGTACGTAGCATCAAACTTTTCGAGATTCAACTTGCTACGTCTTTAACTCAGCTGATCTGTCAGGCCCCGTGCTAATCACTCAAGATTATAGCACAAATATGCACATAATAGCGGAAGCATAAAATAGGGCTTAAAAATTTTTCGAAATCATTTGGGCCTGAACTCAAAATCATCATTTAAAATATTCATAATCAAAATATGAGTTGACTCAAACTCATATAAAACAGGTAACATCAAATCTCAAATCAAGTACAGATCCCCAATACAATAAAACACGGGGCATCCCTCGGTTTAATACATATCATAAAATAAACTGGGACTCAAGGGAACGCGGATCGACCAGCTGGCACTCCACTCGATCCAGCTTGGTTACCTGAAGATCATGCAAGTGGGTAACACAGACCCAAACAACACAAAAGCAGGAAAAGAAATACGAGGTCAAGCCTCAGTACGAAGAGCTATCAAAACACCTAATCATGCAACATGCTATAATCGATGCTATGCAATGCATGAGGGCTATCAAGGATCGGATAGCTATACCAGTTTATCAACTAGCAAATCATCTCAGTCGAGCCTCTATACCACGCACGGTGTATCAACCAGGGAAATCATCGGTCCATGATCTTCAGAGCCCGTCAGCCCATCACAGCTCGGTGGTAGACACTCGAATCCGGTAGTCACCACTCTGATGATAGCATTGGACATTTCAGGCACGACACATCTGTCGGCCAGTCACAACGTGGCTCTCAATCAGGTCATCAATCAATCGGTCAATCACTCCAAGGCTATAGGCAACAAGAAGGTGGCTATCGTTCGGACCATACATCATGAAATCAGGCTCAAGGTGTATGCATGTATGCCAAATCAATATCCAATTCTCAATGCATACAATTCAATACGTGTAAACAGAATGTACAACTCAATCAATTCAACAAACTGTATCATGTAAAAGCACATAATCAAGTCAGCAGATTTCATAACATCAATCACAGCCATGTCCACGCTCAAAGCTGTTAAATCTGCTCAATTCGTACCTTCAACGGCTGATTTCTACCTCAACAGATTAAACAAGGTCACGACGATCCACCAGCGCAAATCAGCTGTCACCTGGCTTCCTCAACCACGGCAGAAGCTATCCTGAACCTCAAATCTGTTAAGGAAACTCATACTTAGCTCATATTCAGTTCAGATCAGAACTTCTACACATAATTTCCCACGGTCTAGAACCCAACTCTGGTTCTACATCTAAACGAAGTACTAGCAGCAATTACTATGCTTAGAACAGTAGGAAATTCTTACCCAAAAGCTGAAACTAGAGGAAGAACTATCAAATTCCACTGTACGAAGAAACCAGCAACTTCGCGATCCTCTCCAAGGTCGTTCTACAGCCTCAAATGGGTAACAATCGAAAGAGCAACTCACTAGGAATCCAGCGCCACCAAAATCATCGAAAACAAAAGCTGGAATCGACAGAAATCTAGGGAAGAAACGTTCGGTGAACAGTAGCTAAAACGAGGGTTTGAAGATGGAGATGAGAATATCGGGTATATCTCCCAATACTAATAGCTGCTGAACACAAAATCATCAGACGACGAAACAGTAGGAATCTTACAACAGAAATCAGCTTTTCCTCTCAACGAAACCAGCAGAAACCATCAGACGTTCAATTTCTCTTCACGCACCAAAACGACGCCGCATCAACTTATCAAAACGACGCCGCAGCGTTCCAACAGCTGTAATACGCTTATTAACTCAAAGCGTAACTACACAAAATGACGTCGCATCAGGGATACGTCATCCTCGCTGCCAACAGCTGATCAAACCAACGTCTGGTCATGCTAAACAATTCAAACGACGACGTATCAAGAATACGTCACCTTCGCTGCCAACAGCTGATCAAAAGCGTTGCACCCAAAACACTGCGTTTCAACTTATCAAAACGACGTCGTCTCACATCAACGACTGGTTCCTCAAACCAACAGCTGATAGCGCTACAATCAGCAGTCAACCCTAAAAGGTTGACCAACACGTGTCGTGTTCTCCTTAATCCTCGCACTCGTGCCTGAGCTGCCAGCAGATTCCTCTTCAAGCGTTACTACTGAATAGCAAAACGACGACGCATTATTCACTCGTTACAGTACCATTGACTTGCGTTGACGCCTAAAATGCACTACGTCTAGTTTCCTTGCATTAGCGCTACGTCTGATTTTCACGAAACGACGGCGTATTACTCCCGCGCCATCAACGACTGATCAGACTTCACAAACTAGCGCTATAGCTGAACACTAACGCCTGAATTCCACTGGAATCATATTTCTCTCGTAAAACCCTCAAAACTCACGTGACTAATCCCATAATCACAAATCTAAAATCTGATTCCTCACATTCTCCCCACCTTAAGGGATTTCGTCCTCGAAATCAAAGGCAAACTCAGGGAAAGTTCAATCAAACATCATAATCAAACACAATCATCTAAGCAAGCTCAAATCAAAGGTTAGAAATTACCTGGAATTTACACTATCAGTGCTCAAACAGATGAGGCCAATCCTGTCTCATCTTCTCCTCAACCTCCCAGGTTGCTTCTTCTCGGCCATGCTTACTCCATTGGACCATCACCAACGGAATCACTTTGTTCCTCAGCTGCTTCTCCTTCCTATCCAGAATCTGCACTGGATATTCTACATAGCTCAAGGAAACCAGCTCAACTTCGTCGGTTCTCAACACATGGGACGGATCTGGCTCATATTTTCTCAACATTGACACATTAAAAACGTCATGTATCGCTGCTTACTCATCAGGCAGCCTCAATCGATAAGCCAACTGCCCAATCCGCTCAACAATCTCAAAAGGACCAACGAATCTAGGAGCTAATTTCCTTTAAATCTAAACCTCATCGCGCTCCTGAAAGGAGAAATCTTAAGAAACACACGATCGCGAACCTCAAACTCTAACGGTCTACTTCTTCGGTTAGCATAGCTGGTAAATCCATCTTGTGCAGCCTTCCTTCTACTTCGAATCAAATCAATCTGATCTTTCATATGCTGCACAAATTCAGGGGTAGAAAGCTGTTTCTCACCAACTTATTCCCAACAAATCGGATATCTGCACTTACGACCATGCAACGCCTAAAATTGAGCCATCCCGATAGTCACCTGGTAGCTGTTATTATACGAAAAATCAACTAAGGATAAAGAATCCTGCCAGCCATCACTGAAATCCATCACGACTGCCCGTAGCATATCCTCTAAAGTCTGAATGGTCCGCTCAGACTGACCATCTGTCTGTGGGTGATAGGCTGTACTCATAGCCAATCTCGAACCCATTGCTGCTTGCAGACTCTTCCAGAAACGAGAAGTGAACCTTGGATCTCTATCAGACACTATCGTAACAGGAACTCCATGCAATATAACCACATGGTTGATGTACAGTTTCGCCATTTTCTTCATCGAACACCTCACATCATAGGGAATGAAATGGGCTGACTTCGAAAGTCTATCAATCACCTCGCATCACATCCCCTACTCGATCGAGGTATGTGTGTCATAAAATCCATGGCGATGTGTTGCCAATTCCATTGGGGCACCTCCAAACTCTGTAGAAATCCACCAGGTCTCATTCTCTCAGTCATGACCTGCTGGAAATTCAGACACCTAGCCATAAAACCAGAGATGTCGCTCTTCATGCCTTCACACCAGTAGTGGATTTCAAGGCATGATGTCTTCCTCTCGCCCGGATGCACACTATACCAGCTACAATGCGCATTGTTCAGAATGGTCTCTTTCAAATCGATCAAGTTCGGAACCACCAATCTTCCTCGAAATCTCAGACACCCATCGGAAGTAACAGAGAAATCATCAGACTGACCACTTCGGGCTTTAATCTTCAACTCATGAACATATGGATCAGTCCTCAGTGCCTCCCTGATGTCATTCACAATCTGCGGTTCTACTTGGATAGAAGAAACCATAAAGTACTGATCACCCGGTTGGAATCACCAACCAGAAGTATTCAATTTCTCATAGACTCTCGAGACACTCAAAGACGAAAGCATCACAGGTTGGGTCTTCCTACTCAATGCATCGAAAACCGAGTTCATCCGCCCAGGCTGATACTGAATCTCACAGTTAAGGTCCTTGAGCAATTCCATCCATCGTCGTTGCCTCATATTCAAGTCTGACTGCGTGAAGATATATTTCAGGATCTTGTGGTCGGTGTACACCACAAATTCTTCACCATACAGATATTGTCGCCAAATCTTCAAGGCAAACACTATCGCAGCCAACTCCAAATCATGAACAGGGTACCTCGTCTCGTGAGGCTTCAACTGTCGAGATGCATAGGCAATCACGTACCCGTTCTGCATCAAAACACCTCCCAAACCATTGAGAGAAGCATCAGAGCACACACCAAATCCTCCGGATCCAGACGGTAGAGCAAAAACAGGAGCAGTGGTCAACTTCTCCTTCAATGTCTGAAAACTGAACTCGCACTCGTCAGTCCAAACAAACTTCCGATCCTTCTGAGTCAATTGAGTCATCGGCCTGGCTATCGAAGAAAACTTCTCGATAAAACGCCTGTAATAGCCAGCCAATCCTAGGAAGCTGCGGATCTCGGAAACGTTCCTAGGTCTATCCCAGTTAAGAACTGCTTCGACCTTACTCAGATCCATCGAAATCCCTTGCGCTGAAATCACATGACCCAAAAAGATAATCCGATCAAGCCAAAATTCACACTTTCTGAACTTGGCATACAATTGCGAGTCCCTCAATCTCTGTCAATCTCAGATGCTCCTTATGCTCTCTTAAGCTCCTCGAATACACTAGGATGTCATCTATGAGGACGATAACGAACCGATCGATGTACTCGCTGAAGACGCGATTCGTCAAATCTATGAAAACAGCTGGGGCATTCGTCAACCCAAACGGCATGACAAGAAACTCATAATTCCCATATCGAGTCCGAAAAACTATCTTCGCCACATCAGCGTCTCTAATCCGCAACTGATGATAACCAGAGCGCAAATAAATCTTCGAGTATACGATCGATCCTTGAAACTGATCGAACAAGTCATCAATCCTCGGCAAAGGATACTTGTTCTTCACCGTCGCTTTATTCAACTGTCGGAAATCCACGCACATCCTCATAGACCCATCCTTCTTCTTTACGAAAAGAATCGGAGCTCCCCAAGGTGACATACTCGGTCTGATGAAGCCTTTCTCCAAGAGATCTCTCAACTGATCCTTCAGCTCTTTCAACTCTGCTGGCGCCAACCGATACGGAGCTCTAGAAATCAGGGCGGTACCGGGCACCAACTTGATACTGAAGTCGATCTCACGTCTCGGAGGGAATCCAGGAATCTCATACGGGAACACATCGGGAAACTCTCGAACGATCGGAATGTCGCTCAACTCCAATCGTAGCTCTTGGGAAATGTCAAGCGCATAAATCATGAATCCAGAATTATCCAGCGATAGCAGGCTAAACATCTCCATGGCAGACACCAGTGGAATCTTCGAGCGCGAATCAGCACCGTAGAACTCCCACTTCTCACCCGAATCAGGGCGAAATCTTACCACACCATGAAAACAATCGATAGTAGCCTTATAGCTAGAAAATAAATCCATTCCCAAGATGCAATCAAAATCTCTGATTCCCAAAACAATCAGATTGGACACCAAAACATGCTCATCAAATCGAAGCACACAATCCAACACCACTTCACGGGACCACAGACTCACACCAGCAGGGGTCGACACGGAAAAAAAACATCACACAATGGGGAAGAACTCAACCCATGCTCACACACAAACAACTCAAAAATAAAAGAGTGTGATGCACCAGTGTCAAATAGAACTCTCACAGGATAATCGAAAATAGAGCATGTACCTACGATCACTATGGCAGGTGTCTCCTCAGCCTGTTCTCTCGTCAAAGCGTTCGCCTGGGCCTGCTTTGGAATCTGAAACTGAGGTCTCGATGGTGCTCCAAACGTAGAAGGCTCACGGGGTTGGAATCCAGATCGCTGGGTAGGGGCAGGAAACTGCGGTCTCTAAGAAGAACCACCAGTTGATCCCTGCTGCGAAGGAACTGAAGACTGACCCCTCAACAAAGGACATACTCTCTGAAAATGTCCGGGCTGTCCACAGTTATGACAAAACCCCTGAACTCCACGACACCGTGAAGTCGGATGCCTTCCTCCGCACTGTCCACAAGACATGCTGCGACACCTGAGGAGAATAAAAAGATTGTGACGCATCCTGCACAGGCTGATAGGTCCGTCCAGTAGTCAGCTGAGTCGGAGCCTCTACCTCCAACAAACTCTCCTCAATATCCACTGCTCGATTCACTGCCTCTATGTAGGTCACAGGTGAACCAGACAAAACCATCCGGTACAGATCAGGCCTCAAGCCTTTCAGAAATTTGTTCCTCTTCGTCCTCTCTTGGTTGGCTACGTGTGGCACATAAATCAAAAGAGCAGAAAACTGTCGGGCATACTCAGCCACTCGCAAGCTACCCTGCTTCAGGTTGTCGAACTCTCACTCGCGACTGTTATAGAAGGACTCCGGGGTATACTCCTTTCGGAACGCCTCACAGAAGCTCTCCCAGGTGATCACAGCCCCACTATCACGAAGGATACGATAAGTACCTCTCCACCAGCACTGTGCGTTGTCTCTCAGTTGCAACACCGCCAGCTTCAGTCTCTTCTCGGGAGCGTATTCCAGAGTATCGAACAACTCCTCCATCAGAACTAACCAAGCCTCAGCCATCGCACCACCCTCGGCAGCAGAAAACATCGGAGGGTTCGTCCGCTGAAACCTAGCGAAAACCAACTCCATCTCGCCTATCTGTCTAGTAACGTTCGCAACCTGATGAACATCATCATCACTACCTGCCCTAGACTCCTCCTCGGTACGTCTAGTCGTCCTATCTCTTCCTCTCCTCGACGGCATCTAAACAAGTCTAGAGGTAAGATCTCACAGCAGATATATCACATAGACAGATAAATGATCACATAAGTCACAGAGTCAATCAAAAATCAAATCAAACTCTTTGCCTAGACTCGAGTGTGATCAAAAGAAATCGAGCTTATCCCAGTTAAAGCTCTGATACCAAAAATATCAGGCCCGTGCTAATCACTCAAGATTACAGCACAAATATGCACATAATAGCGGAAGTATAAAATAGGGCTTAAAATTTTTTCGAAATCATTTGGGCATGAACTCAAAATCATCATTTAAAATATTCATAATCAAAATACGAGTTGACTCAAACTCATATAAAACAGGTAACATCAAATCTCAAATCAAGTACAGATCCCCAATACAATAGAACACGGGGCATCCCCCGGTTTAATACATATCATAAAATAAACTGGGACTCAAGGGAACGCGGATCGACCAGCTGGCACTCCACTCGATCCAGCTTGGTTACCTTAAGATCATGCAAGTGGGTAACACAGACCCAAACAACACAAAAGCAGGAAAATAAATACGAGGTCAAGCCTCAGTACGAAGAGCTATCAAAACACCTAATCATGCAACATGCTATAATCGATGCTATGCAATGCATGAGGGCTATCAAGGATCGGATAGCTAGACCAGTTTATCAACTAGCAAATCATCTCAGTCGAGCCTCTATACCACGCATGGTGTATCAACCAGGGAAATCATCGGTCCGTGATCTTCAGAGCCCGTCAGCCCATCACAGCTCGATGGTAGACACTCGAATCCGGTAGTCACCACTCCGATGATAGCATTGGACTTTTCAGGCACGACACATCTGTCGGCCAGTCACAACGTGGCTCTCAATCAGGTCATCAATCAATCTTTCAATCACTCCAAGGCTATAGGCAACAAGAAGGTGGCTATCGTTCGGACCATACATCATGAAATCAGGCTCAAGATGTATGCATGTATGCCAAATCAATATCCAATTCTCAATGCATACAATTCAATACGTGTAAACAGAATGTACAACTCAATCAATTCAACAAACTGTATCATGTAAAAGCACAGAATCAAGTCAGCAGATTTCATAACATCAATCACAGCCATGTCCACGCTCAAAGCTGTTAAATCTGCTCAATTCCTACCTTCAACGGCTGATTTCTACCTCAACAGATTAAACAAGGGCACGACGATCCACCAGCGCAAATTAGCTGTCACCTGGCTTCCTCAACCACGGCAGAAGCTATCCTGAACCTCAAATCTGTTAAGGAAACTCATACTTAGCTCATATTCAGTTCAGATCAGCCATGTCCACGCTCAAAGCTGTTAAATCTGCTCAATTCCTACCTTCAACGGCTGATTTCTACCTCAACAGATTAAACAAGGGCACGACGATCCACCAGCGCAAATTAGCTGTCACCTGGCTTCCTCAACCACGGCAGAAGCTATCCTGAACCTCAAATCTGTTAAGGAAACTCATACTTAGCTCATATTCAGTTCAGATCAGAACTTCTACAAATAATTTCCCACGGTCTAGAACCCAACTCTGGTTCTACATCTAAACGAAGTACTAGCAGTAATTACTATGCTTAGAACAATAGGAAATTCTTACCCAAAAGCTGAAACTAGAGGAAGAACTATCAAATTCCACTGTACGAAGAAACCAGCAACTTCGCGATCCTCTCCAAGGTCGTTCTACAGCAACTCACTAGGAATCCAGCGCCACCAAAATCATCGAAAACAAAAGCTGGAATCGACAGAAATCTAGGGAAGAAACGTTCGGTGAACAGTAGCTAAAATGAGGGTTTGAAGATGGAGATGAGAAATATCGGGTTCAGAATAATTCTAAGTGTCGATCAACACTTATCTATATATCTCCCAATACTAACAGCTGCTGAACACAAAATAATCAAACGACAAAACAGTAGGAATCTTACAACAGAAATCAGCTTTTCCTCTCAACGAAACCAGCAACAACAATCAGACGTTGCATTTCTCTTCACGCACCAAAACGACGCCGCATCAACTAACCAAAACGACGCTGCGGCGTTCCAACAGCTGAAATACGCTTATTAACTCAAAGCGTAACTACACAAAACGACGTCGCATCAGGGATACATCATCCTCGCTGCCAAGAGCTGATCAAACCAACGTCTGGTCATGCTAAACAATTCAAACGACGACGTATCAAGAATACGTCACCTTCGCTGCCAATAGCTGGTCGAAAGCGTTGCACCCAAAACGCTGCGTTTCAACTTATCAAAACGACGTCCTCTCACATCAATGACTAGTTCCTCAAACCAACAGCTGATAGCGCTAAAATCAGCAGTCAACACTAAAATGTTGACCAACACGTGTCGTGTTCTCGTTAATCCTAGCACCCGCGCCTCAGCTGCCAGCAGATTCCTCTTCAAGCGTTACTACTGAATAGCAAAACGACGACGCATTATTCACTCGCTACAGTACCGTTGACTTGCGTTGACGTCTGAAATGCGCTACGTCTGGTTTCCTTGCGTTAGCGCTACGTCTGATTTTCACGAAACGATGGAGTATTACTCCCGCGCCATCAACGACTGATCAGACTTCACCAACTAGCGCTACAGCTGAACACTAACGCCTGAATTCCACTGGAATCATATTTCTCTCGTAAAACCCTCAAAACTCACATGACTAATCCCAAATCAAATCGATTAATCACAAATCTAAAATCTGATTCCTCACATGATCTCCCGATCTGGTATCTAAACGATGAGCTGCTTTTCTTGATCGGGTTCTGAGCTTGATTATATCCAATCTGTTTTGAAGTATTCTGCTCATGTCTTTATTCTATACTGATTCAGACAGCAATCTTTGTGCACTCATATCTTTAGTATTATAACACTTGTAAAAACATTCTGCTTCGAGCTGGTTTACTTAACTGGTCTTTCAGCTGGTCTGTTATTCCACTTATCACTCCATTGTTCTATTATACCACTTATCACTACCACTGTGATCTGTTCTCTCAACTGTAAACCGTTGTTTTGCTGCTCTTCATCTCAATGCTCTCTGTTAAAAAATATTCGAATTTTCTCAACTGATCTGTCTTTATCTTATCCGGCTAAGCACTTTTGAACCAGATTGACCAAATTACCTTTGCTGGTTTTTCCTCAACCATCACAGATAGTATCCTGAGCTGGTTTGACCTTAACCAGCTTGACTCTGCTTCGATCTGATTTTTACGTCCAACGTTGTAGGCTTCGTCCAGATCTTGTCCCTTTGAGCTGATTAATCTCTTTTATTTTTCTTCACCAAAACTTCTGAAATTAACTCTATCAATTTCCCCATTTTTGGTGATGACAAAACTTTGGTCATAAAAAGAGATTTTATTAATTGTTTCACAATTTATGCAAGTCAGCGATACAAAAAAAAATACTTGGTCCTGCGAAGACTACTAATCCTGCTCCTGGTGTGCTCTTGGTCAGAACCATTTTATCTTTTTACTACTGCTTCCTTCCCCTCTTTTATTTCCCTATTCTGCTCGGTCCTTCCCCCTTTTTGGCATCACGCATTTCTTTTATGCAAGCAACCATCTCAGCAAGCTGAGATTTTACCAAGGCAAGTTCATCCACAAGTTGCTATTGAGTGTCTACATAGTGACGAACCAAACTTGTTTCTAATGCCGAAAAGTGCTGTTGGTTGTCAGCAGAATGATGAGCCAGATTGGACTCTATCACGTCCATCTTGATTTCCAGCCCGTTCACCGCATTTTCGAGCTGTTACCTAAGTTGCACTGTACTAAGTCTTGTAAAGTTTGTATCACCCGACATGCGTGCAACTTTTAGATCAAGGGAGGATACACGGTCTGTCGGAGCTGTGATTTCCTTGGCAGTATTATCTATAATATGTGGGGTTGGAAGACTTATTTTTTGTGGACTGGCTTGGGTAGACACTTCTCTGCTTTGGGAGCGGGACTGTTATTCTCTGTTCTATCCTTATTATATAAAACCATATGTAACTCAGATGAACTGGGACCTTGATGGTCCGTATTATTTGCCTTTGAATTTGGACTCACACCCAGATTTTTGACACGATCCTCATCGTGGACACGAAAATGTCCGGAGAGAGGAGGACTCTCAGTGAGACTAGGATCAGAATTAGAATAGAAACACAGACTGTCACTCTACATTGTGAAAGGAAAGATGAATTCCAGATGATTTTGAACTAGAGTGGGCTGGACTGTTTTGAGGATGATACTCTTTCTCAAGAACTGGTTGTTCCTGTTGTCCACCCGAAGAACCCGACTGTTCCTGCTCTATGTTCTCCTCATGCTCAACAATTTGATCAACCTCTTCAATCTGGTCCTCTGCCGTAGACTCTAGAATCTTATGCTTTTTTCCCTGATCCGTTTAATTTTCTGATCTTGGGTTGGTGGGCTTTGCGATCTGAGCCTTAAACTCTTCCCAAGTCAAGCAAGGAGTGAAATCCAAGGATCCAACTCGGTCTGCAGAACTGTGATGCCCAACCCATGGGAGCCAACGGAATTTGTGAAATTTAAAATTTTAAACAAGTCAAAGGACAACTCGAATAAAGTAAGTTGTATTCCCTTACACAACGCTGAAACGAAGTTGATGGCGCCAACGGTAAATAACAGTAAACAGATTTGACAAAACAGATTTTGATTCACAATGCAAAATGTGATATTACAACTATTGGAACTCTATATAAGTTCACTATTGTTGTAACAGATCTTAATACAGTTCATCGAAGATCCAAAACAACAAAAGCTATAACTACGCGGAAACACTGGCCGTTGACAAACACAATCCCCCGAATCTGAAACAACTTGCACCACCCGCCTGCTCCAGAGTTGCGTCACCTGCATCGGGAAAACTAGTGAGCCTAAGGGCTCAACAAGTAAAATCTGAAGGTAACAAAATCACATAAATGCAGGCATAATTGAAATCAGGATACATAGATAGAGTAAGACATCGAAATCTGAAAATCTCGCTACTGAAAACAACTCGGATATGAATTGCTTATGCTGGATGATTTATGGTCTAGAGGCTCTCTGGTGGTCCTTGTGCATGAAGCATGATAACTGATCAGTAAAACTTGTGAAGGGATTACAATAATTCCATAATCATGTCCCTTCCTTGAAGGGATTACGGTCCTACTGTAATCCTGTCCCTTCCATGATTGACCGGGTCCTCTGTAGCATAAATCCTCAAATCTGAACTTTACTTTCTTAACTGAAATAGCTTTGTACTCTCTCTTGATTGAAAATCGATATCTAAAATCTGGTAGATTCACTGCTATGAAACTTATTTTATTTAAAAAGCACTACTGAGTGTACAGCTGGACTCGGAACTAAGGACCAGCTCTGAAGGAATTGACGCGAGAGTGCAAAACAGACGTGGTTCTACGTAATCAGATTTCTGGGCAAACAGATCTCTCTGGAAAACAGACTTGACTGGGAAAACAGATCTCTCTGGAAAACAGACTTGACTGGAAAAACAGATCTTACTGGAAAATAGACTTGACTAGGAAAACAGATCTTATTGGAAACAGACTTGATTGGGAAAACAGATCTTACTGGAAAACAGACTTGACTGGGAAAACAGATCTTACTGGAAAATAGATCTTATTGGGAAAACATATCTTACTGCGCGAACGATAACAGGAGCTTTGGAGCAGTGTTTCAGATTTTGTAGATTACTCAAATGTGATCAACCCAACAATAGATTTGGTTAAGAACAAAGTTACGCGTAGAAACACTTGGCTATGAACACGAAATACTGCTTCGACTCTGACAGATCCTAAACAAACTAGCTTCGCTTATCAAATCAAAACTTGCTCCCTATCGAACAAGCGTTGCCTATCCGTTTAGATTCAATGTCCAGACTCTTCACAGTACTTAGGAAAACGAGGACTTCTCTTGGCTTTCTTACCTGGAATCTGTACAACTCAGTATATTTTAAAAACACTGTTGTTGGTTAAACTTTCTGGTGAGTTTCCTCAAAACTGAAGCATCAAAGCAGTGAATCCATAGCTCAAACTCAAACATTAATTGAAACTGAACTGAAACTGAACTGAAAAGCATACACAGAAAACAACGAAAATATATATATGTTTTCCAGATGAAACAAGAATCAAATTTTACTTGCCTGCAACGAAGATCTCAACGTGCAGATGATCGCGGCTGGAAGTCTCCTCACGCACACCGAAAAAGCTACTAAATTTTGAAAGAACTAAAAGTCTTTCTTGCTACCAAAAATGAATCTAGAGTCTTACGTAAATCATTTTATACAAGGGAGAATGATTGAGTAGTCGGTAAAAATACTTGAGTAGGCATGGCTGTCGTGCCAACTCCTTTGTCCTTTTTAAAGAATTTGTTAAAAGCTCCCTACTACTATTTTGATTGATAAACTTACTACAATCATTTTATTAAAAACAGAGCTCCCATCCAAAACTCATTTTTATTTTCGAAGGGACATATATCTGGATTATTTCAGATTTGTGCTTGGTCGAAATCCTTCCGGAACCTTCTGGCCGTTGCTTCAAATCTGAAAAGAAAAGAAATCAGATTTGAACTAGAATCTGAATACTCGAAAATCTCAAAACAGCCCTTAGAAAAGAAAGGCTAATAAATTTGTGGTTCTATGGATTTTGGGGCACTACAAGAACGCTCATTATACGTGACGGGCAGACCAGCTTGAGCTTGAAATAGGTTGATGCTCTTCCTGGTTTTTGCCAGTTCAAACTCCAGCATGCGGATTTCCATGATATCCTGGTTAGCTGATGGCTTATCTTGTGAAATTCTTTCCAATGCTCAGCAACAGCCTCACGCAAATACAGGTCCACGATCTTGAACCAGACAAGCTCCCTTCTCTGGAGAATTTCACTGACCTTATCCGTCTTCGCCCATGCAAAAAATTTATTCTCAGCCTTCGCAAATTCTTGCAATAACATCATAGACAAGACCTTATCCAAACGGTAATTAGTTTAGAACCTATGCCACTGGTCGAAGACTCGAAGTTGGCACGCCACTTGCTCCCTTATGTTCTGAATGACCAGCAGATAGTGTTCCTCTACTGGATTTGGCCGATAGAAATGGGGCAGGACTCCCTTGCCTTTATCCGCTAGGTCAATCTTTGGAAGAAAGTGTGTGACCCAGTTTATCTTCCGGATCTCGATGGGAGCATAGATATTCTTTCCAGTATAAGTTGTAGGCTTCTGAGCTAGTTGGGCAGGTTCATGCCTTGTCCCTATAGAAACCTCCTGGTTGCCAGCCTCTTTCTCCACCTCTAGAATAAACTCCTCCTGTTCGATTTGTTCAAAAGTATCAATCTGTCCATCATTCTCCAGAGGACCTTCGGGACCAGCAGTAGACTTATCAAGCTTGCCCTGAGCGATAGTAGAATAATTTCCATCTTGGCTCTCATGTTGAGTTTGTTTGGCACGCAACGGTGTAGGATCCGGATCCCACCTCCCGGGGTGCAGCGGAAAAAAAAATTGCCCGGGAGACGATCAATACAATAAAATTCAAACACAATACGAACCACTCATAGTGTGTTTTCGTTGATTACCTTGCTGGCAACTCGTTCCTGGCTCCAATCGGAATTACAAGAATGCCGGCTCTTCACGGTAGGCGGCGGTAGATTCGTCAATCAGGTCCACGACCGGAAACGATCTCCCTCCGATCAGCCTGCACTAGAAGACTGATTGATTTTATCACCAACGGATTTTCCTCGAAAAGTTGGCCGGAGCAAGTCCGGCGAGGCGGCGGCGGCGACGGCGTGCACCGGTGGCGGCGGCGGCGAGGCTTTGGAGGAGAGGAGGGGCGGCCGTGTCTAGCACACTAGGTTTAGGGTTTTGTGTTGTGTCAAAAGTATATTATGATTAAGTCTAAGTCTACATTAAGTAGACTTAATGATGGACTTGGACCGGCCCATCGGGCCCGGGTCCAAATGACGATATCCATCATAACGGCTTCATCACAACTCCGATCGACGATCAGATCGGACCGATCGTCTCAGTTTCCAAAACTAAATATTATGATATGAAAAACAAATTTTCAGATCATCAAACCCTAAATTGCAATTTAGTCCTCCAACTTTTGGAAATTGCAATTTGACCCCTGATGACTTTTCGGAAGTCGCACTTTTGAAAATCATCCTCCTATGCTCAACACATTGAGCTCAGTATTCGTGCACGAATCTCGAATCCAGTATTTGTGTGACCCTCAATGGTTCAGGGATACAGCTAGCCGTGGGCCCACAACCATTGTGGCTCCGAAATCACAATTCTGGATTTGCCCAACGGATCATGGTAAGAGCGCCTAGCAACATCGCCCCATGATCCCCCTAGGTATCACTGATAGTGCCTGCAAGAACCAGTTGGTCGTGGTTAGCATACAGTACGGTCCTTTCAATCCATATATCCCGATCAGATCAACGACCATTGGTAAATCGAGAGTCGTTATAGATCCGATAGCTATGCATACATCTTGAAAATCGGATAGTGACATCGCGAGTGTGACTAGGTAAACCCATTTACCAAAATACTTCTAGTACTCTGGCCAGAGATTTATACACTATCGTCTCCTCAGATAACATAGGATATCCACGCATGTCTGCGAGCGGTGAATCCTCGACAACGATGCATCGACTCCTACACGCATCGGGGCCTCACCCAATCCCGCCGCCTAACGACCCCAAGTGAGTCGGCAAACGGGTCAAAGTGAGGCGCCTATCATGTAGAGCCTCAATGTCGTTTTGAGTCGTGAGGACTAATCATTACAACCAAGACCTCGGACTTATCCACTCGACAAATGGTAACCACTTGGAAAGTCCGAACGAGGGTAGTTCGATAGATCACCAGGTCACTATCTATCTGCATGCTCAGAACATTACAATGTTCCCTACAACGAAACATGGTACTTCGCATCGCAGATACTAGTCTCC
>KV003159.1:182881-202717 GCA_001598015.1 Dorcoceras hygrometricum | reverse complement strand
TAGGGCTCCCGACAGTGACGAGGATGTTCATTAGGTAGACGATGTGACCCGACAGTTGGGCGGGATGGAATTAGTTTTAGCTCGATTTCAGCGTACGAACCCTCCGACGTTTGCTGCTACTGAGGGAGGTGCGAGAGCTGAGGCATGGCTTGTACAGATGGAGGAGCTATTCGATACCTTGGAGTACGCTCCGGAAAAGAGACTGAAGTTAGCAGTGCTGCAGCTGCGGGATGATGTGCAGCGCTGGTGGAGAGGTACTTCTAGGATGCTTCGTGATAGTGGAGCAGTGATCACCTGGGAGAGTTTCTGTGAGGCGTTCCGTCAGGAATATACCCCGGAGTCCTACTTCGCCAGTCGAGAGCGAGAGTTCGACAATCTCAAGCAGGGTAATATGCGAGTGGCCGAGTATGCGAGGCAGTTTTTTGCGCTTTTGGTGTACATGCCGCATGTAGCGAACCAAGAGCGGACGAAGAGGAACAAATTCTTGAAGGGCTTGAGACCTGATCTGTACCGGATGGTGTTGTCTGGGTCCCCGGCGACTTTCATGGAAGCTGTGAACAATGCGGTTGATATTGAGGAGAGTTTGATGGATCACGAGGCTCCGGTGCATCGGACGACTGGACGTGCTCCTCATCCAGTGCCGGCGGTGTCGCAGTCGTATCAGTCTCCTCAGGGATCACAACATTCGAGTCGCCAGCAGTTTCGACCTCGAGGAAAGCAATTCAAGAAGAAGGGCCATTCGAGTTCCTCTGGATCCGTGAGTTCTGGTTCTGTCAGCGGTTCAGGCAGTGGTTCTGGTGGTGGATTTTGTGGACAGTGCGGAGGGAGGCATGAGACTTCGCAGTGTCGTGGAGTTCGAGGACTTTGCCATCTTTGTGGTCAGCCGGGACATTTCGCTAGAGCGTGTCCTTCGATTGGAGGGCGGTCTACTGGTCAGTCGCAGCAGGGTTCCGCTAGTGGTTCTTCGCAGCGACAGCAGTCTTTCTCTCAGTCCCAGCGATCAGGATTTCAGCCTCGTGAGCCATCTAGGTTTGGAGGACCTTCCCGACCTCAGTTTCAGATTCCGCAACAGGCTCAGGTGAATGCTTTGAAAAGAGAGCTGGCTGAGGAGACGCCTGGCATGGTAATCAGAGGTACATGCTTTATATTTGATTATCCTGCGAAAGTTCTTTTTGACACTGGTGCATCACGTTCTTTCATATCTGAGTTTTTTGTGTTTGAGCATGGGTTGAGTTCATCCCCATTGTGTGATGTTATGTCTGTATCTACTCCTGCTGGTGTGAGTCTTTGGTCCAGAGAAGTAGTGATTGATTGTCTGATTAGATTTGATGAGCATTTTTTGGTCTCCAATCTGATTGTTTTGGGGATTAGAGATTTTGATTGTATCTTGGGGATGGATGTGTTAGCTAGCAATAAGGCTACAGTTGATTGCTTCCATGGTGTCGTGAGATTTCGCCCTGATTCGGGTGAGAAGTGGGATTTCTACGGTGCTGATTCGCGTCCGAAGATTCCGCTGGTTTCCGCCATGGAGATGTTTAGCCTGCTATCGCTAGGTAATGCTGGATTCATGATCTATGCGCTTCATAGTTCCCAAGAGCAGCGATTAGAGTTGAATGATATTCCTGTCGTCCGAGAGTTTCCCGACGTATTTCCAGATGAGATACCAGGATTCCCTTCGAGGCATGAGGTCGACTTTAGTATGGAGCTGGTGCTCGGTACTGCCCCGATTTCTAGAGCTTCGTATCGGCTGGCGCCAGCAGAGCTGAGAGAGTTGAAGGATTAATTGAGAGATCTCTTGGAAAAAGGCTTCATTAGGCCGAGCATGTCGCCTTGGGGAGCTCCAATTCTTTTCGTGAAAAAGAAGGATGATCCATGAGGATGTGTGTGGATTTCAGACAGTTGAATAAAGCAACAGTGAAGAACAAGTATCCGTTGCCAAGGATTGATGACTTGTTCGACCAGTTGCATGGATCGGTCGTGTACTCGAAAATTGATTTGCGCTCTGGTTATCACCAGTTGCGGATTAGAGACGCTGACGTGGCGAAGACAGCTTTCCGGACTAGATATGGGCACTACGAGTTTCTTGTCATGCCGTTTGGATTGACAAATGGCCCAGATGTGTTTATGGATTTGATGAATCGCGTCTTCAGCGAGTATATTGATCGGTTCGTAATCGTCTTTATTGATGACATCCTGATTTATTCGAGGAGCTTGAGAGAGCATAAGGAGCATCTTAGACTGGTATTGCAGAGATTGAGAGACTTGCAGCTCTATGCCAAGTTCAGCAAGTGTGAATTTTGGCTGGACAGGATTATCTTTTTGGGTCATGTGATATCAGCACAAGGAATTTTGGTAGATCCTGGCAAGGTCGAAGCAGTTCTTAACTGGGAGAGACCTAGGAATGTTTCTGAGATCCGTAGTTTCTTGGGTTTGGCTGGCTATTACAGGCGTTTTATCGAGAAGTTTTCTTCGATAGCTAAGCCTCTGACTCAGTTGACTCAGAAGGATAAGAGATTTGAGTGGACTGATGAGTGCGAGAACAATTTTCAGACGTTGAAGGAGAGGTTGACTACTGCTCCTGTGTTGGCTCTACCGTCTGGATCCGGAGGATTCGTGGTGTGCTCTGATGCTTCTCTCAATGGTTTAGGATGTGTGCTAATGCAGAACGGGTACGTGATTGCCTATGCGTCTCGACAGTTGAAGCCTCACGAGACGAGGTACCTTGTTCACGATTTGGAGTTAGCTGCGATAGTGTTTGCCTTGAAGATTTGGCGACATTATCTGTATGGTGAAGAATTTGTGGTGTACACCGACCACAAGAGCCTGAAATATATCTTCACGCAGTCTGATTTGAACATGAGGCTGCGACGATGGATGGAATTGCTCAAGGACTTTAACTGTGAGATTCAGTATCAGCCTGGGCGGATGAACTCAGTTGCAGATGCTTTGAGTATGAAGACCCAGCCGGCGATGCTTTCGTTTTTGAGTGCTTCGAGAGTCTATGAGCAGTTAAGTACTTCTGGTTGGAGATTTTTTTCAGCCGAGCGATCAGTACTTCATGGTTTCTACGATGCAGGTTGAGCCACAGCTTTTGCATGACATCAGGGAGGCGCAGAGGACTGATCCCTATATCCATGAGTTGAGGATTAAGGCCCAGAATGGTCAGTCTAATGACTTCTCTGTTTCTTCGGATGGTTGTTTGAGATTCCGAGGGAGATTAGTGGACCCAAACCTGATTGATTTGAAGGAGGCAATCATGAATGAAGCGCATTGTAGTCAGTACAGTGTGCATCCAGGCGAAAGGAAGATGAATCATGCCTTGAAGTCTCACTATTGGTGGGCAGGTATGAAGAGCGACATCTCTGGTTTTGTTGCTCGATGTTTGAATTGCCAACAGGTCAAGGCCGAGAGAATGAGACCTGGTGGTTTGCTACAGAGTTTGGAGGTGCCCCAATGGAATTGGGAGCACATCGCCATGGATTTCGTAACCCACTTACCTCGATCGAGCAGGGGATGTGATGCTATTTGGGTTGTGATTGATAGACTTTCGAAGTCCGCCCATTTCATTCCCTATGATGTGAGGTGCTCTATGATGAAAATGGCGAAGCTGTACATCGACCATGTGGTTAGATTGCATGGAGTTCCGGTTTCGATAGTGTCCGACAGAGATCCGAGGTTCACTTCTCGATTTTGGAAGAGTTTGCAAGCAGCTATGGGTTCGAGATTGGCTATGAGTACGGCCTATCACCCTCAGACAGACGGACAGTCTGAGCGGACAATCCAGACTTTAGAGGACATGCTGCGTGCAATTGTAATGGATTTCAGCGGTGGCTGGCAGGATTCGCTATCCTTGGTTGAGTTTTCGTATAACAACAGCTACCAGGTGACTATCGGAATGGCTCCGTTTGAGGCGTTGTATGGTCGAAAGTGCAGATCCCCGATTTGTTGGGAAGAAGTTGGTGAGAGACAGCTTTCTACACCAGAGTTTGCTCAGTACATGAAGGATCAGATTGACTTGATTCAGAGTAGAATGAAAGCTGCTCAAGACCGTTTCTCTAGCTATGCTAATAGAAGACGTCGACCGTTAGAGTTTGAGGTAGGCGATCGTGTGTTTCTCAAGATTTATCCTTTCAAGAGCGTCATGCGATTCAGATTTAAAGGAAAGTTAGCTCCCAGATTCGTTGGTCCTTTTGAAATTGTTGAGCGGATTGGACAGTTGGCTTATAGATTGAGGCTGCCCGAGGAATTGGCAGCGATGCATGATGTCTTTCATGTGTCAATGTTGAGGAAATATGAGCCAGATCCTTCCCATGTTTTGAGAACCGATGAAGTTGATCTGGATTCTGCCTTGAGTTATGTTGAATATCCAGTGCAGATTCTGGATAAGAAGGAGAAGCAGCTAAGAAACAAGATAATTCCGTTGGTGATGGTCCAATCGAGCAAGCATGGCCGAGAAGAAGCTACCTGGGAAGTTGAGGAGAAGATGAGGCAGGACTGGCCTCATCTGTTTGAGCACTGATCGTACGGAATGTCCAGGTAAATTTCTGGTTTTTGCTTCGAAATTGGTGTTTAGTTGGTGCTGGTTTGAATGTTTGATTGTTCTTCCTTGGTTTGTATTTTGATTTAGAGGACGAAATCTCTTAAGGTGGGGAGAATGTGAGGATTGAGAAACTCAATTAGTAGTTAATCGGATTTTGGTAGGATTAGTTACGGGTTGAGTTGTTGAATTTCTCTAAGTATTGGAATCAGTTGTAGCGTATTTTGGTAAAATCTGTCAACAGCAAGCTACTGTAGCGAAATCAACGTGGGTCAACCTTACTGTAGCTCTCTGCTGGTGGATTTTGAATCAGCAGAGATGACATAAGGGTGACACGCTAAGAGCTGCTGGTGTTAGTTTCGATTTTGAGGTTGCTGCTGGCAGATGTTGCATTTAGCGCGAGAATGAATGAGGAAGCGACACGTGTTAGTCAAAATTTTGGAGTGTTGACTACTGGATTCAGCAGTTGCGCTAGTGAAGAGCGATTAGCCGATGGTTTGAGGAATCAGTCGCAAGAGCTGTTAACAGATATGATGACGTAGGCGTGACGTATTCCTTTCTGTTGGCAGTAGATTGCGTTGTGATGGTTGCTGCTGGCAGCAGGCGCGCAAATACAAGAATGTTGAGAAGCGACGTCGTTTGGATTAGTTGATGCGTCGTCGTTTTGAGTGATTTCACGCGACCAGTCGATGGATTGTTTTGGAGAGAGCTGTTACCAGCTTTTGGTCCCTTTGCTTGCTAGAGCTGTTGTCAGCTGGTGTAACGCTACGGCGTCGTTTTGATAAGTTGGAACGGTGTCGTTTTGGAGTGTTTTCTAGCGACTGCCTATTTTGTTGTTGCTGCTGGTTTTAACGAAAGAAAAGGAAGATCTCTACTGTTCAGTCGACTGAATATTAGTGATCAGCAGACGTTGATTTGGGAGATTATAAATAGAAGTGTTGTTTGACACTTAGAATTATTTAGAACCAGATATTTCTTATCTTCTTTCCCAAACCCTCGTCGAGCTATTGTTCACCGTGATTTTCCACCACCGATTCCCATCGCATCCAGCCTCTGTTTTTGACGATCTTGGTGGCGCTGGATTCCTCTAGCTTAGCTCTTTCTTTTGCTACCCATTTCGAACCCTGAATCAACGCTGGATTGGAAGCGGGAAGCTACTGGTGTTCGAAGCCTTTGGAGAAATATGTATTGTGTGTTTCTCCTGCGGGTTTAAGCTTTTGGCAGATTTCAGCTTCCAGGAATTTTGAGTTGAGATTGTCGTGGAAGCTTCAAGGGCCTTAGGCTTGAATTGTTGCTGGCCGTGCTTTATTAGAAATATGTTATGTAAATTGGAGAAGAAAGGTACGATTGAGCAGCTCTTAGCAGCTTTGAGCATGAACATGACTATATTTCAGTGTTGTGAAATCTGCGGAATTGTTGATAGGTGTTTACGTGAATCAGTTGCTGAATTGCTTGAGTTATGTTTACTGCTTTCATGTAATATGCCTTGTATGCATTATGCATTGATATTTATTGGCATACACGCATACATATTGAGCCTTGACAGATTGATTTGATGACCTGTTTGGGTGCCACGTTGTGACTGGTCGACTGATGTGTCGTGCCCGGAAAGTCCAACGCTATCATCGGAGTGGTGACTACCGGATTCGAGTGTCTACCACCGAGCTGTGATGGGATGACGGGCCCCGATGATCACGGACCGATGATTTTCACCGGCTGATTGGCTGTGAGTGGTATAGAGGCTTGATGTGATTTGCCAGTTGATAGACTAGTCTAGCTATCCGATTCCTTGATAGCCCTCATGCATTCATAGCATTGATTTATGGCATGTTGCATGTCTAGCTGTTTGGATAGCTCTTCGTACTGAGGCTTCACCTTGTACCTTGTTTCCTATCTTTGTGTCTTGGGTCAGCGTTACCCATTTGCAGGATCATCAGGTAGCCAGGCTGGACAGAGTGGAGGTTCAGCTAGTCGATCCCCTTTCCCATGAGTCCCAGTTATATTTATGATATGTATTGAACCGGGGGATGCCTCGTGTTTTTATGTATTGGGGATCAGTCTTTGATTTGATGTATGTTGTTACCTGATTGTATGAGTTGGAGATAACTTATATTTTGATTATCGATATTTTGAATGTATGTTGTTACGTTCAGGCCCAAATGATTTCGAAAAATTTTTAAGCCCTGATTTTAGCTTCCGTGTTTATGCGTTTATTTCGTGTTAATTGTGAGTAATTAGCACGGGGCCTGACATCTAATCAATTTCCAAATAGTTAACTCAGATGTCAACGCAACTTACCTCAAAACTCCCGAATCTGAAATCTTCAATACAATGGTGTGACATCACGGAATCTGAAAAGAGTCTTTCTGTTATCATCTGCGAATACTTAAAATCAGTTCTTAGACTTATTTTGTTATCACCAAAACTTATAAATTTTATCTTTACAATTTCCCTCTTTTTGGTGATGACAAAACTTAGCAGCCTTTGACTCAAAAGAAACAAAAGTAATTTGCTCTAAGTCTGCTATATATTCAATAAGAGGCACGGTACAAAAGATTTGTACAAAGGACTGAAAAACTAGAAACTCGTAACAATCCATATTCCGATCTATTCATTTAGCCAGTATCTCCAACTTTTCTGCCTAGATCCACTTCTTCCTCTTTTTTGTGACGGCTCACTCCTGCTACCACTATTACCACCATCTCCAGGAGGAGGCTGACCTCGGCCATGGCAGCTACCCACTTCCCCCTTTTTGTCATCACGGCCTCTAGTAACAAAGGCTATGAGTCCAGCAAGGTCATCGCGAAGGGTAGCATATTGTTCCTGTGTTGCCACACGAAACTCAAGTAAATCATTGCAAATAACAGCCAGTTTATCATCGAATTCCTTAGATATATCTCTGACCTCCTTACGAATATCAGCCAAGTCCGTCGAGAAGATGCCACTTTGAGCTCGAACGCCTTGCTTAAACTCATGTACTTCAAAGGATAAGGCAGTTTTCTGAATTTGGATCTCCTGGCGAACGCTTTTAAAGTGACCTCGAAGGTCTTGATCTTGTTGAGTACGGGCGTTGTCAGAGGCTTTCTCAAGGTCATCGATTCTTGATAAGAGATGGTTCTGGAGATTGCCAACTGTTCAGAGAGATCTGTAGTAGGAGCAGCGGTAGTAGGAAAAAGTATCTGTTCAACAGCAGTTTCAGTACCCAAAGGAATGTCATCTGTATTAAAATGCATAGAAGAATCAGTAGATGAACTCTGATGTGGAGAATGCCAGTAGATATCTGAATTTCACGGAAAAAGGGTAACGGAATCTGTAGGAACTGATGCAACATCTACAGCTGGTGCGGACTGTACACTGAGTTCTGCATCGTGAGAAGGAGAACGATAAACTATCGAATCATCAGAGGAAACAGACTCGACTTCCGACAAAACCTGTTCCTCAGGCTGTTCAACAACATCATTCAAAAATGTAGCAACTGTTGGTATTTAGACCATTCTGAAATAATCCTCGAAATCCTGTTGGAATTTCCTCGATATCTACAAGAGGGCCGATAATATCTCTGCACCGGTCAATTGTACTAACAGAACGCAAATATCCAATCAAATAAAACTGTACAAAAGCTACACAAACTTCAGCCCAACGATCACGAACAATTCTCTAGAAGGGTGCTCTTGAATCAATGTCTTGGACGGGCTCAATGAAGGCGCAAAGAGGGGCGAGGTCATCAATATAAGGCCGCTGAGGCAGCAGATCCCAATTGCGAGAATCTACTGGCATCGTAACAGGTCTCCAAAAATCAACCCCTTCAACGATTAGCCAAGAGCCGTCAACCAAAATCTTTGCCCTAATTCAGAAAGTAGAGAAAATAGTCCGATGATTTCTTGGAATGAAGAATCCGCGATCAATGTTGTCTCCTTCAAAACCTCAAAAAGAATGTTGCTCCAATTGACCTTGATCCCAAAGTGTATCGCAGTCATCATCAGAAATCTTTCGTGGGTTACGGCATCGAACGAGCCAGCCTTGACAGTAATGGACTTTGCCAAAATATCGTTCAACAAGCGAAACTCATATTTCATCAACCTCTTCTTGCAGGTGAACTGAACCGGCACACTCATCTTAGAGAAAAGAGTTCTTGCCTTTAACACCAAATCGTTCGGCACTTCTGACAAATCGGTTAATCCATCAGTAGGAAAATTGAAGACACCTGCAAACCTGGTCTCAGAAATTGCTACATACTTCCCGGCAACAGCACAGACAACATCACCATCTTGCACAAAAGCGGTGTTGAAAAATTGTTCCAGTTCTTGTTCATACAACACAGAGGGACATCCTAGAAAACCTCGAAGCCCAGTAGCCTCTAGGGCTCGGAACATTTGTACCATCCCCTCATTATCCTGAATCCCCAATACGGAATCGAAGTTGACTTGCAAAGCGTTGGTGATGAAAGCTGAATCCATTGCGAAATAGTTGCTTGATCGAGAAGACGCCTGAAATATAAATATTCTGCAAACAAAGAACACTATAACGCAAGAATACACGAAAGCTTGAAAGTAATATGCGCAAGGTAAGATTAATGAGAAAGGAAATGGCTTAATGTAAACAGAGAATGTGAAACGGTGAGAGAATGTGGATGTGACATTTCATATGATGACAACACGTGTCAACCATCCGACGACACGATTTAAGATTTGAAAGGATTTTGAAATGATTTTGAAAATATTTTAAAAGGATTTTGAATTTTAACCGCGAGGGTGAAAAATTAAAAGAGATAAATAGCGCCAAATGCTTAACACGTCACACCCTTAGGATCTATGTTGATATGTCAGCAGGGGTATTACGGGATCTGATCGCAGATAAGCATCAACTGTGTATACATGACATCTGAGTGTATCCAGATCTCACATATTCAGCTGACTCAGCACTTATTAATTCAGATCTCTCATTCCCCCTAAAGCTGAGACTCTCCCAAGTCTGAAATTTTACCAAATCTGAATTTCACGATGTTCCCCCTGAACAGTAGACTCATATCTGATAAAACACGAAAGCTGTTCAACCTGCAATTTGTTAGCACACAGACAAATCAAGGAAATTCTAAGAGACCAAGAATGTTTCTGAAATAAGAAAACATAGCGTTTGGTAGAGGCTTTGTGAAGATATCAGCTACTTGCTGGTCAGTTGACACATACTCCAACCTGACGTCCTTCTTAAGCACATGATCTCTTATGAAGTGATGCCTGATGTCGATATGCTTTGTTTTAGAGTGCAGCACTGGATTTTGAGTAATCGTGATGGCACTGGTGTTGTCACAGAAAATAGGCGCTTCAGAAGCATCAATTTCGTAGTCCTTTAGCTGGTGTTGAATCCATAAGATTTGAGCACAGCAGCTTCCAGCCGCTAAATACTCTGCTTCAGCTGTAGACGTTGCAATAGAGGTCTGCTTCTTTTTGAACCAGGAAATCAATCGATCTCATAAGAATTTACAAGTCCCACTGGTGCTTGGCCGATCAACTCTACATCCTGCGTAGTCTGCATCACGGTAACCGATTAGTTGAAAGCCTGAGTCTTTGGGATACCAAAGACCCACATTGGAAGTTCCCTTAAGATATTTCATTATACGCTTTACAGTAATATAGTGAGATTTCTTTGGCTCCGCTTGGAATCTAGTACACATACAGACAGCAAACATGATGTCTAGTCTGCTAGCAGTTAAGTAAAGCAGGGAGCCTATAATACCACGATATAGAGATACCTCAATGGCAGATCCAGCTTTGTCTTTGTCTAGCTTGATTGAGGAGCTCATTGGGGTAGCTACTGCTGAGCAATTGTCCATGCCAAATTTCTTTAGCAGTTCTTTCGTGTATTTTGCTTGATTAATGAAGATTCCATTTCAAGTTGTCTCACTTGAAGGCCTAGAAAGAACGTGAGCTCTCCCATCATGCTCATCTCGAATTTGTCATGCATCAACTTAGAAAATTTCTGGCATAGTTTGGGGTTAGTTGACCCAAATATAATATCATCAACATATATTTGCACTAACAAGACATGATCAGATTTCACAAATTTAAATACCGTCTTATCAACTGTGCCTATAGTGAAATCATGCTCAATAAGAAACTTAGACAGTGTATCATATCAAGCTCTGGATTGCTTCAATCCATATAGATCTTTATCCAAATTTAACATAATCTGGATATGTATGATTTATGAAAGACTGGAGGTTGTGCAACATACACTTCCTCTGTTAAGACGCCATTAATGCACTTTTAACATCATTTGAAAGACTTTGAAATCTTTGTATGCAGCATATGCTAAGAACATGCGAATGGCTTCTAGTCTAGCTACAGGTGCAAAAGTTTCATCAAAATCTATACCTTCCATTTGCTTAAAGCCCTGATCAACTAGTCTAGCTTTGTTCCTTGTTACTACTCCATCTTCATTCAGTTTGTTCCTAAAGACCCATCTAGTTCCTATCACGAAATCTTTGTATGCAGCATATGCTAAGAACATGCGAATGGCTTCTAGTCTAGCTACAGGTGCAAAAGTTTCATCAAAATCTATACCTTCCATTTGCTTAAAGCCCTGATCAACTAGTCTAGCTTTGTTCCTTGTTACTACTCCATCTTCATTCAGTTTGTTCCTAAAGACCCATCTAGTTCCTATCACTGAATGATTAGAAGGTATAGGTACAAGTTGTCATACATTATTTCGCTTAAACTGATTTATTTCTTCTTGCATAGCATCTATCCACCTTGGATATGCTAAGGCTTCTTCTATTAGTTTAGGTTCCATATGTGAAATGAATGCTGAATCAAATTGATCCTGCAATAGCTGGCCTCGTGTGCGAACAGGAGAGTTAATGTTACCTATGACCTGCTCGGGTGGATGATTTCTATTCCACCGAAGATCAGATCCAATTGGATTTGCTCCTTGTTCTGCTTGGATGTCTGGTTGGATGGTCGCATCTGGATTGTTTGATGTCAATTGATAAGATCCTTGTTCCATATTTGATCTAGAAACCAGTTGAGATGTTCTCGCATTTTGTGCATCAGATGTCACTTGGGGTATTACGGCATCTGTCTGTGCAACATCTGGAACGTTGGTCTCTTGAGATCCAGCATCTGGTACACTTGATGAGATCTGATCCTGCCCTTGGTCAACGTTAGTCAAATCAGCAACCACTGGGTTACCTGTCAGATCTGTTTGAGCATTGTCATGCGGTGTGTCCAGCTCTGGTTGTATCTCTGTTGAATGTCTTTGTTGTGGAACGTCATCATCTGAGTCATCAAGGCTGGATGATTCTAGACGTGAGCACAAATCATTAAGGCTCGCAGCTGAGTTGGATCTGAAGCTTGTCTCATCAAAGACCACATGTGCTGATTCTTCAACTGTCAGACTTCGATTGTTGAAAAATCTGTAGGCTTTGCTCACAGATGAATAACCTAGGAATAAACCTGCATCAGATTTAGCATCAAAAGCTGTTAGTGTGTCCAGCTCTGGTTGTATCTCTGTTGAATGTCTTTGTTGTGGAACGTCATCATCTGAGTCATCAAGGCTGGATGATTCTAGACGTGAGCACAAATCATTAAGGCTCGCAGCTGAGTTGGATCTGAAGCTTGTCTCATCAAAGACCACATGTGCTGATTCTTCAACTGTCAGACTTCGATTGTTGAAAAATCTGTAGGCTTTGCTCACAGATGAATAACCTAGGAATAAACCTGCATCAGATTTAGCATCAAAAGCTGTTAGGTGCTTCTTGCCGTTATTATGAATGAAGCATCTGCACCCAAACACCCTGAAATATGAAATATCAGGTTTCGTGTCATTCCAGATCTCATATGGGGTTTTGTCGTGCAACTTGTTAATCATAGATCTGTATTGAGTATAGCAGGCTGTATTAACTGCTTCTGCTCAGAATTTTTGAGAAATGTCGGAATAAGCAATCATAGATCTAGCAGCTTCTTTTAAAGTACGGTTTCTCCTCTCAACCAGCCTGTTCTGTTGAGGAGTTCTCGCTACAGAAAGCTCATGCTTTATCCCTATGTCATCCAGATAAGAAGATAATTTTTTACTTAAAAACTCGGTACCACGATCACTTCTTATTCGGTTGACTGTACAAGATCTGTCATTTTGTAAACGTTTAAAAACTGAATCAGTTGGTCAGCGGTATCAGATTTTGACTTTAAAAACAGCACCCAAGTGAATTTTGTAAAATCATCAACAACAACTAGGGTGTAGTTCATTCCCCCTAAGCTAGTTACGGGAATAAGGCCAAAAAGATCCATATGTAAAAGCTCTAAGCTTCGGGAAGAGTGATCGCCTTTATTTTTAAAAGTAGAACGAATTTTTTTACCAAGCTGACATGCGGCACAGATCTTGTCCTTAGAAAAATTTATTTTAGGCATACCAGAAACCAGTTCATGCTGACTCAATTTGGCAAGTGTTTTAAAGTTGAGATGGTTCATTCGTTGATGCCATAGCCAACTCTTGGAAGAGTCAGCTGCAAGGCAGATCTGTTCAGAGCTGCAAGGCAACTGATATTGTTCTGATATCTGAAAGCTCTGTTAACCCAAAATCTGAATACTCCCAACAAGTCACTTCTGATTCAAAGTAGCTTTGTTAAAAACTGAATACATCCACTTCTGAAGTACTGAGATCTGAGATAACTGAATAGATATTGTTTACGATTGAGATACTCGAAACTTAAACAGTAGATCTCAATCTGCTACTCAAGTCTGAATGCCCTAGCTTCCAATAATAGATCTTCCACTATAGCTCACTTCTGAATACACTGTTCCCGAAATCTGAACTGATCAATAAGCCAAATCTGTTTCAAAACATCGACCTGACAACAAAGAGTGACGTCACGTCTTATGAAATTCAAAACACTGAGATGACGTCACTATTTCTGAAAATCAATCCGCTATGTGATAGTCCACCCAACATCTGAATTATGCGTAACTGTTAATGACTACGACTTACTGACTGTCCAGATGTTACTTTTGAATTCAGCACTTGTCTTATTTTTGTTATCACCAAAACTAATAAATTTTACATTAACAATTTCCCCCTTTTTGTTGATGACAAAACATAGCAGCCTTATGACTTATATAGATAGGCAAAAATAAATTGCGCAAAGTCTGCTGAAATATTTATATATCTCATAACTGAACGATGTACAAAAAATTTGTACAAGAACTGAAAGACGGAAAATCTAAAACTGATTCTTCCCATATAACCATCATTCAGCGTTCTTTTTATACGGTCCACCAGTACCACTGCTACCAGATCCCTTTTTAGTTGAAGAGATCTCTTCGACCACAAGATCCCTTTTTCGTTGAAGAGCCCTTTCTGTCATCTCTTCGGCCACTTCCACCAGAACCTCCTCCACCACCTCCTCTGCTTGCATTACCCCCACTGGGTCTATTTTGATCATCAGGAGGCGGTTGAGGTCGAGAGCTGCTACTTCCTTCCCCCTTTTTGTCATTACCACGATTAATATAGGCAACCAGTTCACCCAACTGAGACGAAAGATTGTTATAATTTTCTTGTGCCTGTGCACGGAAGTCCAGCTGTTCGCTTCGAAGAGTAGCAAGCCTTTCATCCATGTCTTTTATGATAGCCTTTTGCTCTTTTGCCACTTTTTGAGCATCCGCTTGGTCTGTCGTTAAAATGGCAGTTTGAGTACGGACAGATTTTTGGCCAAGCGAGAGGACATTTGTGTCATTATGAGCTTCCTGACGTATTCCTGTGATCAAACGGTGAAAGACTTGATTCTGCTGATAAAACGCGTCAAGAATGGTCTTCTCAAGATGTTTGATTTTGTCAAGAACTTGATTATGATAATCATCCGATCTCCTAGATTCCTTCGATTGAAGAGAGATAATGCGAGACATAGAAGTCCGTAGATCATTAAAGGAATCTGAAACAGCAGGTGGTAATGAAAACTGAGCAACAGCAAGGGTAGATCCAACAGTAGTTGTGGCAAACACTTCTTCATCTATAGGAGTGCGGAGATGTAAATCTAGCTGGTTACTGCTTGATGAGAGAGACTAAGGCGATGGAGAATGATAGACTGAAGAAACATCATAGGAAACTAACTCTACTCTAGTAGGCACGGCAAAATTGGCTTAGCAACAGAATCACTGAAATATTCAACAAAATTTTTTATATTTGTGCCTTGCTGAAGAACGTCACAAAAACCAGTCGGAACCTTCTCAAGGATATCCACTACTGAACTCTTAACAACAATGTACCTGCAAGGATTGACAGAGCCAACTGGGCGCAAACAACCAAACATACTGTAACGAATAATATCTGTACATACTCTGAACCAGCCCCACATTTTGACTAAAGACGGCGTTGCTCCCCAATATTGATCAGGCTCGATAAAGTAGCAGTGAGGAGCAAGACAGTCTTCAGTAGCTCGTTTCGGTAGCTGTCTTCTATTTACAAAAAGAGACAACCTACAACTGCTTTTACAAAACTCATTACCCTGCAGGGGTGTCCAGATTCCATCGATTAACACCATCGGCCTTACCCAGCATGTGGACTTGGCCAAGGAATAAAATTGTGCAAGAACGACACTATTGCTATCAGCAGAATCATAAAGGGATTTGGAAGAACATGGTCGGTCCGCTATCAATCCGTGCTCTTTCTCTTGCAACAACAGTACATCCAGCGATTGAAGATGAGCAACAGAGAGTAAGTCAATGATTTGGGAAGCCATGGCTGTCCACGGTTGACCAGGGGCAAAATATTTCCTATGAGATTCCAAAAATTTCCATAGAAGCAGTTCTCTGTATTTGACAATTATGTACATTCGTCGCAGTCTCCAGAGAGGTTGTTTCCGCCCAACTCAACATAAGCTTCTCCTTTGTGGCTATTACTCTGACTGATTCTAAATCAAGTAATTGGCTGAGAATAAAAGAATGAAAGAAAGAAACAACATCCTGTATAACCTGTTCACGGAGCTGTACAAGAAACTCTACATCTCCACAGATCAGCTGAACCATCTCTCTGGCCGGATTTCCTTTCACAACATCATCTGCTTCCAAAGGCTTCTTTCCTTTGTCATGAGCAGAGATCTTTGGGAGACTGGCATATTACCTGTCCGTGTCCTGGACTTCGTGGATTTCTACTGTAAGACCAAATTTAATCTTTGTCCCTTCAGCAGCAGTGACTGAAGGAAGCATCATGTCATCAGAAATTTGCATCAGCAAGTCATCAAGAGACATCAACTCTTCGTCAGTTGGCTTGGTGCTTAAAAATCCTTCATTTTTCTTTCCAAGCACAAGATCCTCACTAGCTCCAAAGTCTGCATCCTTTTCTTTCTCAGCTGATCGCTGTACTGGATGTTTCTCAACAACTGTTTCTGGTTCGCCATCAGTGTCACTGGTGGTGTCAACTCTCCTGTTGGCATCACTGGCAATAAATTCCTCATAGGATAGATTAAACCATTGCTCCATTTCATCAGTCTTTTGAGCTACCGGGCTCCCAACATCTGTTTCCAATTGATCGGATTCTGCAATTACTTGCTCAATGATGGTGTCGACACCATCGGCAGATGTAGGATCAACAGTTTGGAGAGGCGCAACATCGAGTGCTACTGAGACTAGCTCTAGCTTCGCTTTGGAAGGAGTTGTTTTCCCCATCAATGTTCGCTTCTTCTTCACCACCTACTCTTCAATGGCAACAGCAGGCGTCTTTTTGGATGCAGCCCTTTTTTCGGTTGTTTTCTTTACCCGAGATTTTCCTTCCAAGCCCTCCGCACTGTCAACGGCAATATATCGCCCAACTGTTTTGGCAGTCAAAAATTTCAGCGGAGGGAACTCCTCAGAGTCTCCCAACTCCAAATCTGGTATATTTTTCAACAAACTACAGATATGGACAGCGTATCCTCTGACTTGCCTCGTCTCTGGAGTCACCATATCCTTGAATATTTTAAAGAGCAATCTTCCCCAGTTCACAGACACACCCCCAAAAATAGCAGTCATCTAGAGAAACCGTTCATGAGTCACGGTGTCAAAAGAACCTGCTTTCACAGTAATCAATTTTGCCAAGATATCACTTAGAAGTCTGTACTAAATCTTCAATTCCCACTTCTTGCAGGAAGTAGAGAGCTGCTCATCGGTAAATGAAAACTCAATTCTAGCATAAAAAATCAAGTCCTTCGGTACCTCATTGATATCTATCAATCCTTCCACCGGCAGTTGGAAAGTCCGGGCAAAAATTTCTTCAGAGATTTCCACCAGCTTCCCTTGAACTGTACTAACAACTTTATCATCTTGTACGGAGGCGTTGTGATAAAATTCGATCATAGAAAATTCAAAAATATCGGACATACAGCCCAGAAAACCATTCAAACCAGATGCCACAAGGGCTTCAAACATAGCTACCATTTCTGAGTTGTCCATGGCAAGGAAAGAAGCAAAGTGAACCTGGTTTGTGTTGCTAATAAGTGAAGATGCCATTGCTGATAGAGTAACGAACAAGAGACTTCCTGAAAGAAGAGTAATCTGCAAACAGAACACACAAATAGCAAAGCTCAAGAGAGCTAGAGAGAAATATTTCAAGGTAAAGAGAGAATGAGAAAAGAACCGCCGTAAATAGCTAGGGAATGCAAAAGGTACCAGAGAGAGAAAGTGTGGATGTGACGTTCGATGACAACCATGTGTCAATCCGCGATCAATTTTGGAAATTATTTTGAAAATATTTTGACAAAATCTTGAATTAATTTAAAAGGTATTTTAAAAGGATTTTAAATTTTGACCGCGAGGGTAAAATGTAAAAGGAAACTGGCGCCAAATGCTCAATACGTCACAACCTTAGGATCTGTTTACTGTATCAGCAGGGGTGTTGCAAGATCTGATTCTGGATAAGTATTTAAATGTGTATATGTGACTGATGGATCTGTTTTGACAGATCCTGATTAAGTTTTGAATTACACAAAACCTGTTATTGTGGTTCTAATATTTCTACTTAAGTGTACAGGTTTTAGGAACGAAGAAGAAGATGAACAATAGCAGAATATGTCCAGTCGATGGTTCAAGTTAAAGTTCATAAGTTGGTTTGGTGCATACATTTAGACGGCAGCTGGATTATCAATGGAGACGTCCAAAGTTGAATCAGTTGTTCGTAATCAGGCGGAGGCCAAGTTGAACCAGCTGCAGCGAAGTGAATCAGCTGGAACGATGAGAAGACCAGCTGCAAGCGCAAGAGATAAAGCGACGTCGTAGAAGAAGATTCCAGTCGCAAGTTACTGTTGAAGAAGCTGTTGTCAGTTACTATTCGCGAAGCTGTCGGCAGTTGCCATTCATATTACTGTTAACGAATCTGTTAGCAGTCGCGATTCATATTATTGTTGACGAATCTGTTAGCACTCGCGATTCATATTACTGTTGACGAATCTGTTAGCAGTCGCGCTTCATATTACTGTTGACGAATCTGTTAGCCAGCAAGCGCAAGAGATAAAGCGACGCGTAGAAGAGATTCCAGTCGCAAGTTACTGTTGAAGAAGCTGTGTCAGTTCTATTCGCGAAGCTGTCGGCAGTTGCCATTCATATTACTGTTAACGAATCTGTTAGCAGTCGCGATTCATATTATTGTTGACGAATCTGTTAGCACTCGCGATTCATATTACTGTTGACGAATCTGTTAGCAGTCGCGCTTCATATTACTGTTGACGAATCTGTTAGCAGTCGCGATTCTAATTACTGTTGACGAATCTGTTGACAGAAGCTATTCAAGAAGCTGTTGACAGCTGATGAGCAATGTTGAACAAGAAGCTGACAATAGCAAACGTAACAGTGAAGAAAGCGACGTCGTGCTAAAGAATCAGCAGATGGTTAGAGTTCAGCAGATGTCTACAGTGGAATGGATTCAGCAGAAGCGCAAAGACAAAGTTCCAGCAGATGATATTTGAAGTTGGCGATTGCAAAACGATGTCGCTTGAATAAGTTGGAACGACAGCGTTTTGCATTCGCGATAAGAATCAGCAGGAAGATTTTGCGATGGCAATGACCAGCAGGCGCAAGCATTTGGTGGATAGCGTGTTTTGCTAAGGATTGCAAAACGACAGCGCTTGATTTAAGAGAAACGACGGCGTCTTGGACTTACAAAGAACCAGCAGGTACTTCTTCTAAGAATGACCAGCAGGAAGCTACAGTGCAACCAGTCGAGGGGACTCAAGTTAGCGATAGCAAAACTATGCGTTTACATAAGTTGGTACGACAGCATTTTGCCTTCGCACTAAGATTCAGCAGATGGTTTGAGATGACACAACCAGCTGGTGTAAATCAAATGATGACCAGTTGGAGTGCAAATCAAATGATAATCAGCAGTTGGTAGCGACAGTACATTCAGACGAGAGCTACAGTAGACCAGCTATTGATACGCATCCAGTCGCAAAGATCCAGACGCAACGATAATTTCAGCAACAGCGCAAAGAAGAGTGAAGTCTGGACAGTTGCGAAGAAATGACACTCAGCTGTTGGGACGCAATCAACGCTCAAGATGGAGGAATCAATGGCTGAGATTAAGTCGTGCAAATTGCCTCAATTCAAGGGAACAAGATTTGTACTATTCTGGGAAATAGTACAATTTACAGAGGAGCGTTGCACGAAAATGGAAAGAAGACGACGAATTAGCCTTGACAAGCGCAGATGAGATTTGGAATCTATCTAACGGCTATATTCGAACAGAGGCTATATAAGGGAGAAGATTTGAAGGAAAAGGTTGACGAGTCGACGAGTGTGAAAAGGAAGACTGTTGAAGTTGTTGTTGCACAGAAAAGAGAAAATCAAAAGGAGACAACAGCAGAGGGAAGAACACAGGAAGATGAAGCAGTCGACAATCATTCTTGAGAGGAGCTTATTGTGTCGACTGCTGAATCTGTATTAGCTCATTTAGGAGCACTTCCTTGTGTGTGAGATGTATTAATTCGAGAGTTGAGCGATACACTGTAATTCTCACACACAGAGATTCATTCACATTCATTGTATAGTGAATGAATCTCAAAACCTTTCCAACACAGGTCCCGTCCAAGCACGATGACGTAAAACTCATGTGTATGTAGTTAGTCACACAGTTGCGGCTGGTGTGCATTGTTGAAGTCTAGGAGTTCTCACAGCTGCTGGTTGTGGGATCGGGTCTGTACACGAGTTGTAAGATCAAATCTTCTAGTGGATCCTTCCGAGGTGGAAGAAGGGGAGATGTAGGACATTGAGGTCCGAACTTCCAGAAACAAACCTGCTGAGTATCGTGTTCTTTATTCATTCAGCCTGCACATTTACTTTAGCATC
>KV003159.1:149164-182803 GCA_001598015.1 Dorcoceras hygrometricum | reverse complement strand
CTGTGAGCAGCAAGGATGACGTCATCACAATCAGCAGATGAAGAAAGACCAGCTGGAGCGAAGTGAATCAGCTGGAACGATGAGAAGACCAGCTGCAAGCGCAAGAGATAAAGCGACGTCGTAGAAGAAGATTCCAGTCGCAAGTTACTGTTGAAGAAGCTATTGTCAGTTACTATTCACAAAGCTGTCGGCAGTTGCGATTCATATTACTGTTAACGAATCTGTTAGCAGTCACGATTCATATTACTGTTGAAGAATCTGTTAGCAGTCGCGCTTCATATTACTGTTGACGAATCTATTAGCAGTCGCGCTTCTAATTACTGTTGACGAATCTGTTGACACTCGCTATTCAAGAATCTGTTGACAGCTGATGAGCAATGTTGAACAAGAAGCTGACAACAGCAAACGTAACAGTGAAGAAAGCGACGTCTTGCTAAAGAATCAGCAGATGGTTAGAGTTCAGCAGATGGCTACAGTGGAATGGATTCAGCAGAAGCACAAAGACAAAGTTCCAACAGATGATATTTGAAGTTGGCGATTGCAAAACGATGTCGCTTGAATAAGTTGGAACGACAGCGTTTTGCATTCGCGATAAGAATCAGCAGGAAAATTTTTCGATGGCAATGACCAGCAGGCGCAAGCATTTGGTGGATAGCGTGTTTTGCTAAGGATTGCAAAACGACAGCGCTTGATTTAAGAGAAACGACGGCGTCTTGGACTTACAAAGAACCAGCAGGTACTTCTTCTAAGAATGACCAGCAGGCAGCTACAGTGCAACCAGTCGAGGGGACTCAAGTTAGCGATAGCAAAACGATGTCGTTTATATAAGTTGTTACGACAGCGTTTTGCCTTCGCGCTAAGATTCAGCAGATGGTTTGCGATGACACAACCAGCTGGTGTAAATCAAATGATGACCAGTTGGAGTGCAAATCAAATGATAATCAGCAGTGGTAGCGACAGTGCATTCAGACGAGAGCTACAGTAGACCAGCTGTTGATATGCATCCAGTCGCAATGATCCAGACGCAACGATAATTTCAGCAGCAGCGCAAAGAAGAGTGAAGTCTGGACAGTTGCGAAGAAGAAATGACACTCAGCTGTTGGGATGCAATCAACGCTCAAAATGGAAAGAATCAATGGCTGAGATTAAGTCGTGCAAATTGCCTCAATTCAAGGGAACAAGATTTGTACTATTCTGGGAAATAGTACAATTTACAGAGGAGCGTTGCACGGAAATGGAAAGAAGACGACGAATTAGCCTTGACAAGCGCAGAAGAGATTTGGAATTTATCTAACGGCTATATTCGAACAGAGGGTATTTATACAAGAAGAGCTGAAGAAATAAGGTTGACGAGTGTGAAGAAATAGTCTGTAAAAGTTGTTATTGCACAGAAAAGAGAAAATAAATAGAAGACAACAGCAAAGGGAAGAACACAGGAAGATGAAGCAGTCGACAATCATTCTAGAGAGGAGCTTATTGTATGTCGACTGCTGAATCTTCATTAGCTCATTTTAGGAGCATTTCCCTAGTGTGTGAGATGTATCTTTTGAGAGTTGTGCGTACACTGTAATTCTCACACACAGAGATTCATTCACATTCATTGTATAGTGAATGAATCTCAAAACCTTTCCAACACAGGTCCCGTCCAAGCACGATGACGTTAAACTTGTGTATGTAGTTAGTCACACAGTTGCGCCTGGTGTGCATTGTTGAGTCTAGGAGTCCATACAGGTGCTGCTTGTGTGGGTGGGTGTTTGCAGATTGCCTGTAACCATCAAAGTCTTCTAGTGGATCCTTCCGAGGTGGAAGAAGGGGAGATGTAGGACATTGAGGTCCGAACTTCCAGAAACAAACCTGCTGCGTATCGTATTTATTTTAAGCTTTCAGCACCTGCATATTTACTTTAGCATTCTCGCATATGCATAAACAAATTCAGCACTTGCACATACATTGCATCGCATAATTCAGCACTTGCTTATATTTCAGCTTTCACGCATACAGTTAGCACACAAGCACTTGCACAGTTTCGAACAGATTTATGTTGCACATAAATCTGTTTGAATCGTTTTAAAATATTAGGATTCAGTTCTGGTATTTTCCGCATGATTCATTTTAAATCAGCGGCTGCTAGTTTCCTTTGAAAAACAGGGACCAACAGGGACATCTGAGTGTATCCAGATCTCACATATTCTATTGACTCAGCACTTATTACTTTATATCTCTCGTTCCCCCTAAAGCTGAGATCTCCCAAATCTGATATTTTATCAAACCTGAATCCCACGATGTTCTCCCTGAACAGTAGACTCAGATTTGACAAAACCAGAAGCTGTTCAACCTGAAAGTTGTATCACAAATACAATTAAGGCAGTTCTAAGAGACCCAATAGATTTCTAAAATAAGAAAACTTAGCGTCAGGTAGGGGCTTTGTGAAGATGTCGGCAACTTTCTGCTCAGTCGACACATACTCCAGCTTGACGTCTTTCTTTAGCACATGGTCCCTTATAAAATGATGCCTGATGTCTATGTGCTTTGTCCTTGAATGCAGTACTGGATTTTGGGTGATCGCGATGGCACTGGTGTTGTCACAGAGAATGGGCGCTTCAGAAGCATCAATGCCATAGTCCTTCAGCTGGTGTTGAATCCATAAGATCTGAGCACAACAGCTTCCTACTGCTAGATACTCTGCTTCAACAGTGGACGTTGCAATGGATGTATGCTTCTTACTGAACCAGGAAATCAGTCGATCTCCTAAGAATTGACAAGTACCACTTGTGCTTTTACGATCAATCCTACATCCTGCGTAATCTGCATCACTATAACCGATTAGGTGAAAGCCTGAGTCTTTGGGTTACCAAAGACCCACATTGGAAGTTCTTTTCAAATATTTTAGAATCCTTTTCACAGCAATATAATGTGATTGTTTAGGCTCTTCTAGAAATCTAGCACACATACAGACAGCAAACAGGATGTCTGGTCTGCTAGCAGTTAAGTACAGCAGTGATAGTCCCAAAATACGATCAATGTGGTTCGAAACAACTGCAAGAGTTCAGAAGGGGGGGTTGAATGAACTCTTGGTATTTTAAATTTTTTGAAACCTTTTAAAAGCTTTACAAGCACTGCTTAACTTAAATCCGAGTTACCAGATTTAAGGATCTCAGTTTAGTCAAATCTCTCGGCCAACAAAGTATGTGCTGAAAAAGGCCGATTAATTTGTGAACAGATTAACACAATGAATAAATAAATGCGTAAAGTAAAGAGCAAGGGTCGAGATTTTGTTTGTGGAAGTTCGGATATAAATATCCTACGTCTCCACTTCTTCCTTTTCAGGAAGGTTCCACTAGAAGATTTGATGCGTGTAGTCCTTCTACAAACACCCGATCACCGAGCCTCGCTCCAGGTGAACTCCTAACAATCCTCAATCAACAACAAGCAGTCGCAGCTACTTTTTACAACACTTGGTAATTTTTTTTTCAAACGGCTTTTGATAGCACGTTTGTTACAGACTCAATCGAATGATATAACAAAGAATACAAAGACTTGAGACTATAAATCCTCTGATTTCTTATACAAGGAAATCGATTCAACAATGGTGAATCAGAGGATGACTCAAAGGTGCGTCTATGAATGCTTGAACTGAAAGTTCTTTGAGTCTGAGAGCTTTTCAAGTATGACTTCAAATGCGAATAGCTCGAGAATGCTTGAGATAGCAAATTGGCAGAGTAACAGCAATTAGTGAGAGCGAAGGATGCTTCTTCAATTCAAACTGCTGGTATTTATAGGCTTCGCTCAACGGTCATTAATCTGATAAGGAAATTGAATCCCTTTTGAAATACTGAAAATCTCATAACCATATACTCTGCTCCACTACAAGGTAAATTGCACACTGTCAGAGGAAATTTGCGCCTTCCATATTTGTGCAATAACCGTGTAACAACCTCTGAAAATATGTACTATTTACCCAAAATAGTACCGATGATGTCTCCTCAATTCCAGGCAATTGTACGATTCTGTTGATCTTTTCCAATATGAGTATACGATCGTATTTGAATCTCTTTAAAGCTTGCGCCTGAAATTCCTTCATTGTTGTATAAGATGTTGCGACTGGAATACGTTTGAATAGCATGCAACGACTGAAAACTTTAATGTTTGTGTTATACCACCGACTGGATTTATGCAAAACCCAACGTCTGAGTCCTTTCAAAAACCATCGTCTGATTTATAGCGTTAAACCAAACGCTGTCGTTTTAACTTATCTAAACGATGCAGTTTTGTTCTTCATCAATAAACACTCCAACATCTGAATTACAACAACGACTGAATCTTTACTGTAGCTCGCGTGACTGATTTCACAAAACACTGTAGCTTGCGACTGAATAAATAATCCATCGACTGATTCCAATACGCTGTCATTTCAAATTATTCAAACGATGTCGTTTTGCAGTCTTTATCAAAACACCTTATCACTCAAATGTTTGCGTCTGGATTACCCAATGACTGGTGTACTGTAGCTTGCGTCTGGATATACAAGCACTGATTGTCTGAGTCCTTTCAAAAACCATCGTCTGATTTATAGCGTTAAACCAAACGCTGTCGTTTTAACTTATCTAAACGATGCAGTTTTGTTCTTCATCAATAAACACTCCAACATCTGAATTACAACAACGACTGAATCTTTACTGTAGCTCGCGTGACTGATTTCACAAAACACTGTAGCTTGCGACTGAATAAATAATCCATCGACTGATTCCAATACGCTGTCATTTCAAATTATTCAAACGATGTCGTTTTGCAGTCTTTATCAAAACACCTTATCACTCAAATGTTTGCGTCTGGATTACCCAATGACTGGTGTACTGTAGCTTGCGTCTGGATATACAAAGCACTGATTGTATCAAAAACTGGTTTACTGTAGCTCTCGTCTGGATTGCTTGTCGACTGAATACTCTACTGAGAGAAATACCTTGCGTCTGGATAACCCAACGAAACCAACTACTGAAACCCTGTAAAATCAACATCTGAATAAACCTGTCGGTCTGGATTTAACTTGTCCTATTTTGTTATCACCAAAACTATAAATTTTATCCTAAAAATTTCCCCATTTTTGGTGATGACAAAACTTAGCAGCCGAGATAAATGAATAGGCAAAAATAAATAGCACAACGACTGCTGAAATTCAAATTGCATTATCTGAAGAATTGTACATAGGATTTGTACAAAAGATCAATAAAGATTCTATCCTAACACATCATCTTTTCCTCTTATAAGATCCACTTCCACTTCTGCTCTTACTTCTCCTTTCTCTTTCTCTGGCTCTATCAGCACTCATAAGCCTCTCCAGAATGTTTCTATGAGCATTGTCAATGTCTCTCTGTGGAATGTCCGTTGTTCTAACAGTATCACCACCACCACCTGTATTGCCACTTCCTCTGTTTTGATCATCAGGTGGTGGGCGGCTGCTACTTACTTCCCCCTTTTTGTCATTACCACCATGGTTGATATAAGCAACGAGTTCGCTCAGTTGGTCGATAATGATATTAAGGGTCTGCTGTGCTTGAGCACTAAATTCTAAAAAATCATGCCTGGTAGCGGCCTCTTGCTCATCCAACGATGTGATTTTAGCATTAAGCTTCTGGTGATGCTCCATGACAACTCTCCGGACATCAAGTACATAAAGATCAGTATTGGCAATCTGAGTGCTCAACTGATTGTGAGATGACTTAATATCCAACGACATGAGATTTCTTTGATCATTTGAATCTTTGCGCAACGCCCCAAGTACTTTGTCCTGTGCATCAAAGCGTGCGGTAACTTGCCTCTCAAAGTCGTGGAGGTGCAATAACAGTGTGTCTTTTTGTGCTTGGCACCATCATCTCTTTCACTGATTTGTTCTATTGAAGCTCGCAGCTGTGCTAAGGCCTTTGTAACATTTGGAATAGGAGCAGCTGGTAGAGAAATTGAAGCAGCAGCAGCAGCATTGTCATCAAAATGCAGAGAATAATCATCAGAAAGATCAATGTCCATCTGTTCATCTGTATCCGCAAAAGCTGCACTTTTCTCTATTTGTACAATCGGAGATTCAAAAACTAAACTCGAAGGCAACTTTACATGCTGACTATCTACAGAAAGAGTAGGAATCTGTACACTTCTCAAAACGGTTCTCTCTAAAGCAATAGAGCCAACAAAACTGCGAATATCCTCTGTAAGCAACCTACTGAATAAACTGTAATCAATAAAAATTGTACAGAACTGAGATACCCGCAAAGCAAAAACAGTAGACTGGCGAGGAGCAACCCTATAAACTGGTCCATCCACTGAAAGAGATCTGCAAAAATTAATAGAACCAACTGGAAGAAGTCTGCCTGAAACAAAGAATGCTACGGCCTCTATACAAATATGTGCCCATCTCTTCCTAAAAATCTTGAAAAACTCACTAACAGTGGGTAGAGTGTCTACATACGAGCACTGGCGAGGAACTTCATTTAGCACAACTGGCCGTGGAATCTTCACCCAGTGATCGGAACATGGTTCAACAGCCCACACTCCATGAACACAAATCATCGTTCGAATCCAGCATTTTGATGGAGTGCTGCTGTTGTTTCTTGCAATGACTGCTCCACGATCACGAGTGTGCCCTTCAAAAATTTTTGAGCAGCATGTCTTTGTCCATGTAAGACCGTGTGCTAAAGCCTGCTCCTTCAACTCTTCCAAAACAAACAAATGAAGATCGGAAAGCATGTTTATGACCTTAAGATCAGTAGCAAAAGATCCTTCACCAGGCACAAAATTCTGCTTCCATGATTCTAAAAAATTTCTCACCAAAACTTCTCTATACTTTAGCAATATGTACATCTTCCTGTTGAGAGCTACGCGGATGGTCTCCGTCTCTCCCCAATACAGAACTTGTTCCTCTTTCTTGGCCATCTCTTCTACATTTATGGTCGCCAGTTTCTTAAAACTAAAAGAATGAAAGAATTGGTCAACGGCTCCTATTACTTGTGCTCTCAAATGTACAAGCAGATCAATGTCTGCACAGATCAAAGAATAGTGTTCCTTGGCTGGGTTACTCTACACGGGGTCTTTCTCCACAAGAATTTCCTTCCCTTTATCGTCAACAGGGATTTGAGGAAGACTGGTCAGATACCAAGTCCTCTCATCAACACCAGGGATTTTTATCTCCTTCCCCATTGTAATCTTTGTAATTTCCATGCTGGTAGACGGAAATGGAACGTCGACTGGAATTGTCATGAGAATATCTTCCAGCGACATAGCTTCGTCTGTATCAATAAGCTCATCCACCGCCTGCTCACTATCACCACTCATCTCCTCGTCTGCCTCCTCAACTAACTGTAACTGTTCATTTCCAACGACTACTCCAGAACTCACTGTGCCAATCTCAGCGTCTGTTCCAACTGTTCTCTCAACTGTATCAATCTCTGTGAAAACTTGTTCCATATACTCATCTGTGTCACTGGCAGTGACAACTGGCCTCTCAGCATCAATTCGAGCCATTAGATCCTCATAAGGGAGATCAAACCAGTGTCTCTCTTCAGCACCTGTTACAGCTGGTTGATCTTCACCATCAGTTGTAGCAACTGAATCCAGTTGATTCACTACTTGTTCAATGATTGCGTCCGGATCATCAGTTGTAGCCTCAACGACTGGTACAACTTCTTGTTGTCCTGCGACTGGTTCATCGACTGGTTCTTGCACACCAGTCACAGCCTCGGGGTGTTCAGCAATAGATCCACCAACCACTAGCTCATCAACTACAAGATCATCCTCAGCCTCCAGAACCAACCTCCTTTTCTCTTCTGAATTCTTCTTTTGGGCACTGGAAGAAGTTCAACTGGTGCAACTGCAATCCCTTCAACAATTTGGAGAGGCACAGCCTGTTGTGCAATTACCACTGGTTTACCCTTTGTGGTTCTTTTCTTCTTCACCACTGGGGCTACCTCAACATCAACAGCTGGCCTTTTCTTTGACAAAGCCTTTTTAGCAGGGGTTTTCTTCAACCTTGGAGAATCTGTGATCTCCTCTCCACCAACCTTTTCATTTATAACCACATACCTGTGCACTGTTTTCTCATTCAAAACTCTGGGACCGGGGAAAGCTCTTGATTCACCCAACTCCAAACCAGGTATATTCTTCAACAAAACACAAATCTGAATAGCGTAACCCTTCGCCTGCCGGGAACCGGGTGTTACCATTTACTTAAGAATACCAAACAGTAAACTATTCCAGTTCACTTTCACGTCAAACGTGATAGCAGACATCAACATAAATCTTTCACGGGTCACCGCGTCAAACGACCCTGCTTTGACAAAATTATCTTCGCCAGAATGTCATGCAGAAGGCGATATTCTATTTTCAGTTCCTTCTTCAAACAAGAAATACTGACTTGCTCCTTGGATGTAGAAAAGATACTCCGAGCATCAAACACCAAATCTTTAGGTACCTCAGAAAAATCTGTTAAACCCTCTGTCGATAGTTCGAACGTCACAGCAAACACTTCCTCAGAAATCTCAACGGCTCTTCCCTTAATAGTGCTAACCACCAATCCGTCTCTTACTGAACCGTTTTCAAAGAACTCTATGAGAGCATCTTCTTGGATGACGGCTGGGCAACCCAAAAATTCTTTCAACCCCGTCGCAATAAGAGATTCAAACATCTGCACTAGTCCCGCATCATCGATAACAAAAACTGAGTCGAAATCAATGTGGTGGCTGCTACTGATCAGAGAAGATGACATTTCTGATTCTTGATAAATTGCGAGAGTACCTGTAGAAAAGTTTCTGCAAAAGGAGAGCACGAAGAATGCAAGAGAGCAAAATAGTACGAGAACAATTTTTTCAAGGTAATAGAAAATGAACAGTGGACGCCATAAATATAAGGAATGCGAAAAGGTAAAGAAATGGGAAACGGTGTAGATGTGACTTTTGGAATGATGACAAATCCACGTGTCACATATCCAACGGCGCGTACAATTTTTGGAAATGATTTTGATTGTACAGAAATATTTTCAAAAGATATTTGCAAAGGAAATATTTTAATCGCACAGAAATATGTAGATGTGACTTTTGGAATGATGACAAATCCACGTGTCACATATCCAACGGCGCGTACAATTTTTGGAAATGATTTTGATTGTACAGAAATATTTTCAAAAGATATTTGCAAAGGAAATATTTTAATCGCACAGAAATATTTTCAAAAGATATTTGCAAAATAAGTATTTTAATCGTACAGAAAACACGCGCCAAAATTTAATAAGTCACAACTGCTGCGTCTGGTTTAATAACACTCGCAGCTGGTTTTTAATGTATCGCAAGGGATGAGCAGGATCTGGTCACATATAAGTATCGACTGTATATATGCAACGTCTGGGTGTATCCAGACGCAACATATTCAGACGACGTCACACTTAACAATCCAGATACTGGTTCCCCCTGCGACTGGTATTCTCCAACGTAAGAAACTTCCCTCAGCTGGAAGTCTACTGTTCCCCCTGAACAAAAGACTTGCATCTGAGTTAGGTAACGGCTTACAACGTGCAAAATACATTAGCTCACAGACAATCAAGGTAGTTCAAGGAGACCTAATATGTTTCTAAAACAAGAAAACTTAGCGTCTGGTAGAGGCTTTGTGAAGATATCAGCAACTTGTTGCTCAGTCGACACGTACTCCAACCGGACGTCCTTCTTTAGCACGTGGTCCCTAATAAAATGGTGCCCGATATCTATGTGCTTTGTTCTTGAATGTAGTACTGGATTCTGGGTAATCGCAATCGCACTAGTGTTGTCGCAGAGAATAGGCGCTTCAGAAGCATCAATGCCATAGTCCTTCAGCTGATGTTGAATCCATAATATTTGAGCACAGCAGCTGCCAGCTGCGAGATACTCTGCTTCAGCTGTTGACGTTGCAATTAATGTCTGCTTCTTACTGAACCAGGATATCATTCGATCCCCTAAGAATTGACAAGTCCCACTTGTGCTTCTGCGATCAATCCTGCATCCCGCGTAATCTGCATCACTATAACCGATTAGTTGAAAGCCTGAGTCTTTGGGATACCAAAGACCCATGTTGGAAGTACCGTTTAACTATTTCAATATTCGCTTTACAGCTATGTAATGCGATTGCTTTGGCTCTGCTTGGAATCTAGCACACATACAGACAGCAAACAGGATGTCTAGTCTGCTAGCAGTTAAGTATAGAAAAAAGCCTATAATACCACGATAAAGCGATACCTCAATGGCAGTTCCAGCTTCATCTTTGTCTAGCTTTATCGAAGAGCTCATAGGGGTTGCTGCTGCTGAACAGTTGTCCATACCAAACTTCTTCAGCAATTCTTTCGTATACTTCGCCTGGTTATTGAAAATACCATTTTCTAGTTGGCGAACTTGTAAGCCCACCAAAGATAATGTCATCGACATATATTTGAACTAATAGAATATGGTCAGCTAACAAATTTTGAACAAGGTCTTATCTACTGTGCCATTTTGAAGTCATGCTCGATAAGAAATTGAGATAGTGTATCATACCAAGCTCTGGGTGCTTGTTTCAACCCATACAGAGCTTTATCCAGTTTGTAAACAAAGTCTGGATGTGCATGATTAACGAAGCCAGGAGGTTGTGCAACATACACTTCCTCTGTTAAGACGCCATTAAGAAAGGCACTTTTAACATCCATTTGAAAGACGTTAAAGTCTTTGAATGCAGCATAGGCTAAGAACATGCAAATGGCTTCTAATCTTGCTACTGGAGCGAAAGTTTCATCAAAATCTATACATTCCATTTGTCTAAATCCTTGCGCTACCAGCCTAGCTTTGTTTCTAGTTATTACGTCATCTTCATTCAATTTGTTTCTAAAGACCCACCTAGTTCCTATGACTGAATGATTACTAGGTCTAGGTACAAGTGTCCAAACAATATTTCGTTTAAACTGGTTAAGTGCTTCTTGCATAGCGTCTATCCAGCTGAGCTCAGCTAAGGCCTCATCTATTTGCTTAGGTTCTATATGCGATAGAAATGCAGCATCAAAAAGATCATGAGATAGCTGGCCTCGTGTGCGAACAGGAGATTCGAAATTACCTATGACTTGCTCGGGTGGATGATTCTTATTTCACCGAAGATCAAGCCCAAATGGATTTGCTCCTTGTTCCCCCTGTGTCGCTGGCTGGTTTGCAATGGCTGGATCAATAGATGCCAATAGATGTTGAGCATTGTTGCCTTGAGCGTCTACTTCCAGCTGGTGAGATGTACTTGCGACTGGTTCATCAGCTGGTGGTCTTGCGACTGGTTGTCCAGCTGATGGTCTCAATACTGAGTGATATGATGTGCTCGCGCCTGGTTGTCCAGTTGGTGATGAAGATATGCTTGCGGCTGGTACTTCAGGCGTTGGTCTTGAAACCATTGGAGAATCGCTTGCGACTGCTTGTGCAACGTCTGGATTCTCAACGTTTGCTTGAGCAACATCTGATTGATTATCGTCTGGTTGAACATTTGTCGCGTCATTCCCAGCAGCTGGTGCACTTGGGGCAATTTGATCATGCGGCTGATCCACGTTAGTTAAATCAATAACTACTGGATTACCTGTCAAATCCTGTTGATCACTGTTATGCGTTGTGACCACTACTAGTTGTTCTTCCTCAGATGAATATATTTGTGGCACGTCGTCGTCTGATTCTTCAAGACTTGTTGACTCCAGACGTGAACACAAATCATGTAAGCTTGCAGCTGAATTGGACTTGAAGTTGGTTTCCTCAAATACCACGTGTGCTGATTCCTCAACTGTCAAGCTTCGATTGTTGAATACTCTGTACGCTTTGATCACAGCTTAATAGCCTAAGAAGATGCCTGCATCAGATTTAGGTTCAAAGGCTGTTAGATGCTTCTTGCCGACCACTACTAGTTGTTCTTCCTCAGATGAATATATTTGTGGCACGTCGTCGTCTGATTCTTCAAGACTTGTTGACTCCAGACGTGAACACAAATCATGTAAGCTTGCAGCTGAATTGGACTTGAAGTTGGTTTCCTCAAATACCACGTGTGCTGATTCCTCAACTGTCAAGCTTCGATTGTTGAATACTCTGTACGCTTTGATCACAGCTTAATAGCCTAAGAAGATGCCTGCATCAGATTTAGGTTCAAAGGCTGTTAGATGCTTCTTGCCATCACTACGCTGAACCTTAAGCTCCCTCAACTCATCAGGAGCTAAAAGATACGGAGCTCTCGAAATCGGGGCTGTACCAGGTACCAACTCAATGCTGAAGTCTATCTCCCTACTCGGAGGAAAACCAGGAATATCCTCCGGAAACACATCCGGCAAATGTCGAACCACGGGAACCCTACTAAGCTCTACGCTCGAAGAAGAATACGCATCTGAGACATAGATCCTAAAACCAGCATTCTCCAGCGACAACAGGCTAAACATCTCCATCACAGAGACTAAAGGAATCTTCGACTGGGAATCTTGGCCATAGAAATTCCATTTCTCGCCAGACTGGGGCCTAAATAGCACAATGCCATGGAAACAATCCACAGTGGCCCTATAGCTAGACAACACGTCCATTCCCACTATACAGTTGAAATCCCACGTCACTAGCCTGATCAGGTTGGCTAACAACACACTCTCACCAAACCTAAGAACGCCATTCAACAAAATCTTTTGGGAAAACAAGCTCACGCCGGCAGGAGTCGCTACAGACACAACATCACACAAAGATGCGGTATGCAAACCATGCTCAACCACAAATGCATCAGCAATAAACGAGTGTGACGCTCCTGTATCAAACAACACACGCGCAGGAAAATCAAAAACAAAGCAAGTACCTGAAATCACTCCTCCGCTAGCCTGCCTTCAACTTGCTCCCTAGTCATGGCATTCACTTGGGCAAACTGAGGTCCTGAAAACTGAGGATGGGAAGACTGTCCAAACCGCGAAGGACCATGGTGCTGAAACGGCCTAAACTGAGGCTCCCCTAACCTCTGCTGCTGGGCTGGAAAATAACGACCTCTAGATGATCCACCTCGACCCTGCAGTGGAGCGACTGTGTGCTGAGATCCAAACAAAGGACACACTCTAGCAAAGTGCCCATACTGACCACAAACATTGCACGAACCCTGCACACCAACACACTGTGTTGTTGGGTGCCTTCCACCACATTGGCCACAATACTCAACCTTGGAGCTACTGCCACTGCTCGAACTCCCCGAGCCAGAAGAACTAGAACCAGACTTCTTCTTAAACTGACGACCACGAGGTCTAAACCTCTGGTGTCCGGGCTGCTGGGCTACCTGCTGCTGGGGTGGCTGAGAAGACTGCACTGACTGGGAAGGTTGCACCTCCGAAACCACGGGACGACTACCTTGCACTCCTTGCGGCCTAACACGCGACCGACGGTTCTACAGTCCTTCCTCAATGTCTATAGTCCTGTCCACCGCTTCTGCATAGCTCGCCGGTGAACCCACCAACACAAAAGAATACAGCTCTTCATTGAGCCCCTCCATGAACTTGTTCCTTTTCGCCTTCTCTCGGCCAGCAACATGCGGAACATAGGAAAGAAGTGAAGAAAATCTCCGGGAATACTCTCCCACGGACATAGTTCCCTGAACCAGGTTATCGAACTCTCGCTCCCTGGCGTTCCCAAAAGATTCCGGAAAGTACTCCTGACGAAAGGCAGTAAAAAAGTTACTCCACGAAATCCCTACACCTGTCTCCTCGAGAGTCCTAGAAGCACATCACCACCAATGCTCGGCGCTTCTCCTCAACTGAAATGTAGCTAAACTCAGCCTACGCTCATCATCGTACCGGACACGGTCGAACAACCCAGTAATATGCTGCAACCAAGACTCATCATCAGAACTAGGCTCATCGCCATTGAACGTCTGAGGATTCATTCGCTGAATCCTCGCCATCACTTGTTCCATATCGTCTACACAGGATGCCAGCTCATCTACCTCCAAGTCAATCTGTCTCTCGCATCCACGACGAGGAACACTATGTTGCACTCCCTCATTCTGACCTTCGGACTCTTCCGGAAACTGTCGTCTACCTCTACCCCTACGTCTAGGCGGCATCTACGAAGGCACTAAGAGGAGACTCATCATCAGAACTAGGCTCATCGCCATTGAACGTCTGAGGATTCATTCGCTGAATCCTCGCCATCACTTGTTCCATATCGTCTACACAGGATGCCAGCTCATCTACCTCCAAGTCAATCTGTCTCTCGCATCCACGACGAGGAACACTATGTTGCACTCCCTCATTCTGACCTTCGGACTCTTCCGGAAACTGTCGTCTACCTCTACCCCTACGTCTAGGCGGCATCTACGAAGGCACTAAGAGGGTAAGGTCACACAGCAACAGATATATCACAGAACAAGTAAATCACATAGATCACATAATCAAGCACATGCAACAAGCAACCCTGTGCCTAGACTCAATTGTGATCAACATCTTATCCCAGATTAAGCTCTGATACCAAAAATGTCAGGCCCCGTGAACAATACAGAGTTAAACCACGCGAAACAATAGCGGAAGCATACAAAAGTGGCTTAAAATTTTCACTTTGGCCTGACGATTAAAACATATAATTTAAAATACAACAATACTCAAAATATCCGAGTAATTAAAATCAATCAGTACAACAGTACAGCATTAAAACATATATCAAGTACCATACAACCACTACTACAAAGCACAGGACAATCCCCCGGCTAATAGTACTGATACATAATATTCTATACGCTAATTGGGACACTCTAACCACCTCCTGGGGCACCTCCAGCTGGGTCTACTCCACGACCAGTAGAGTAACCATGGTAATCTGAAAACACACGGAGGCAACAAACAACCAAGCCCCAGAGGGACAGGGGTCAAACCCCAGTACGGAGAGCAACTGAAAAACAACAGTTAAATGGCAACAGATAAAATGCAAGTGCTATGCATGAGAACAAGGCTAAAACCGAAACGCAGGGAGCCAAAGGATCTCAAGAAATGCTCAACAGCAAAAACGGATCAACTGAACAACAGTACGTCAGTGGCCACGGGGTGTGTGATTATATGAGAGCTACCCACTCGTCTCAACACACGGTACCAGATGCACAACATGATTCAACCCGCTGTTGCCCAACTCATGAGATGTGGGAGCTACCCACTCCTCTCATAGTGGCTAACAGATCCCAGCAGGGGGATGAGGTACGGGAGTTACCGCTCAGCCTCAAAAGCATCCTAGTACGTACAGAGATCAACAACAACAAGGCAAGCTCAACAGGATCTGAATGCACATGAATTATGCGTATGCAATGAACAGCTTGCGATTATCGATACAATACAAGCAAGAAGATAACAGCACAGAAGCTTACACAACAACACATAATATCCATGCCTAATTCAACGCTGTAAACAAGCTCACATCCGTACCTCAAGTCTTCTTTGCAACAATTACTACAAACTGGGTCCGAGCAACACAGATCTCACACCTGCTAAGCCAATCACAAACAACTACTCAAGGACCAAAACACAGAAAAGCAACAGCCAGGAGCTACAACTCGACCAGCGCTATACTACCCCTCTATCTCAACCGAGAGCTCTAAACAAACGCAAGGCATGGTCTAAACACTTACCCCAACAATCTAGGACGGAACGCTAACAAAATACAGAAGGGAGATGTCTTCGCGCACCTCACCAGCTTCAAGAAAACGTCCGAAAGCAATATCCAAACGAAGCGTCTCAGCAAGAGGAGTCCAACGCTACCACTCTTACTTCAATTGAGTTGTCTGCCGTTGACAATAGAAGAAGATAAGGTTCGGTGAACAGTAGCTAGGGTATCGTGACAGAGATCAACAATTGGGAAATATTCTAAGTGTCGAGAAATAATACAAAGCAATGAAGACCAAGTCCTCTTATAAACTCAAATCGGTCCTAGACCGCTGAATAGATCTCACCGACAACTTAAGTCTCAAAGCTGATATTCCCGCTCGCAACCAGATCTCGTAACAGATCTCACTCTACGCCAAAACAGATCTCTACTAATGCAAACGACGTTGCACAAGTCCACTATCGCAACTGGACACGTCACCCGCTACTTAGATCTGAATCGCTAGCGCCAATGAAATCTGAAACCCAACACGGCGTCGCTCCCTAACACTCAGATCTCTCTCAAATCTGAAGACCAACGATGCTCGCTGCTGAGTCTCCTCTGCTAATCCAAAATGCTGTCGTTCCAACTAATCCAAACGACGATGTATAAACGCCCGCTACAGAAACACGCTAGGAAACATCTGAATGCCCTCGATAACAGACTTCTCCTCAAATCTGAATACCAACAATCCAGAGACAATTTCTCACGTCACCACTACTAAACACTAGCATTCAGCAATGACCAACGGTCATAACTGAACAGATCTCATGCCAAAACTCTAACTCTCCAGGTCTGTTCCAAGGACTTATACAAAACCCGATAGCTTCTCCAAGCATATCGACTCAAAGCTGAACGTCAATATCTGCTCAAGCTCAAATCTGAATCCAGCAAAACCCTATCAATTAACTCAATTAATCTCATCAGCTTTTTGGGTCTCACAGTGGATTTCAGGGCCTTTGCCATAACTATGGGCAGCCTGGACATTTTGCTCGAGTGTGTTCGACCGGAGGACAGTCTTTGGGTCAGTCGCAGCAAGGTTCAGCTGGTGGTTCTTCGCAGAGACCGAAACCTTTTGCTCAGTCCCAACGATCAGGTTTCCAACCCCGTGAACCGTCTAGGTTTGGTGGACTTTCGAGACCTCAGTTTCCAGGACCGCAGCAGGCTCAGGTGAAAGCCTTGACAAGAGAGCAGGCGGAGGATAGACCGGAGGGAGTGATTGCAGGTACTTGCTTTATCTTTGACTTTCCTGCATGAGTTTTTTTTTATACTGGAGCATCACACTCCTTTATTTATGAGCTGTTTGTGTTGTGGGTTGAGTTCTTCCCCACTGTGTGATGTTCTCTGTATCTACCCCTGTTGGCATGAGTTTATTGTCCCGTGAGGTAGTGTTGGATTGTGTTCTTAGGTTTGATGAGAATGCGTTGGTGGCTAATCTGATTGTCCTGGAGATTAGAGATTTTGATTGTATCTTGGGAATGGAGTGTTGTCCATTTATAGAGCGCCAGTTGATTGCTTTCATGGTGTAGTGAGATTTAGGCCTGAATTTGGAAAGAAATGGGATTTCTATGGTGCTGATTCACGACCTAAGATTCCTCTAGTTTCTGCCATGGAGATGTTTAGTTTGTTGTCGCTAGAGAATTCAGGGTTTATGATATATGCCTTGGATGTGTCCCGAGTATCGCGAGTAGGATTGAGTGATGTTCCAATTGCTCGAGAGTTTCCAGACGTTTTTTCGGATGAGATTCTTGGATTCCCTTCGAGACGAGAGATTGACTTCATCATAGAGTTGGTTTCAGGAACAACCCCGATTTCTAGAGCTCCGTATTGGTTGGCGCCAGCTGAGTTAAAGGAACTCAAAGAGAAGTTGCGTGATCTTTTAGAGAAGGGCTTCATTAGACCGAGTATGTCGACCTGGGGAGCTCAGATTCTATTTGTGAATAAGAAGGATGGATCTATGAGGATGTGTGTGGATTTTCGGCAGTTGAACAAAGCGACGATTAAGAACAAGTATCCGTTGCCGATGATTAATGACTTGATCAACCAGTTGTAGGTATCTGTTGTATACTCTAAGATTGATCTATGGTCTGATTATCATCAGTTGCGGATCAGAGACCAGACATGGCAAAGACGGCTTTCAGGACTAGATATGGGCATTATGAGTTTTTGGTGATGCCTTTTGGATTGACGAATGCTCCTGCTGTCTTCATGGATTTGATGAATCGCGTCTACACGGCTTTCAGGACTAGATATGGTCATTATGAGTTTTTGGTGATGCATTTTGGATTGACGAATGCTCCTGCTTTCTTCATGGATTTGATGAATCGCGTCTTCAGTGAGTATATCGATCGTTTTGTGATTGTCTTCATAGATGAAATCCTGGTGTTAGGATAAAATTTATGGTTTTGGTGATAACAAAATGGAACAAGTTATATCTGGTGTTTGTCAATAGGAAAGGAAAACCAGTCGACGGGATTGCTTTTCAGATGCGAGAAACAGTATATCAAGCAATAGGAAAGGAAAACCAGTCGACGGGATTGCTTTTCAGATGCGAGAAACAGTATATCAAGAAACGACGGCGTTTTGAAGTAATTCTTTCCAGTCGCAGTGAACAGTGGTTAGTTTCCAGTCGTAGTGAACAGTGGTTAGTATCCAGTCAAAGTGTACAGTGAAGTATAACCAGTCGAGAGTTTTACAAACGATGTCGTATGGTTAAGTTAAAACGACAGCGTTTGGATAACCAGTCGCAGGATAGTTTTGGCAATCCAGTCGCAAGATCCCAACTGGTAGCATGTGCAAACGACAGTGTTTTATTTAGTTAAAGCGACACCGTATTGAAACCAGTCGCAAGCTACAATGGTGCTATATCCAGACGAGAGCTACAGAGTTTTATTCAACCAGTCGTTGGATCTTATGTATAACCAGGCGCTGGAAAATCACAGGTGGAAACCAGTCGACGCATACAAGTATTTTGCAGTCGCAACATTTGAAACCACGATGAAGGAAATTGGATCTGGTTGTCAAAGTTGTTTCAGGCGCAAGCTAAAATTGATTCAAATTGATCGTATACTCAATTGGAAAAGATCAATGGCCATAATAGAATCGTACAAATTACCTGGAATTAAGGGGACAAAATTGGTACTATTTTTGGATGAATAGTACACCTTGGCAGAGGTCGTTACAACGGGATGGCTCATATATGGAAATAATTCTCGTATCCCTGACTTAACGCAATTTACCTTGTAGTGGAGCAGGATTGACGGCGTACTACTGTCAGAAATTCAAAAAGGATTTGTTGCCTTATCTGGATTCATCGACCGTTGGATGAAGGATATAAATAGCAGACGCTTTGAATTGAAGAAGACATATCTTGCTATTGCTATTACTGAATCGCTGTCAAAATACTCTCAGAGCTTTCTCTTCGTTGAAATATCCAAAAAGCTCAAAGACTCGAAGAACCTACCAGTTGTTCTTCATTGAAATACCTTCGAGTCAATCTTCTGGTTATCGAGTTTCTTTGTTGAAACCAGAAGATATTTACAGTCTCTAAATACGTGTTTTCATTGTTATATTCCATAGAGTCTGTAACGAACTGTCTTGGTTAAGAAGTTCGAAAAACTTTCAAGCGTTGTAAAAAAAAACAGCAGTGAAGTCTGCGTGAAGTGTTGTGAAGTGCTAGGAGTTCTCATAGCTGCGTGCTTTGGTATCGGGTGTTTGTAGACGATCTACTTGCATCAAAGTCTTCTAGTGATACCTTCCGAGGAGGAAGAAGGGGAGACGTAGGATATTGATATCCGAACTTCCAGAAACAAATTCTTGACTCAATCTTTTACTTACGCATTTATTTAGTGTTGCACATTATTCACTGTTCACAAACTAATCGGCCTTTTTCCGCACAAATTTTTTTGGCTGAGAAGTTTGCATAAAACTGAGATCCAAATATTTTAAAAGAGTTTTGAAATAGAAAAATCGAAGGAGTTCATTCAAACCCCCCCCCCTTCTGAACTCCTATTTACTTAGTGATCCTATTTCTGGGACCATCACCTGGTGTATTCGAGGAACTTCAGAGAGCATAAAGAGCAATTGAGATTGGTTTTGCAGAAACTGAGAGACTCACAATTGTATGCGAAGTTCAGCAAGTGTGAATTCTGGCTGGATAGAGTTGTCTTTTTGGGTCATGTCGTTTCAATGCAAGGGATTTCTGTGGATCCGAGTAAGATCGAAGCAGTTCTTAACTGGGAGCGACCTAGGAATGTTTCTGAGATCCGTAGTTTCTTGGGTTTGGCTGGCTATTATAGAAGTTTCATTGAGAAGTTCTAGCTAGGCCGATGACTCAGTTGACCCAGAAGGTTAGGAAGTTTGTTTGGACTGAAGAGTGTGAGTCTAGTTTCCAGTTGATTAAGGATAAGTTGACTAATGCTCCTGTGTTAGCTTTGCCTTCGGGTTCAGGAGGTTTTGTAGTTTGTTCTAATGCCTCTCTGAGTGGTTTGGGTTGCGTGCTGATGCAGAACGGGTGTGTGATAGCTTATGCATCTTGACAGTTGAAGCCCCATGAGACGAGATACCCCGTTCATGATATAGAGTTGGTTGCGATAGTGTTTGCCTTGAAGATTTGGCATCACTATTTGTATGGAGAACAATTTGTGGTGTACACCGACCTCAATAGTTTGAAGTATATCTTCACGCTGAATTTGAGGCAACGCCGCTGGATGGAGTTGCTGAAGGATTTTGAGTGTGAGATTCAGTATCAGCCTGGACGGATGAATTTAGTGGCCGATGCTTTGAGTAGGAAAGCCCAACCTACGATGTTGACATCGATGAGTATATCAAAAGTCCATGAGGATTTGGGGACTTCCGGATGGCGTTTTCAGTCAGGTGATCATTGCTTCGTGGTTTCTTCTTTTCAGGTTGAGCCACAAATTGTAGCAGACATTACAACAGCGTAGAGGACTGATCCGTATGTTCATGAGTTGAAGATCAAGGCTCATAATGGTCAGTTTGAGGATTTTTCTGTTGATTCTGATGGATGCTTGAGATTTTGAGGTAGGTTGGTGGTTCCGAATTTAATTGATTTGAGGGAAGCCATCTTGAATGAAGCTCATTGTAGTCTATACAGTGTGCATCCGGGCGATAAGAAGAGGTAACATGCCCTGAAGTCCCACTTTTGGTGGGAAGGCATGAGGAATGACATATCTGGATTTGTAGCTCGATGTTTGAATTGCCAACAGGTCAAGTCTGAGAGGATGAGACCTGGTGGATTGCTACAGAGTCTAGAAGTGCCTCAATGGAATTGGGAGCACATCGCCATGGATTTTGTGACTCATTTGCCTCGATCGAGTAGGGGATGTGACGCGATTTGGGTTGTTGTTGATAGACTCTCTAAGTCAGCCCATTTCATTCCCTATGATGTGAGGTGCTCGATGAAGAAGATGGCGCGACTGTACATTGACCATGTGGTGAGATTGCATGGAGTCCCGGTTTCGATAGTGTCTGATAGAGATCCGAGATTTACTTCTCGATTTTGGAAGAGCTTGCAGACAGCAATGGGTTCGAGATTGGCTATGAGTACAGCCTATCACCCACAAACAGATGGTCAATCTGAGAGGACCATTCAGATTTTAGAGGATATGCTGCGAGCAGTTGTATTGGATTTCAGTGGTGGCTGGCAGGATTACTTGTCCTTGGTTTAGTTTTCTTATAACAACAGCTACCAGGTGCTATTGGGATGGCACCTTTTGAAGCGTTGCATGGTCGTAAGTGTAGATCACCGATCTGCTGGGAAGAGATTGGTGAGAATCAGTTGTCTACTCCTGAGTTTGTGCAGCACATGAAGGATCAGATTGAGTTAATTCGGAGTACGATGAAAGCTGCTCAAGATCGACATGCTAGCTATGCTAACAAGAGATTCAGACCTTTGGACTTTGAGGTTGGCGATCGAGTGTTTCTCAAAGTTTATCCTTTCAAGAGCGTGAGGAGATTCAGATTGAAGGGTAAATTGGCTCCTAGATTTGTTGGTCCTTTTGAGATTGTTGAGAGGATTGGAAATTTGGCTTATAGATTGCAGCTGCCTGATGAATTAACAGCGATACATGATGTTTTTCATGTGTCAATGTTGAGACAATATGAGCCAGATCCGTCCCATGTGTTGAGAACCGATGAAGTGGAGCTGGATTAGTCCTTGAGTTATGTTGAATATCCAGTGCAGATTCTGGATAGAAAGGAGAAGCAGTTGACGAATAAGGTAATTCCGTTGGTGATTGTCCAATGGAGTAAGCATGGCCGAGAAGAAGCTACCTGGGAAGTTGAAGAGAAGATGAGACAAGAGTGGTCTCATCTGTTTGAGCTTTGATATAATCATATCAGGTAATTTTCTAGCTTGTTGTTTAGTGTTTGCATTGGTTAGTTCTGGTGTTTTGTTATTTCTACCTTGTGATTGCTCGGGACGAAATCTCTTAAGGAGGGGAGAATGTGAGGATTGAGATTCGGTAATTATTGATTAAACAGATTCAGTGGAGGATTAGTCACGGTAGACGTGATTTCTGAATTTTATATTTGAGATTTTGGTCGAATCTGGTTGGTGATTTTTCAGATTTGACGTAGAGCTGTTCAGTTTTGAGTCGCTGGTTGCTATCGGGTGAAATCTACGTCGAATTTGGAGTTGTTTTGGTGAGTTTTTCTATCGGGATCTGATTTCAGTAAGAATTCAGATTTGAGGCCTATCGCTGGAAGAAGATAAGCTTTTAGAATTCTTGTGCGGGAATTAGCGAGAATCAGATTTGAGGTATATCGGAGATTCAGATCTGAGGGAACAGATTCAAGTATCCAGATTTGGCGCGGGAGGTGATGCGACGTCGTTTCGCATTACCAGGTGTGAATCTAGCGGGTGGAATCTGTTAGCGGGTGAGAGTCGACGTTTTTGTATTGATCGATTCGGTTTGTGGTTTAGACCGGCGCGGTTCAGTGTTGCTCAGGTCTGAGTGGATGTGAGCAGATGTGAGCGCTGGGATCTGTTTCAGATGTGCGGTAGTGCGACGTCGTTTTGCTTGTGTGAGCAGGAACCTTGGTACGTTGTCATTTTGATTGGTTATGCTTGTTTTTAGCGTTAGCGCTGAGACCAGATTTGAGTTAGAGCTGGATTCAGATTCGAGGACTTCTGCCTTAGCCATGGGATCTGAATTTGTCGATGATTGATTTTAACTGTAGCATGGACTTGGGGAATTTAAACTAAGTGTCGATCAGCACTTAGAGTATTTTCGAACATGATATTTCTTATCTTCATCCCCGATAACTCTCGATTGGTACTGTTCATCCGAACCCTATTTCCGAAGATTACCGTCGTTTTACGCCGTCGTTTGGAGCAAGATTGGTAGCTCTGGGCTCGTCTTCTCTAGAGCGTTCGATTGATACCAGTTTGGAGGCTGGATTCACCGGAATTGAGTAGCGCGAAGTTGTGGCAGTGTTCGTGTATCTTCGCGATTGTTGAACCATAGTTCTTTTGTTCTTTATCAGCTTTGGGTAAGTGATTTCTTTCCATTTTAAGCTTCGTTGAGAGTTGAGTGGTTCTCTGTAGAGTTGAGGTAGCTGAGTAAGCTACGAGGCTTTAGAATTTAAGCTGTGTGAGTTCAGATTTGAGTTGATATTGAGATATCTTAACAGATTTGAGATGGTAGTGGCTTCTGTTGAGTTCGTCGTGGAACAGATCGGAGATGTTTATCGTGGACATCAGTTTCCGTTCAGTTTTCAGTCTCTTTTATTTTGTTATACAGAGATATAGTTATAAGCTTTCGAAACATAACAGCTTACCGATTTCTTGTTTTGATGTAATCTGAATAGAATTTGTTCTTTCCATTGTAGTATGAATTTCCGCGCAGTTTTATATGATCAGATCTGTTTCCAAGTTCTAAGAATGAAAGTTCTATTTTTCGCAATTAAATCCAAAAATTTGTATGTTCTTTATTTTAAATCTGCATACATTTTTTTTAGATTCTTTCAATTCGAACCCCAAACTTATTAAATTAAGTTAGAAAAAGTTCAGCCCTCTACACTATTGGTCCTATCAATTGGTATCAGAGCCTTGTCATCTCAGTTATTGAATGGTTTAATCTTCTGAGATTATATTCAATATGTCTACTTCTCACAATAAAATTCCTACGTTTTCTAAGGAGGAGTATGATGATTTGAAGATCGGGATGCAAGCACATCTGGCCACTCAGGATGATGAGATGTGGTTTGTCATAACAGATGGACCCATGAATATTATGAAGGCAAACACGGCGATGGCTATTACTGTAATGCCTCGAAATCCAGACTACGTGAGAATGGTGCATGACTATGGGGAAAATAATTTTAGATGATTACATGTCATTTTATGTGATTTATTTATGATTTTTATGTTGCATGGTGTGCATGTCATGTTTTCAGCCTGTTTGAGTTACGGACGCGTGGACGAGACTAGGGACGACCGAGATGAAAATAATTTAAGATTTTTAAGTTCTTAGATTTTTGAGAATTTTATTATTTTTAAGCAGCAAGTTTCCAAAAAAAATTGGGGTTTTTAGTGATTATTTTGGAGGGGAACCCGTTTTTCGTCTATACGGGCTGTTTTATTGGATTTAAAGGTGTTTTAAAATTTTAGAGGGCCTTTATTTCGAAAACTAGAAGTTTTAGAAGCTTGGTTTAGAGTTTTAATTAACTTGGAGACTTAAGTGAGGGGTAAGCATGTAAAAAACCCTTTTCTTTTCTTAATTAAGTCTTAGGGGTCACTTTTGGCACATTCATTCTTTTCAATTCCAACTCTAATCAAATTCAACCCTAGCCATAGCCTCCACTCCCTCCTCCCCTCAAAAGCATGTCCCACTTCCCCCTTCAAAGTTCGAAAATTTCAGATCTTTGGTGATCCAAAGGCGGTCGTGCCTCGATCTCGTGTCCCCTATATCGGTAACTCGCAGATCTATCTTTTCTCCAAATCAGGCATGTATCGATTCTTTTTCTCACCATTTAAGCCATAGTAAACTATTTTTAATGTTCAATGCATGAATTGTGTGTGATTTGTTTAGATCTATGCATAACGTTGGAGATCCATGCATGTTTCATAGTTTTCAAAATGTATTTGATTATTTTCTTGTGAAGATTTGGTCATGTGCGGTTCATGGGGCTATAGTTTGGTCCAAGGGTGGTCCAGGTAGTTATTCCATTGAGTTAGGATCGCGTAGGTCCAAACAGAAAGCAATTTGGTCAAGGAATTAATGAGTTACGAATTTTATGATCAGCACGTGTCCTGGCTTGTCGTCTGTGTGCGACAGTAGAGTTGTTGGGGTTGGGTAAGTCACTCTATGGGTTTGTGTGGTCAAGGTTGATTTCAAGGGATAGATTATTTAGTTAGGGTCACGTAGGTCCAAAGGGGAAGAAATTTGGTCAAGTAATGAATTAGTTATGAATTCGCTAGCATGTGTCCTAATTGCAATCCACGCATGGGCAGTGGGTTTGCGGGCGTCGGGTTGGTCATGTACTGAATTGTTTTTGAGTTTCGTTTATTCCAGTTGACTAGTATATTGTAACACCCCAAAATCCATAGGACCACTTTATTAAATCCTTTCTATTTTAAGGGTTATATTGATATTTTAGGTTTCAGCCTTAATTCATTTTAAATTATTTTGAAGGCTGATTTCAGTTGTTGATTTGAAAACAAGACGCGGAAGTTTCCAGGCAGTTGTCACCCGAGCACGAACAGGAGCAAGATTTCAAATAGAAAATGTTTTCAGCTGGACAAGCTAGTTCCTCTTTTTAAAACCTTTTTGGTAAAATGCACAATATAAAACAGTAGTAGGGAGTTTTTGGCAAAATCTTTCAAAAATGACACGGTTTGGTAGGATATCCATGCCTACTCGAGTGTAATTACCTACTACAAATCATATCTCGTATATGATTGTTTTTGGTGAATGGGAAGTTTCATTGTTGTCCAGAATTCCTTTCTTTCTCCCTAAAATTTTAGAAGAAGGCTCGTGGTGGTGCTTGTGGAGAACTCCTGTTGAGACCAGCTGCTCTTGCATTTCTCAGTATTAAGGCAAGTAAAAGATGATTCTTGCTACACCATTTTAAAGTATATATTGTTCTTTTAGTATGCGTTACTTTCCTGTTTACGTTAAAGATAAGTTATGATCATGTTCAAGCATGTTTACGAAAATGAAAGAATGATTGGGTTCAAAGTTATGTTTCTGTCTCAAAGTTTTTACAGAGTGCTTCGATGGAGATGAAGATGTTGTTTTAAAATGCTGAGTAGTCAGGTTTAGGTTGTATGTTCAAGAAATGTTCTTTTCTGGTGAATGGTAGCATCTGGATTTGATGCCAGGTAATCGGTGATGCTGGTTGAATCGGGACTTGTTTCTGGTTTGATAAGCAGCACTGGTAGCGTTGGAAGTCGTTCAGATGTTACAGCACCAAGTACTTAATCAGATTTTGGTTCCTATTAAAATCAGCAGTTACATTTCAGCTGTTGCTTTAGTATATTCAGCTGTTGGTTTGTTCAACATCTGAAGGTCTCTATTTAAGTTGCGTTGACGACTGAGTTGACCAACCTAGTTGTGTTGACATCTGTTTGACCATGTCGCAGCTGTTTCCTTTGAATTAAATAGTTCACTGCTGAGTTGACCAAGTCGCAGTTGTTTCTTTTCCAAACACTGTTTTTGCCTTGACATCTGAGTTGACCAACGGCAGCTGAATTACAATAGCGTTAGCGATACTATACCTTTGGCAACATCTGTTTTCATTTAGTGATACCCTTGTACAGTAAAGATCTGTTTTGTTTTCCAGTACAGTCTCCTTTAGTCACACCTGTTGTATTTCAGCGGTAAGTTCCAGTAGTCGAACCCGATACTCAGCAAAAGATTTTAAAGATATGTTAAAGAAAGAAGTTACGAAGCATAGTGAACCCGGTTGTTGATTTAAAAATATGATTTCAACCAGTTATGAGTTTAAAGGAAGAAAATGTTCAAATTTTAAGATTTATGGCAAAGATAACAGACGGTCACAATGGAGGGGTCAGCAGCTGTCTAGATGTCAGCTGCCCTCTCATAAAGGAAGGGTGAGCAGTCGTCCAGATGTCGGTTTCCCCTTCACAACGAGCTATATGCTAAGGCTGATATCAGTAGTCATTTGATCAAGTGCATAACTGATGGTCCCAGAAATAGGAACAATAAGTAAATAGGAGTTCAGAAGGAGGGGGGGTTGAATGAACTCCTTCGATTTTTGAAATCTTTTAAAATTTTTTGCAGCACGGCTTAACTTAAGTCCGAGTTACCAGACTTAAGGTATCTCAGTTTTATGCAAGTTTGTCGGTTACTTGAAAAGTGCGGAATAAAACCGATTGACTTGTGAACAGTAGTAAACACAATATATACGTGCAGTATGTAAAAGATGAGGGTTCAGAGTTTGTTCCTGAAAGTTCGGATATAAATATCCTACGTCTCCCCTTCTTCCTCCTCGGAAGGTATCACTAGAAGATTTGCTGATTACAGGCCTTCTGCAACCAACCGATCACCGAGCCTCGCTCAAGGTGAACTCCTAGTATCTCACAACAATCCAAAGCAGACGCAGCTGCTGGTTCTTACAACACTTGTATATTTTTTGAACCGCTTCACAAAGCCAGTTCGTTACAGACTCGATTGATTTAACAATGAATACAGAGCTATGAGTACTGTAAAATCTCTGGTTTCTTAAAAAAGAAACTCGATTCAAGGAATGAACCAGAGATTGAAACTCGAAGGTATAACAATGAATATCAACGAATGAAGATTCTTCGAGTAGTTGAGCTTTTTGAATGCTTTCAATGAAGTGTAAGCTCTAGAGAGATTTTGACAGCGTTACCGCAATATGATAATAGCGAAGGATAATTTCTTCAATCCAGCTCCTGGTATTTATAGGCTTCGATTGCAACGGTCATAAATGCTTCAAAGGAAAATAAATCTCGTTGAATCACTGTCACCTGAAAGTTCGGATATAAATATCCTACGTCTCCCCTTCTTCCTCCTCGGAAGGTATCACTAGAAGATTTGCTGATTACAGGCCTTCTGCAACCAACCGACCACACAAGCAGCACTTGTATGAACTCCTAGACACTTCACAATCTAACACGCAGATGCAGCTGCTGATTGTTTACAACACTTGTATATTTTTCGAACTGTTTTGCACAGCAAGTTCGTTACAGACTCAATTGATTTAACAATGAATACAAAGCTATGAGTACTGTAAAATCTCTGTTTTATTAAACAAAGAAACTCGATTCAAAGAATGAACCAGAGATTGAAACTCGAAGGTATAACAATGAATATCAACGAATGAAGATTCTTCGAGTAGTTGAGCTTTTTGAATGCTTTCAATGAAGTGTAAGCTCTAGAGAGATTTTGACAGCGTTACCGCAATATGATAATAGCGAAGGATAATTTCTTCAATCCAGCTCCTGGTATTTATAGGCTTCGATTGCAACGGTCATAAATGCTTCAAAGGAAAATAAATCTCGTTGAATCACTGTCAAATAGTACGTCGTAATTACTGCTCCACTACAAGGTAAAATTCCCATTGACAGAGCCAATTTGTCGTATTTCTATTTCTGTGCAAACAATGAAAAACGGCCTCTGTACATCGTACTATTTACCCAAAGTAGTACCTACGTTGTCTCCTCAATTCCAGTCAATTGTACGATTCTACAAATCTTTTCCATTGTGAGTATTCGATCGTCTTTGAATCAATTTAAACTTGCGCCTGAAATTACTTTGATAACCAGCTCTAACTCCATCATCGTTGTTAATGATACTGCGACTGGAAAAACTCTTGAAAGAATTCAACTACTGACCCATGTGTGTTTTTCCATCGACTGGTCCTTTGTAAGACCAAACGACTGATTTTCTGGTGCAAGGGCAAAACGTTGTCGTATCAACTTATTCAAGCGACATTTTTTTGCTATCATCAAATATCACCGGCTGGTTAATGTTCACTGTAGCCATCTGCTGAAATATATTAACTATTGAAGTGACCAACTGTCTGCTGATTTACTTTAAAGAATACATCTGCTGAAATACCAGCGATTGGCTATGCGCAAACTCCATCGGCTGAATCCTAGTGGTACTTCAAAACGTCGTCGTTTCAACTTATCTAAACGCTATCGTTTTGCATTCTCCAACGGAATATTCTAATGCAACTGCTGTTTCTCTTCAAGAACTCTTTCTGCTGATTACCCTGACTGGTTCAACTGCTGATATATAAATGTGCACTCCAACGACGTCGTTCCAACTTACTCGGACGGTGTCGTTTTGACTACTTCGAACGCTGTCGTTTTGCAATCCTTAGCAAAACACGCTAGTTCTCAAATGCTTGCGCTCGAACCTAATACACCTGCTGAAATCAAACCATTGACTGATTTCAAACCATCTGCTGAATTCCAACGAATAGTCCAACTACTGAAATACACCACGTCGATTGAAAATAATCTCCTGTTAAATTCTTGTCTTATTTTGTTATCACCAAAACTAATAAATTTTGTCCTAACAATTTCCCCCTTTTTGGTGATGACAAAACTTCAGCAGCCGAGATAAGAATATATGCAGAAATAAATTGCACACGAACTGCTGGTAATCAGACTTTCATTAATCATAGAAATTGTACATAATAATTGTACAAAAATTTCAATTTTTATGCTACTGTCCTCTTCTTCTCTTATACAAACCACTTATGCTGAGTCTTCTTTCTCTCCTTTCCCTGGCTCTTTCTCTTTCCAGTCTATCTGACTCCCGTCTATCTGCCTCACGTACTAATTCCACAGCCTGTTCTACACTGAGAAATTGTCCACTGCCTTGAACATCAGAAGGTGGTTGAGGAGTAGGCAGAGGGCGGCGTTCCACACGAACAGGAGTAGGTAGAGGGTGGCTGCTTCCTTCCCCCTTTTTGGCATCACCGCCTCTAATGTAATCGACGATGTCACCAATTTGGGTGGAAAGACTGAGGAGATCTGCTGCTATCTTTGCTTGAAATTCTAACTGTTCACTCCTGATAGCAGCAATTGGGTGTCCAATTCATCTAGTTTGGCTTGTTGTGCGTCAATCTTCCGTTGAATATCCAACTTGTCAGATTTTACTGACGCACCAAAAGTTTGAACCCCTTTTTTGTACTCTCCAGATTAACGATCAGACCATTGATGTGCAGACGGGTGTCTTGGCAAGAATTATTAACCTGAGCGCGGGAAGTATTTTCATGGTGTTGCAGATCCTCTCGAAGACGTCCTGCAACAATATTGATCTTGGATAAGATATCATTCTGAGAATCGGCAATACTTTGTGCTAGAAAAGTCTTGAGATCATCAATGGCTTCGGAGAAATCAGTAGAAGAAGCAGGGAAAGAAGTCATATTATCTGCGGGGCGATCCTGAAACTGTACATCATCGGAAGTGAAGTTTATAGTAGGATCACCGTCTGAAGAGGAAATGTGAGAATATCGGCGCTGGTCTAACGATAACTGTACACTAGGAGCAACTAAAACTGAACTCTGTACATTTCTCAAAATTGTGCGTTCCTGAGCAATCTGTACATCCCTAAAAGCTGTTCTATCCAATGCAATAGAAGATAGAAAATCTGTAATATCTGCAGTAGGTAGCCAACTGAACAAACTAAAGTCAACAAATACTGAGCAAAACTGAGAAACTCTGAATGCAAAAACCGGAGACTGACGAGGAGCAACTCGAAAAACTGGTTCACCCACTGGCAATCCTCTACAAAAATTCACAGAACCAACCGGGAGTAGTCTCCTCGAGCTACAGAATGCAACAACTTCTAAACAGATATCCGCCCATCTTTTCTTTATTATTCTGAAAAATTCACTCACCGAAGGGAGAGTGTCATCATATTGGCGCTGGCGATGGACTTCACACGAAATAATTTGCCTGGGAATTTTCACCCACTTGTCGACACATGGTTCAATGACCCAAGTCCCATTAACCCTTATCATTGTTCTTATCCAGCAAGAGGACCGAGTGTTTGTGTTTGAACGGGCGATAACTGCACCTCGATCACGAGTTTCACCTTCAAAAATTCCGGAGCAACACGGCTATTTCCACTCAAGGCCGTGGGCTAAAGTCTCTGTTTTCAGCTCCTCCAACACAAGACAATGAAAACTAGACAGCTTATTCAAAATTTTCAGGTCCACTGCTGAAGATCCCTCACTTGGAACAAAATTCTTCCTACGGTTCTCCAAGACTTTCCGAATTTCTCTATACACCAACAAAATGTACCGTTTACGCTGCAGGGCTACGATTGTAGAGTCTGTACCAGCCCATGTGAGAACTTGTTCCACCTTGGCAGAGAAACCCTCCATTTGTAAAGCTGCCCACTTCTTGCGGCTGAAAGAATGAAAGAATTGTTCTAATTCATTTATCACTTTTCCCTCAACTCGACAAGCAGTTCAATTTCCACTTTAACCAATATAACCTGTTCCTCAACAGGGTTTCCTTTCACGGGGTCTTTTTCAATCAAGAGTTTCTTTCCTTTGTCGTCAGCGGGGATTTGTGGAAGGGTGGCCAAGAAACAAGCCTTTTCATTTACGCCCGGGATTTTGATTTCTTTCCCTAAAATAATCTTTGTAATTTCGACACCAGCAGAAGGTAACCGAACCTCTGCTGGGATGGACATGAAAATGTCGTCTATGGACATTGCCTCATCGGCTGACTTCTCCACTGCCTCTGACTCAATATCCTCTGAAGATTCATCATTGGTACCCATCAACTGTTCCCCAAAAGCTGTTATCTCCTGCTCACCCACTGTACTAACATTGGTGTCTCTAACCACTGGTAAATCTTGACTTTCAACCTTAAGATCCATGGCATCCTCGGAATCACATGCTGTCTCAAATAGTTTCCCAGTATCACGATCAGCAAGAATAAAAGGGCGAACAAACCACAGGACTTCATTTGTTTTATCAACTGATTGATCACCACAATCAATCGTACCAGCGTCGTGGTGCTCGTGATCAGCAGTTGCAAGTTCTACATCAAATGCCCTATCAAACCAGGTCTCAACCCTGTCAAATTTTGCAACCACTGGATCTTCGGTGACGAAATCCAACTGATCAAGCACTTGTCGAATTACAGTCTCTGGGTCATCAACATTAACCCTTGAGACCTCAACTGCTGGTTCTTCTGCCGGAACATGAACTGCTGGTTCTGCTGCCAACTGCTCATCAACTCTTTCAACACTTTCAATTTCTTCTGCTGGTCGATCAGCAGGAAATGCATCCACTGTTGCTGGTTGGTCAGCAGTATCATCAGCAGCAGGAGCGGTAGAAACTTCAATAATTTGTATAGGCACTGCTTCCTCTGCCACGGCCACCAATTCCAAATTATCTTGTGAGGAACTATCTTTCTTCTTCGTTGTCCTCTTCCGTTTTACCACCGGTACATCAGCAGGAACAGCCGTTGTGCGTTTCTTAGGCGCTTTCGTTGCCTTAGGTGCAACATCAGCATCCTGTGCACCACTTTTGTCAATAACAGCAATGTACCGATGAACTGTGTTTTCGGTTAGAATCTTGGATGAGGGGAACTCCGACAATTCTCCCAGTTCCAAGTTAGGAATAATTGCCAGTAGGAGACTGATAAGATTAGCAAAGCCCTTGGCTTGCTTCGTTCCTGAAGTAACCATCTTCTTCAAAATACAGAAACAAAATACGGCCCCAATTCATTTTCACGCTACAGACAACTGCGGTAACCAAAGAAAACTTTTCAACAGTGATTGCATTGAAGGACCCTGCCTTCACAGAAATGGACTTCGCCATAATATCGCACAGAAGACGATAATGGATCTTCATTTGGCTCTTCAACCCTGACAAAATCACTGGCTCTCCTGACATAGAAACGATGCTCCTAGCATCAAAAATTTTGTCTTTGGGCATTTCTGACACATCTGCCAAACCATCCACGGGCAGCTCAAACGTCTCCGCAAACCATTCCTCAGAAATTTCTACCAACTGTCCAGCCACTGTACTGATTATCACCCCATCGCAAACTGACGCGTTCTCAAAGAAATCGACCAAGGCAGTTTCATAGACAACTGTCGTACAACCCAGGAATCCCTCAAGACCAGAGGCTATTAGAGCTTGAAACATTGAAACCATACTTGGATCATTCATGGAGAAAACAGATGCAAAGTCGATATGCTGAGTGTTGGAGTAGAATGAGGAGGCCATTTCGAGTAGTAGATGTTCGGAAAGTGCGCCTGAAAAGGTCTAGCAAGAGTATACGCAGAAAATACGAAAATACTTCGAGAATAAGATATGCAAGGTAAGGGAAGATGAATAGGAAACGTTGTAGTTATATTAGAGATTACGGAAAGTTACTTGGAGAGAGAAAATATCGATGTGACGTTTGGCATGGTAACAACACGTGTCAACCATCCGTTAGCGCGTACACTGTTGGAAATGATTTGAAAAATTTTCAAACTATTTTGATCGTACGGTGTAAAATATTTTCCAAAATTTTAATCAAACAAAGTACAAAAATAGATTCGCGCCAATGTTCATAAAGTCACAGCTGGTACAGTGAATGTAAGAACATTACTGCTGGTTTAATATATCGTTGAGGGTGGCAAGAGCTGGTCACAAATAAGCATCAGCTGTATATATGTAACAACTGAGTGTGTGTTCATAAAGTCACAGCTGGTACAGTGAATGTAAGAACATTACTGCTGGTTTAATATCGTTGGGGGTGGCAGGAGCTGGTCACAAATAAGCATCAGCTGTATATATGTAACAACTGAGTGTGTCTAGTCATTACATATTCAGTTGACGTCACGCTTAACCATCCAACTCCTTGTTCCCCCTACGGCTGATAATTTCCAACGCGAGAAGCTTATTTCAGCTGATAGTCTTATCGTTCCCCCTGAACAAAAGACTTACAGCTGATTTAAGCAATAGCTAACAACCTGCAAAATGCGTTAGTGCACAAACGATCAAGGCAATTCAAGAAGAC
>KV003159.1:126445-140202 GCA_001598015.1 Dorcoceras hygrometricum | reverse complement strand
AAGGGGGGTTTTAATGAACTCCTTCGATTTTTCTATTTCAAATTCTTTTCAAAACATTTTAAGCGCTGCTTAACTCAAGCCCGAGTTACCAGACTAGAGATATCTCAGTTAAGTGCAAATCTCTCGGCTAAATAAAAGTGCGGAATGAAGCCGATTAATTTTTGAACAGTTAACAACAAATAAGTGCGTAAATGTAAAGATATAAGAGTCAAGAATTTGTTTCTGGAAGTTCGGATATAAATATCCTACATCTCCCCTTCTTCCTTTTCAGGAAGGTATCACTAGAAGATTTGATGTATACAGTCCTTCTGCAGACACCCGATCACACAAGCCTCACTTGTATGAACTCCTAGAACCACTAACTTCACAAACTTCCACGCAGACGCAGCTGCTGGTTTACAACACTTATCAATATTTCAAACGGCTTTTAGAGCACGTTTGTTACAGACTCAATCAAATGATAACAATCAATGCAGTAGTTTGAGTGCTGTAAAATCCTCAGGTTTCTAAACAAAGAAATTTGATTCAACAATGTGAACCAGAGGATGACTCAAAGGTATGTCTATGTAAGATTTGAACTGTAAGGTTCTTCGAGTCTTTGAGAGCTTTTGAGAATGCTTCAATTTGGGAGATAGCTCAGGAATTAATTTGACAGTGTTTCAGCAATAGCAAAAGTGAGAGTTGTTATCTTCAATTCAAATCATCTGCTATTAATACTCTTTGCTCAACGGTCGATTGACTCTGATAAGGCAATGAAATCCCTTTTTGAAATACTGACAATCGTACGCCATCAATCCTGCTCCACTATATGGTAAATTGCATATCGTCAGAGGCCGGAAAATCATTTCCATATAAGTGCAATCCCGTTGTAACGACCTCTGCCAATGTGTAGTATTTACCCAGAAATAGTACCAATCTTGTCTCCTTAATTCCAGGCAGTTGAACGATTCTTGTTTTGGCCATCGATCTTTTCCAATTCAGTATACGATCGAATTTAAATCAACTTAATGCTTGCGCCTGAAATCATTTCTGTTGGCAGATCTTTCTTTGTTGAAGATGATGAATAGTCCAAAATTGTTCAAATATCTGTCGCGATTAAACAGATCTGAACATTTGCAATTTCAGCAATGATGACGTCATCATATCTGTTCCTATACTGTAGCTGACGTCATCATATCTGTTATAAGACCATTGTAGCTAAATCTGATGGTGACGTCATGATATCTGATATTTCTACTGTAGCTGATGTCATCATATCTGTTGATAGAAAACGATGTCTCGTTGAACTTACTGTTACCAAATCTGTTGATAGCAAACGTTACTCGCACTGTTCCAAATACAAACATCTCTTGCACTGTTTCGATATCTGTTGGCAGAAAACTTTCCCTATACAATAACGATGTCTGTTGGTAGATATCTTCGCTAATACAATCGACAAGTCTGTTTTCAGCAACCATTACTAATCCAATAGCGATATCTGTCGACAGTAACAAACATTCTCAAAGTACTTCCAACAGTAGATGCCTGACCCGATAACCCGAATACCTGATCCATTGATCCAAATGTCTCAGAACCCGATTCAAATCAACTCTGTAACCTGGTAATAAATCTCAAAGCCAAACTGATAACTGTTGTCAGCAACTTGATATCTTATGAAAAGATTATTCGATTATCTTCGTTAAGTCCAAATCTTTTCTTATTTTTGTTATCACCAAAACTATAAATTTTATCCTAACAGAGGGAATTCGATCCCAACAGAATCTTCGATTGGAAATCATGGCCGTAGAAATTCAACTTCTCACCAAACTGTGGAAAAAAACGCACAACGCCATGGAAACATTCCACAATGGCCCTAAAACTAGACAACACGTCCATTCCCACTATACAATCGAAATCCCACATAACTAACCGAATCAAATCGGCTATCAGCACATTCTCGCCAAACCTAAATATGCAATTCGACACCATATCTTGGGAGAACAAGCTCGCGCCGGCAGGAGTCGTAACAGAAACAACATCACGCAAAACAGGTGGTACGCAAACCATGCTCAACAATAAATGCATCAGCTATGAATGAATGTGATGCTCCAGTATCTAACAACACACGTGCTAGAAAATCAAAAATAGTACAGTACCTGAAATCACTCCTCCAGGCGTGCCCTCTGCTTGCTCCCTGGTAATGGCATTTACTTGTGCCTGATGAGATCCTGAGAAATGAGGTTGGGAAGACTATAAAACACGTGAAGTACCAGGCTGCTGGAACGACCAGTGTTGAGTTTCCCCCATCCTCTGCTGCTGAACAGGGAAAGAACGACCCCGAGAATATCCTCCTGAACGACCTTGTGGTGGGGCAGTGGTGCGCTGAGATCCAACCAAAGGACATACTCGCGCATAATGTCCGTACTGCCCGCAAAGATTGCAAACACCCTGAACTCCCATACACTGCATAGACGGGTGTCTTCCTCCACATTGCCCATAGAATGTAGGTTGGGGACTACTGCCGCTCGAACTGCCTGAACCAGAAGAACTGGAACCTGACTGTCAGGCCTCGTGCTAAATCAGAGTAGAACCACATAAAACACGATAGCGGAAGCCTTAAAATAGTGGCTAAAATTTTTGCTTTTGGCCTGACTCAGAAAACATAAATTAAAATACAACAATACTCAAAATATCCCAGTTTAATAAAATACGCAAGGCTAAAATCCACAGTACAATAGTACAGCATGTATCAAGCACCATACAACAAAGACTACAACTATCAGCACTGATACATATATATACTTTACTAACTGGGACACTCTAACCACCTCCTGGGGCACCTCCAGCTGAGTCAACTCCACGACCAGCTGAGTAACCTGAGAAACCTGGACAACACACATAGGCAAACAAACACCAGCCTCAGAGGGACATGGGGTCAAACCCCAGTACGGAGAGCAACTGAAAACAGCAGTTAAATAGCAATAGATAAAATGCGAATGCTATGAATGAGAACAAGGCTACAACTGAAGACAGGGAGCCAAATGATCTCAACGGCTGCTCAAAAAACGATACAGATCAACTGAACAATGGTGTCCACGATGTGTTAGCATATGGGAGCTACCCACTCGTCTCAACACACGGTACCAGATGCAGAACATAGCTCAACCTGTTGTTGCCCAACTCATGAGATGTGGGAGCTACCCACTCCGCTCATAGTGGCTAACAGATCCCAGCTGGGAGATGAGGCATACGGGAGTTACCCGCTCATCCTCCAACAGGCATCCTGGTACACACAGATCATAACAAAGCACGGCTGACCAAGATCTGGGTTCAACATGGATAATGCATGTATGCAATGAAACAACTTGCAATAACAACACAACAGCAGCAAGAAAATGCATACAGAATCCAACATAGTAGCTCACATAAAATCCATGCCAATTCAACGCTGTAAAACAAGCTCACATTCGTACCTTAGTTCTGAGCTACAGTTACCACAACGAAGTCCCAAGCGATACAGATCTGAGAACCTGCTAAGCAAATAACAACACTAGCTCAGGGACCGTAGCACAGAAACTATGAACTGGGAGTTACACACTGGCAATAACAACACAACAGCAGCAGAAAATGCATACAGAATCCAACATAGTAGCTCACATAAAATCCATGCCAATTCAACGCTGTAAAACAAGCTCACATTCGTACCTTAGTTCTGAGCTACAGTTACCACAACGAAGTCCCAAGCGATACAGATCTGAGAACCTGCTAAGCAAATAACAACACTAGCTCAGGGACCGTAGCACAGAAACTATGAACTGGGAGTTACACACTCCACCAGTTCTGTCCTACCCATCTAGCTCAACAACAAACTCTAAACAAAGCACAAGGGTAAAAATAACACTTACCCAAGGAGCTACCTGAACGGCAGAAGTAATTCGACGCTTATGCTAACCGAATACAGAAGGGAGATGTCTTCGCGAACCTCTCCAAGCTTGACACAAGCTTCCAAAAACGGTACCAAACGAAGCGTCTTATCAAGAGAGTCCAGCGCTACCACTCTCGCTTTAGTCGGAGTTGTCTACCTCCGGCAATCGGATAAGATAAGGTTCGGTGAACAGTAGCTAGGGTATCATGACAGAGTTTGCCATGGAAAATATTTCTAAGTGTCGGGGAACAATAATAGATGAAGGGTCAAAGTCCTCTCTTAAATATAATCAAATCTGGTCAAATCTGATGAACAGCAACCACCGACAACCTCGGGGTTCACATCTGAAACCAGCTCAGATCTGAGTACCACTCCAAATCTGGACACTACGTCGAAACAGACGTGGGACTTAACCAAACGACGTCGCACAGAAAACACGCTCCCAACTAATACACACCATCCCGCTAACTCAAGTCTGAAACTCTAAACGGCGTCACACCCTAAGAACTCAGATCTGACGCACTCCAAAAAGTCACATCTGAATCTCGGAACCGCACCGGTCTACCCCACAACACGAATCGGAGCTGTCACTCAGCGCTAACACTCCAAATCTGGACACTACGTCGAAACAGACGTGGGACTTAACCAAACGACGTCGCACAGAAAACACGCTCCCAACTAATACACACCATCCCGCTAACTCAAGTCTGAAACTCTAAACGGCGTCACACCCTAAGAACTCAGATCTGACGCACTCCAAAAAGTCACATCTGAATCTCGGAACCGCACCGGTCTACCCCACAACACGAATCGGAGCTGTCACTCAGCGCTAACAACTAACGCAACTCAAATCTAGATACTCTCAAAACGACGTCGCACAGCTAACCGGGTAGAACCTCCAACACGCGTAACTGAAATAGTGCACGACTACCAGATTCCATCACCACATCTGAATACGATCAACCAGTGCTGACCAACACTCAAATCTGAACGTTTCCCATGGAAATTCTCCAACTCTCCAGATCTGTTCAAGCCAAATCTGGTCTTTGCTAAACCCGAATAATTAACTCAATTAATCCAATAAACTTTCGGGTCTCACACTAACTTCTTCTGAAATTGTTGGCCATGAGGCCTGAACCTGTGACGTCCAGATTGTTGTGATGACCGTTGGGGCTTCTGGGACGACTGAGAAGATTGGGGAGGTTTTGCCCCTTGAACATTGGGACGAGTACCTTGAGCAGCTTGTGGCTGAATCCAAGACCTACGGTTCCGCAACCCCTCCTCGATATCCATAGCGTTTCCCATCGCATCCGCATACCTAGTAGGTGAACTCACCAGCACCAAAGAATAAATATCTTAGTTCAACCCTTCCAAGAATCGGTTTTTTTCTCCCTCTCACGATCGGACACATGAGGAACATAGGCAAGGAGAGATGAAAACTTTCTAGCATACTCCCCCATAGATAGGGTTCCCTGAACTAATTTATCGAGCTCGCGCTCCCGAGAATTAACGTAGGACTCTGGAATGTACTCCTGACGGAACTGTGAGACCTGAACTTGTATGAGAGATTATTTGTTGGAATGCATCGGGATTTAGAGATTCTTGGTGGCTTAAGATCTCTGTGTGTTTTTGGGTCAAATTCCTCACCTAGAACAAGTCTGGGAGTTTTCGTATTTTTGAGATTTGGGTAAAAGCTGGTTTTGTGAGCTAGCAGCTGGTCGGTGGCGAAAACCAGTCGTAGCGTGTAAATTGTAGCGCGGGAGATCAAACGTCGTCGTTTTAGTGAATGTCTGGCTGCGTTGTGTTAAGTGAAAGCTGGTAGCGTGTTTTTATCCAGCTGCTATTTTATTTTGTGTATTGAGGGCAAAACGACAGCGTTTCGCTAAGTTGGCGCGACGTCGTTTGGATGTTGCGACTGGTACCAGCTACGAGGAGTTGTTGCGTCTGGTTGTCCAGCTGAGAGCAGATGTCAACGGTGGTCAACTCTACTGTAGCTTGCGTCTGGTTTCCTGTAACTTACATCTGGCTGTTTTTCGCTAGAGCTAGCGACTGGATGACGTAGGTTGTGCGTCGTCGTTTTGGTTAGCGCTAAGGAATCCAGTCGATGGGTTAGCGACCAGCTGTTGGGTCTGTGCGACGCCGTTTTATTAAGTTGGAACGCAGCGTTTTGATGCAACGTCTGGTATCAACTTTGAGTGTTATATCATCCAACTTTTTGATTTGAGAACCAGCCGATGGTTTTAAGCGACCATCTAGTGGCATATTTGATGATGTAAGCGGTGCGACGTCGTTTTGTTAAGTCGTTGCGACATCGTTTTGTTTAGCGTGGTTTGAGAATTCAGCCGTTGGTTATTTGCATCTGCTGGTTTTTTGGTGCCTGCTGGTTATGTCGGTGGATGACTTAACCAGTTTTTGCGAGATGTATTTAAGGAAGACTTGGTCTTCGATTTCGAGCACCAGATTCCATACTTAGCGAAATCTTTTCCCCGATTGTGTTCTTCGCTTTGAACCCTAGGTTACTATTCACGGTAGATTTTCTTCGGCAATTCCCGTCGTTTCCGGCCATTTTTTGGTACGTGCGAGGTAGCGTTGGACTCCTCTTGAGAAACTCTATCATTCTATACCATTCTTGGAGGCTTTCGTTGGCTAGAGCGAGATCGCGAAGTTGCTGTCTTCGGCCGTGTGTTGCGTCGTTGAGGTAGAACTTCGAATTTTTGTTGAGATCTTAGTATTAGCCTTTGTTTAAGCTTCCTGTTAGTGGTATTGTTTGATTTGATCGTGTTCTTCGCTTTGAACCCTAGGTTACTATTCACGGTAGATTTTCTTCGGCAATTCCCGTCGTTTCCGGCCATTTTTTGGTACGTGCGAGGTAGCGTTGGACTCCTCTTGAGAAACTCTATCATTCTATACCATTCTTGGAGGCTTTCGTTGGCTAGAGCGAGATCGCGAAGTTGCTGTCTTCGGCCGTGTGTTGCGTCGTTGAGGTAGAACTTCGAATTTTTGTTGAGATCTTAGTATTAGCCTTTGTTTAAGCTTCCTGTTAGTGGTATTGTTTGATTTGATCACTGGTGGAGTGAATGACTCCCAGCCGTGAGTTTCTATAATTGGCCGTGACCTTCTGTGTTGAGCCTGAGATCTGTTGTGTGTATTTAGCAGGTTGAAATCCAGATCTCTCGGGCCTGTTTTGTGATAATTGTTGCACAGAAGTATAAGGTACGGATCTGAGCTTGAAGTAGCTGGGAATTGGCGTGAGATTGAATGCTAGATGGCTGCTTGTGCATTGACGTGGATGTTGCTGTGTGTATATGTGATTGCTAATGATTTGAGCTGCTATGTTTATGCATAGACGCATTTCCCATATTGCATTCATATTTCGGTTGCAGCCATTGTTTCATATCTTGTATTGCTGTTGTTGATTCTTACCAGGATGCGAGGGCGAGCGGCAATACCGCACTCTCATCTCCCTGCTGGGATCGTTAGCCACCATGCGCCGAGTTGTTAACTACCACAGTTCATGGGCGAGGCAACGGAAGGTTGAGTTGTTTGATGCATCTGGTATTCGGGTGTAGTATCACGGCGAGTGGCTCATTACCACACTGTGAACACATCCCGTGGCCACTGTTGTTGCAGATTCTTGGAGCTGTGCTTGAGTTCCTTAGCTCCCTTGTTGGTCGAGCCTTCTGTTGTTATCCGATGTCTCATGCATAGCATCTGCATTTTATCTTATGAATTCTTTTAGCTATATCTGTTGCTCTCCGTACTGGGGTTTGACCCCATGTCCCTCTGGGGCTTGGTTTGTTTCCTTGTTTGTGTTGTTTTCAGGGAACCCAGGTTTTACAGCTGGTCGTGGTTTTAACCCAGCTGGTGGTGCCCCAGGAGGTGGTTAGCGTGTCCCAGTTGCATATAGCATATTTATTTATATATGTATCAGTTAGCCAGGGGGATGCCCTGCGCTTCGTTATTGTATCCAGTAGTTGGAGTCTGATACATGTTATGGTTGTTGTATGCTATACTGTTGGTTGTTTTTATAAACTGGGATATATTTTGAGTATCGCTCTATTTTAAAGTACATTGTTTAAACCGTCAGGCCAAAAGAGAAAATTTTACCCGCTTTTTGATAGCTTTCGCATGTGTTTGTATGATTTTACTCTTGTTAGAGCACGAGGCCTGACATTTTTGGTATCAGAGATTAATCTAGGATAAGCTCGATTTCTTTGATCACACTCGAGTCTAGGCACAGTGTGGTGTGTTGTATGTGTTTGGTTATGTGACTACGTGCTGCATATTTCTGTGTTATATGCTATCTTTTTCGTATCTGTTCTGTTTTGCTTGATCTTGTTGAGTGTTTTCGTAGATGCCGCCTAGACGTCGTGGTAGAGGTATGGGGCAGTTTGAGGAATCAGCAGGACGGAATGAGGATGGCAGAGCGCTGGTGGCGAGGCGCTTCGAGTACCTTGTTAGAGACCGGTGTTGGGATCTCTTGGGACAGTTTTTGTGAGACCTTCCGGCAGGAGTATGTACCAGAGTCTTATGTGAACGCCCGGGAGCGGGATTTCGATCATCTGGAGCAGGGTTCGATGACTATTAGGGAGTATGCTAGGAAGTTTTCTTCTCTGTTGGCATACGTTCCCCATGTTTCTGGCCGGGAGAGGGCCAAGAGGACTCGATTTTTTGAGGGCTTGAATGAAGAGTTGTATCAGATGGTTTTGACTAGTAAGCCCAAGACTTACGCTGAGGCTGTGGACAGTGCCATCGACATTGAGGAAGGTTTGCGTAGTCGTCGTGCTCGTAGGCAGCAGGCAGCGCCGGGTGGTCGTCCTACTATTCAGGGAGTGCAGCCTTCTCAGTCCTCCCAGTCATCCTATCAGCCCCAGCAGCAGCAGCAGCAGCCACAGGTGGCGCAGCAGTCTGTCCGTCAGAGGTTTCGACCCCGAGGTCAGCAGTTCAAGAAGAAGTCGGGTTCTGGCTCTTCTGGCTCAGGCAGTTCGAGTAGCAGTGGATCTCGGACTGAGTTTTGTGGTTTTTGTGGTGCAAAGCATCCTTCCACGTAGTGTGTTGGTGTGCAGGGTTTCTGCAACCTTTGTGGTCAGTATGGGCATTTTGCGAGAGTGTGTCCGTCATCTGGATTACAGCAGACCGCGGCCCAGTCTCAGGGTCGTGGAGGTCATTCTAGGGGCCGTTCTCAGCAGTTTCAGCAGCCCCGATTGGGTGAGACTCAATTTAGGTCGTTTCAGCAGCCTGGTTCGTCGCGGTTCGGACAGTCGTCTCAGCCTTTCTTCTCAGGACCCCAGCATGCTCAGGTTAACGCCATCACTAGAGAGCAGGCCGAGGAGACACCGAGTCGGGTAATCGCAGGTACTTGCCTTGTTTTTGATTTTCCTGCACGTGTGTTGTTTGACACCGGTGCATCGCATTCGTTTATTTCTGATTCGTTGTTGTTGAGCATGGTCTGTGTACCATTTCGTTGCATGATGCTGTTTCCGTGTCTACCCCTGGCGGTGTGAGCTTGTTCTCCCAGGAGGTTTTGTTGGATGGTGTGTTGCGGTTTGGTGAGCATTTCCTGTTAGCGAACTTGATCTGTTTGATGCTTTGGGATTTCGATTCCATAGTTGGGATGGATGTGTTGTCCAACTATAGGGCCTCCATGGACTACTTCCATGGGATTGTGCATTTTAGGCCTTTGTCTGGCGAGAAGTGGGACTTCTACGGCCAGGATTCTACATCGAAGATCCCGTTGGTCTCAGCGATGGAGATGTTTAGCTTGTTGTCTTTGGGAAATGCTGGCTTTATGATTTACGCTTTTGATGCGTCTTCTTCTTCCCGCGTTCAGCTTAGTGATGTTCCCGTGGTTCGACATTTCCCGGATGTGTTTCGGGAGGATATTCCTGGTTTTCCTACGAGGTGAGAGATCGACTTCAGCAGAGAGCTGGTGCCTGGCACAGCTTCGATTTTGCATTCCCCTTATCGTCTGGCGCCTGCAGAGTTGAGAGAACTCAAGGTGCAGTTAGATGATTTGCTGGAGAAAGGTTTTATTAGTCCTAGTATGTCACCGTGGGGAGCGCCCATACTATTTGTGAAGAAGAAGGATGGCTCAATGCGGATGTGCATTGATTTCCGCCAGTTGAATAAAGTCACTGTCAAGAATAAGTACCCGTTGCCGAGAATCGATGATCTGTTTGATCAGTTGCAAGGTTCTGTGATGTATTCAAAGATTGATCTTCGTTCCGGGTACCATCAGCCATATTGTCCTTCAGACGTTGAGAGACCAGCAGTTGTATGCAAAGTTTTCCAAGTGCGAGTTCTGGTTGGATCGCGTCGTATTCTTGGGACATGTGATTTCAGCCGAGGGGATTTCTGTAGATCCTAGAAAGGTTGATGCCGTTCTGAACTGGGAGCGGCCCAGGAATGTTTCCGAGATTCGTAGTTTCTTGGGTCTGACTGGCTATTAGCGTCTCTTCATTGAGGGATTCTCAAGTATAGAAAATCCGATGACTCAATTAACTCAGAAGGACAAGAGTTTTGTTTGGACTGAGCAGTGTGAGAATGCTTTTCAACTGCTTAAGGAAAAATTGACTACTGCGCCTGTGTTGGCTCTGCCGTCCGGAACAGGTGGATTCGTTGTTTGTTCTGACGCTTCGCTCAATTGATTGGGTTGTGTGTTGATGCAGAATGGTCGGGTCATTGCGTATGCCTCACGGCAGTTGAAACCTCACGAGACTCGTTACCCAGTCCATGATTTGGAGTTAGCGGCGGTAGTCTTTGCATTGAAGATCTGGCGTCACTACCTGTATGGCGAGCAGTTTGTGGTGTACTCCGACCACAAAAGTTTGCAGTATTTGTTTTTGTAGTCTGACTTGAACATGAGACAAGGTCGGTGGATGGAGCTGTTAAAGGACTTTGATTGTGAGATTAAGTACCAGCCTGGGATGTAATGCCCAAGATTATTATGTAGTGATTAAGTAAATTCGATAATTCCAGACGTTAGATTTTGATGAAGTCTGGTTGAGGATTCTCGGATTTCTTCTGGAAAGGTATGTTTCGAATTAAAACTCTTCCAGGTGGAATCTGGTTGAGATTTGAAGTTTTAGTCGATTTCTTAGCAATTGGAAGTAAAACGCTGCCGTTTTGGATGAAGTCTGGTGCGTTGCGTGAATTGGCGCGAGCATATGATGAAACGGTATTGTTTTGATAGCACTAAGAGATCCAGTCGACGAACGTAGTTTGATTCCAGACGTCAACACCAGTCAACCCTACTTTAGCTTGCAGTTGGTTTTGCGAAAGAGTTAGCTACTGGATTTGATGATGTCATCTATGCGACGTCGTTTGAATTAGTTAGAACGCAGCATTTTGATGCAACGTCTGGTTGTCCAGCTTTTGGGATGTGAAACCAATCGTTGGCATGTGAAGCAGCGACCAGGCGAGGGATTTGAAACCAGTCGATGGTTTGTTGTATCTGCTGGTTTAACCAGTCGTGGGAGCAGCGTGACGTCGTTTTGACTTATGAAACAGGAACCGTAATACGACATTGTTTGAATTAGTTAGTGGACCAGTCGATGAAGCATTTTAGTGTGACCAGTTGTTGAGTTCTTTTAGTAGAGATCTGGAATCAGCCGTTGGTATGTTGCGACGTCGTTTGGGTTAGTTGGTACGGAGTCGTTTTGATATTGAAATACAGTGACTGGTTGTTATGCTTGGTTATGACGTCTGGTTGTAAAAGCTGGTTACGTTGCGACTGGATATCACTGCAACTGAGTGTAGCTACTACTTCCAGTCGTGAGAATTGTTAGTGTCAGTCGCAAGAATTACTCAGTAACGCTTGATTATCAAGAAGAACAGTTGATACGTTATAAGCGTTGGATGAAGAATCTGGTGTTCGAAGCGGTGGGAGTTTATCCTATGTTGATAGATAAATACTCAGCATGACACGTGGAATTCGAATTGAACACATTGGAAATGCTGTAGATAACAGAAATATTCTCCTATAAATAAGATTGAATTCGAATCCTTGTAACTGTGGCTACAAACTTCAGAATATGATTCTGTGAAGTTACAAGGAACGATAAGGTGGAAGAGATATTTGAAGAATTCGAACAGAGAGTAACGAAGGTATAATTTAACAGCGAGATTCAGGGATTAGATTACTCAAGAATGAGGTTTCTTGAGTTAACCCGATGAAATCACATACTTTTTGATTACTGTTCTTGATTTAGAACTTGAATTGTATGTGTCGATCCATCACAGGTAGTGGATCTTTTATATTTGCATGAGATTGCATAACACAAAGAGAATATGAATTGATTCTAATGCCCAGGACTGAGATGACCTGATTTTCGAAGTTGGAGTTAACTTCGATAGATGGATATCCATGTCAAGATCGTATACGAATCTTGATGGCATTGATGTTAAATGGAATCAATTCTGAAACGAAGAATTGAGATAGATTCAGCATTGTAGAACTGATACTGATGGATATGTGTCTATTTGTTCTATTGCATATACCTGTTGATTATACTGAGATTGTTTCTCACCGGAGTTTATCCGGCTGTTGTCTTGTTTTGTATGTGTGCATGATAACAGGTAGAAGAGAGCTGAATTGATTGGGCAAGGGTAGTGAGAGCTGGCTACCTAGAGGAAGGACAACAAATAAGAAGAATTTCTAGAAATCTGCTGCTAGCATAGTCTTGAAATAGATAGCGTCAGCCTGAAATCTGATTGTGTTACTGTTGGTCGGAACTTGTAATTACAAATATAACATGTAATAATCATTGTACTGGTTTGTTCTGGTTATGAGTAAATAGTTTTTGGAACGCAAACATAGTTTTGTACTGTTACCAATGACCAGCCGTTGGGACAGAAAAAAAAATATATCTTTTACCAGATTTCACTACTTAAACTCGAGGTTTAAATTAAACGCTAATTAAACGCCCATAATATGAGATTAGAAGATTAATTGTGAGCAGAGAGCCTCACATGGGAAGTCGAACGTAGTGGCTGATGCTTTGAGTAGGAAGGCTAGTGAGATGCTTGCGTCATTGTACATCTCTAAGGATCAGGAGCATCTTAACACTACGGGTTGGAGATTTTACCCGGCTGAGGATTGTGTGGTGGTCTCTTCTTTCCAAGTGGAGCCACAGATTGTTTCTGTCATTCGAGCAGCTCAGAGGACTGATCCGTCTATCCACGAGTTGAAGTTGAAGGTCAGGGCTGGCGAACTTGAGGACTATTCTGTCTCTTCCGATGGTTGTTTGCATTTCCGGGGCAGATTGGTTGTGCCCAATCTGATTGATTATAATGAGGAGATCCTAGCTGCCCAGGATCACCAAGCCAGTTATGCGAATAAGAGGCGTCGACCTCTTGAGTTTCAGGTTGGTGATCGTGTATTTCTCAAAGTTTCTCCGTTTCGCAGTGTGATGCGCTTTGGACGCAAGGGAAAGTTAGCCCCTCGTTACGTCGGACCGTATGAAATTGTTGAGAGGATTGGCCCTTTAGCGTATCGGTTGTTGTTGCCGCCAGAGTTGTCTTCTCTTCATGACGTCTTTCATGTTTCCATGTTGAGGAAGTATGAGCCAGATCCGTCTCATGTGATAAGAGGCGTCGACCTCTTGAGTTTCAGGTTGGTGATCGTGTATTTCTCAAAGTTTCTCCGTTTCGCAGTGTGATGCGCTTTGGACGCAAGGGAAAGTTAGCCCCTCGTTACGTCGGACCGTATGAAATTGTTGAGAGGATTCGGCCTTTGGCATATCGGCTGTTGTTGCCGCCCGAGTTGTCTTCTCTTCATGACGTCTTTCATGTTTCCATGTTGAGGAAGTATGAGCCAGATCCGTCTCATGTGCTTAGGACTGACGAGGTGGAG
>KV003159.1:87427-125284 GCA_001598015.1 Dorcoceras hygrometricum | reverse complement strand
GACGAAAGCATTAGCAGCTACATCTATTGAACAGTGCTCTCCAATCACTAGCAAGACGGCTGATCAACTCAGCGACGACGTCATGTCCCTCTTCGTAAAGAAGTTTGGGAAATATTTGAGAAGATCCTACAACCCTTCTACTCCCTATAATAATTTTCATAAATCTGAAAAAGTTAATACTGATTTGAATTGTTATAACTGTGGTCGTCCAGGGAACTTTGCAGCTGATTGTAATAGGCCAAAGAAGGAGGACAGATCCAGGGATGACAAGAGAACTGATGATAGATACATGAGAGATGACAAGAAAGAGGATCGATACAAACGAGATGACAAGACAGATGAGAGAACTGTCGACAGATCCAAGGATAGATCCAAAGACAGATGGATGAGGACACGAGGTGATAAAAGACCCAGTCGCAAGAATGATCGCAAAGTTCTGATGGCTGAGGAAAGCACTAAAAGTGTGAGACCTGAATTTGTATAAGAGATTATTTGTTGGAATGTATCGGGGTTTAGAGATTCTTGGTGGCTTAAGATCTCTGTTTGAATGTTTAAGTTGTGTTTTTGGGTCAAATTCCTCACCTAGAACAATTCTGGGAGTTTTCGTATTTTTGAGATTTTGGGTAAAAGCTTGTTTTGTGAGCTAGCAGCTGGTCGGTGGTGAAAACCAGTCGTAGCGTGTAAATTGTAGCGCGGGAGATCAAACGCCGTCGTTTTAGTGAAGTCTGGTTGCGTTGTGTTAAGTAAAAGCTGGTAGCGTTTTTTTATCCAGCTGCTGTTTTATTTAGTGTATTGAGGGCAAAACGACAGCGTTTCGCTAAGTTGGCGCGACGTCGTTTGGATGTTGCGACTGGTACCAGCTGCGAGGAGTTGTTGCGTCTGGTTGTCCAGTTGAGAGCAGTTGTCAACGATGGTCAAATCTACTGTAGCTTGCGTCTGGTTTCCTGTAGCTTGCGTCTGGTTGTTTTGCGCAAGATCTAGCAACTGGATGACGTAGGTTGTGCGTCGTCGTTTTGGTTAGCGAAGGAATCCAGTCGATGGGTTAGCGACCAGCTGTTGGGTCTGCGCGACGCCGTTTTATTAAGTTGGAACGCAGCGTTTTGATGCAACGTCTGGTATCAACTTTGAGTGTTATATCATCCAGATTTTGTATTTGAGAACCAGCCGATGGTTCTAAGCGACCAGTTGGTGGCAGATTTGATGAAGTAAGCGGTGCGACGTAGTTTTGTTAAGTCGTTGCGACATCGTTTTGTTTAGCGTGGTTTGAGAATTCAGCCGTTGGTTCTTTGCATCTGCTGGTTTGTTGTTGCCTGCTGGTTATGTCGGTGGATGATTTAACCAGTTTTTACGAGATGTATTTAAGGAAGACTTGGTCTTCGATTTCGAGCACCAGATTCCATACTTAGCGAAATATTTTCCCCGATTGTGTTCTTCGCTTCGAACCCTAGGTTACTGTTCACGGTAGCTTTTCTCCGGCAATTCCCGTCGTTTCCAGCCGTTGTTTGGTACGTGCGAGGTAGCGTTGGACTCCTCTTGAGAAACTCTATCATTATATACCATTCTTGGAGGCTGTCGTTGGCTAGAGCGAGATCGCGAAGTTGCGGTCTTCGGCCTTGTGTTGCGTCGTTGAGGTAGAACTTCGATTTGTTGTTGAGATCTTAGTATTAGCCTTTGTTTAAGCTTCCTGTTAGTGGTATTGTTGGATTTGATCGCTGGTGGAGTGAATGACTCCCAGCCGTGAGTTTCTATAATTGGCCGTGACCTTCTGTGTTTAGCCTGAGATCTGTTGTGTGTATTTAGCAGGTTGCAATCCAGATCTCTCGGGCCTGTTTTGTGGTAATTGTTGCACAGAAGTATAAGTTACGGATCTGAGCTTGAAGTAGCTGGGAATTGGCGTGAGATTGAATGATAGATGGCTACTTGTGCATTGACGTGGATATTGCAGTGTGTATATGTGATTGCTAATGATTTGAGCTGCTATGTTTATGCATACACGCATTTCCCATATTGCATTCATATTTCGGTTGCAGCCATTGTTTTGTATCTTGTATTGTTGTTGTTGATTCTTACCAGGATGCGAGGGCGAGCGGCAATACCGCACTCTCATCTCCCTGCTGGGATCGTAGCACCATGCACCGAGTGGGTTAAACTACCACAGTTCATGGGCGAGGGCAACGGCTTGATGCATCTGGTATTCGGGTGTAGTATCACGGCGAGTGGCTCATTACCACACTGTGAACACACCCCGTGGCCACTGTTGTTGCAGATTCTTGGAGCTGTGCTTGAGTTCCTTAGCTCCCTTGTTGGTCGAGCCTTCTGTTGTTTATCCTGTGTCTCATGCATAGCATCTGCATTTTATCTTATGAATTCTTTTAGCTATAATTGTTGCTCTCCGTACTAGGGTTTGATCCCATGGCCCTCTGGGGCTTGGTTTGTTTCCTTGTTTGTGTTGTTTTCAGGGAACCCAGGTTTTTCAGCTGGTCGTGGTTTTAACCCAGCTGGTGGTGCCCCAGGAGGTGGTTAGCGTGTCCCAGTTGCGTATAGCATTATTTATTTATATATGTATCAGTTAGCCAGGGGGATGCCCTGCGCTTCGTTATTGTATCCAGTAGTTGGAGTCTGATACCTGTTTTGGTTGTTGTATGCTATACTGTTGGTTGTTTTTATAAACTGGGATATATTTTGAGTATCGCTCTATTTTAAAGTACATTGTTTAAACCGTCAGGCCAAAAGCGAAAATTTTACCCGCTTTTTGATAGCTTCAGCATGTGTTTGTATGATTTACTCTGTTTAGAGCACGAGGCCTGACAGGAACGCAGTACAAAAACTGTTCCAAGTCATCCCCACACCAGTCTCCTCAAGAGCCCGTGAAGCACCTCTCCATCAGCGCTCAGCATTCTTCCTCAATTGGAAGGTAGCTAAACTCAGTCTACGCTCATCGTCATACCGCACTCGATCAAACAGCCCTGTGATGTGCTGCAACCAGGACTCGAAATCTGATTTATATTCGTCACCATTAAACGTTTGAGGATCATCCGAGGAAACCTTGCCATAATCAGTTCCATTTCATCTATACGGGTTGCCAACATATCCACCTCTTCATCAACTTTCTCGCTCCTACGAATAGGAATACTGCGCTCGCCCTCCTCATTCTGAGCCTCAGATTCTATCGGGGTTTGCCTTCTAGCTCTACCCCTAAATCTAGGCGGCATCTACGAAATTACTAGGACGATAAGATCGCACATCAATATAACACATAGTCAAGTACAAACAACAAACGACACAGTGCATAGACTCAAATGTGATCAAATTCGAGCTTATCCTAGTTTAAGCTCTGATACCAAAAATGTCAGGTCCGATACACAAAACAGAGATTAACCACGCAAACACAACTGCGGAAGCATTAAAGTTGCTATAATTTGTTGCTTTGGCCTGACTTAGAAAACATAATTTCAAAATACACTTATACTCAAAATATTGGTTTTACAACTATATATATATATCTGGGACACTCTATTCAACCTATGGAGACATCACCAGCTGACTCACCTCCTCGGCCAGCTGAATAACCTGGAAAACCTGAATGACACATAACAAACCAAAGAGCCCCAAAGGGAGAGGGGATAAACCCCAGTACGGAGAGCAACATAAAACAGCAGGTAGATAGATCGAGTTATAAATGATATAAGATGCATGAGAATATGAGGATCAAGGAATCCAAAGGAACTGTACACAGCTGACATCAGGAGTAGGAGTGGTCAAAGAACGTGTGAGAGAATGGGAATTACCCGGTCACCTAATCACACACGATACCAGACACAATACAGAATAGGAATGGCCGCAACTAATGTGAGAGAATGGGAGTTACCCAGTCGCTCAATCACACGCAGTATCAACAACAAGCTAGAATAGAAAGGTCATAGTACATGTGAGAGAATGGGAGCTACCCAGCCGCTCAATCACAAGCATCCTATCAACACGGGTTAGCTCAACGGCGAAAGACAACAAAATCATAAGTTCTCACAGCAGGCCGCTAACATAGGATCGCAAGGAATAGAGCGTAACAACATGTCATGCGTGTATGCATAAGGACAACTTGCAAGATATTACACAACAAAACAGATGCAAACAATAGCATAGAACCAACAGCATACACACTGCTCAACATAATAGCACATGCTCATTTATACACAAGCCTATCTCAAAGCTGTAAATATAAGCTCACATCCATACCTTGTCTTCTGTTCTACAATTACCACAATAAGTGTCCCGAACAACTCTGATCTGAAACCTGTTTACCCAAACACAATAATCAGCTCAGGGGCAGTAAGCACAGAAATACTGAACTGGAAGCTACCTGTTCAACCCAGTTCTATCCTACCCCTTAAACATGATAGCTAGCTCTAAACGAAGCATAAGGGAAGATCTAACACTTACTCAAAAGCACTACCTGAACGACTCAATCGGCCGGAATACGAACCGACAACACACAGTAAATTCTTCGCGTTCACTCTTCTAGTCCACCAAAGCCTTCAAAAGAAGTATAGGAAGAAGCATCTTGGAAAGGGGAATTCGACGCCACCAACCTTGCTCAAATCTACTTCATCTACCGATGGGAATCAGAGGAGATAAGGTTCGGTAAACAGTAAGGGTTTCGCTACAGTAGGGGGTAAGTTTACGAGGAGAGATATATTTTAAGTGTTCGAAAGAATGGCGTGCGCACGGTCAACGTCCTATAGATATATAACTTAAATCCCCCGTGATCTGGTGAACAGCAGCCATCGACAGGTCAGGATCCAAGCTGATGTCAGCTCAAGCATAAACCAGCACATTGTCTTCTCTCTCAGCTGGTATACGTCATCCAGCTTGCACTACCAGAACAGATTACACACCCGGCCTGTTATCCCAAAACAGATCACAACACATGCAACAGCTCACAGCTAGAGAACAGATTATGCCTCGGACAGCTCATCTAAGCTAATATCGTTAAATGACATCGCACTGCACTTCAGCTCGGGACAACCAGATCACGCTCAAGAAGACCAGCTCGAACACTTTCAGCTCTTACCTAAGCTGATACCCATGAACCGTACCGGTATACAGTAAACCCTCGAACCAGGCCGGTCCGCACAGTACTATCAGATTGCGCCCTATAAGCTATTTTATCCAAAACGACGTCGCTTTGCCACCAACTCAGGATATCCAGCTTAGAGTACCCAGCATAGCTTGCGTCAACAATTTATAAGTATCCAACCATCCAGCTTGGGCCATTCTACGAAAACTAACCTAGATTTAATTGTTAACTATCCAGACCTCACAGTGCACACGATAACTTCTTCTTTCGAGTATTGGAGATTAGCTGGTCAGATTTGAGTGAGAGTACCTCGGTTGGAAACCAATCTTTGAGACCAACGTTCTTGTACTAGTTTGGAGTTGGAAGGAGGTCGGATAGGGATATTGGCTGAGGAACTGCGTGAGCTGGTTCTTGAGATTTTCCAACAGAGTTAAGCTCTAGTTCAGGTAACCGTCTATTGCTAGTGCTAGTTTCTGTTCTAGCGAATATCTTTGAGCTGAGTAGTGCTCTGTTGGCTAAATGTATCTGGTCTGGGCTGCTAGTTTTAGGTTGCAAGTTGGTTAAGCTTGAGTAGAGCTGGTTTTCTTGAGTATCTTGGAAGATTAGGTTATTTCTTGTGGTTTTTTCCCTGATTTCTCGGCAGAGACTTGAGCAGAGCTAGAAGTGTGATCCGCTGTTAGCTGAGCTGAGGTATTGTAATAAGATCTACGAAAGGAACGGATTGAGCTTGATTTAATAGCTTTGAGATAAGCATGAGAATATTTCCAGCGTGAATTGATTGTTGTGCGTGCTGGCTGTAAGCTGAGTTTTCTTAGCCCTGCTGTTCTGGATGACTATGTGGTTTTCTTATGTTTGAATATCATGCATTGTTTGTGAGCTTATTCTGCCTTGCATTCATGCATATCATATTGAGTCTGTTCCTTTGAGAATCGATTTATCACTGAGTCGTGATTGGTCGGCTAAGTCGTCGTGCCTAAGAATCCAATGCTTTCACTGATTCGTGATTTCCAACTGAGTCCCCAGGATCTGGATTCCAATGATTATTGAGATTTTTGATTGCCTTGCCCAGCTGAGTCGTTGTGCCTTGTTTACCGATGATTCTTGGTAACCTTTCATTCATTGCACGAATTGAGATATTTCATGTCTTATCTGATTGTTTTTATTTGAGTGCTCTTCGTATTGAGGTTTGACCTCGTTTCTTTCCCTGTTTTGGGGCTTCTTTGGTATTTTGTTTGGCCTTTATAGGTTCTTCAGGTGACCGAGTGGTACGTCGGCTGTTAGAGCCCCGTTTTGAGTCCTAGTTATGTCTATATACTGAACTAGTTTACCATGGGATTCCCTACGTGAATACTGTACTTGAGATTTGTATTTGCTAAGTTGTTGTATACATTTCTGGTACTGTTTTGTTGTGTGGATTTTTTAGTTAAATCTATATTTGAGTATGAATGTATTTGGAATTGTATTTTCAGTTCAGCCATGAAGGAAATTTTTTTTCACTTTTTAGGCTTCCGCATTAGTGTTAATTGACTAATTAACCTCTAATTAGAGGAATCGGGCCTGACACTATCGCCCATTAACATTCATGTTTGGATGAGCACCCCGGTCCGTCGACCGACATCCACACTCCCATAAGCTTACCGTCTATTATCTTTGTCATATATCATAAAACTTTGAAATAAACTTTCTTTAGGCTTTATGAAATATGACATGAAAACTTCTGTCATTCCACCTTCGTAACCTTGCCATATCGCATTAAAACTTTGCACATACTAATGTCGCATTAAAACTTTGCACATACTATTTTATTTGAAAATACTGTTGGGAGTACAACTGGACACAACTGAAAAATCAAACTCAGCTCAGAGTAGAAAATAGATCGCAGCTTAGTTCAGCTATGGACATAACATATCACGACTGGTTGGTCAACTCAGATTAGAGAATGTCAACACAACTTAGAACAATCAGGCTAAATTAAGAAGGTCAAACAATGTCAACTCAGTTTAGGAAATTCAAATCAGATCGCGAGCCTAGAGCAGCTTAGAGGGGGAAAACAGATCACACGCTTGGAACAACTCAGAAGAGGAAAAATAGATAACAGGCTCGGAAACAGATCTCGAACTTAAAAAGAAATAGTCAACCCAACTTAGAGTAATGAAGGCAGATCGCAGGTTCAATTCAGCTCAGGGGATTATCAGATCGCAAGGATAAACTGGAACAGTCCGGAGTTCAAACTATGAACAAAAATCATCAAAAGAATCATACTGGATTATAATAATCAACAGAATACTGAAAATATCTTGGAGAAGTTCGAATTGATTAGTCAAGCTTATCAGATCAGAACAGAGGTCTCACTAGACCAGCTTTGCCTATCAGCTCAGAAACTCACCTTAGCTATCCAACACGACATAATCACTGGAAAGTTAAGAGAAACTTTACTTTGAGGCTAATTTTGTACATCCCAGAAATTTAAAAGAGACGACAGATCAGCTTTCACAGAAACTATCTATCAAACATATGAGAACTTAAAACCTTTTTTCTGAAAAGCTACCAACGTACAGATCATAACATCATTTGAAAAAAATTAAACATTACTCAAATTTCAGAAATAGAACTCTAGAATCGAACTTAATATGTAACAGAATCTCAATAAATAGAGTTTACTTGTCTCAAAGATGAACGACAGTTGCAGAGAATAGCTCCAGATTTGAATCTTCCACAAGCACGAGCAAATAATCTTGAGAAAGTTAAGGAGAAGGACTTCGGTTGGATTCTATTTGGAGAAAACTCTTAACACCTCAAATGGTGAATAAAATGATGAAGTTGATGTGTAGTAGGTTTTAAAGTATTACACAGGTAATGATTCCTACCAACCGAAATCATTTCTTTGAAAATATTTTTTTAAGAACTTTAATTGTGCTTGGGTTCATCTTCCGGGAATTATTCACAAACCACCAGGCTTAAAACCAAAGAAAACAGCTCACGAAAAAAATGAAATGTTAAATGAAAAAATATCAATTTAACCATTCGAAACAATTTAAATAACTCGTAGATTTACGGATTTTCTGGGTGTTACAAACTTGGTCCATCTATTGAACCTATCTGACCTATCTGAGCTAAGTTGATCTGTTCTATCCCAAACTATTGAACCAAGCTAACTGGTCTGCTTTGAACTGAATTAATCTTCTCCAAACTGTTTTGAGCTTACATTATATGTGTCAGGCCTCGTGCACAACTCAGAGATAAACCACGCAAAAACATAGCGGAAGCAATAAAAAGTGGCTTAAAATTTTCGCTTGGACTGACGGTTTAAAACAGATAATTTAAAATAGCACAATACTTAAAATAATCTCAGTTTGCATTACGAAATACAAAAGTACAGTAATTACAAGTACTAGCAACAACACAACAGCTGACAAAACTACAGCTGAATAGAAACTAAAGCACAGGGCATTCCCCGGCTGACAGCACTAGTACATATTATGCTATACATTAACTGGGAAACTCTATCCACCGCCTGGGGCACCACCTGCTGGATCAATTCCACGACTAGCTGTGAATCCTGGAAAATCTGAACAACAAACAGGAAACAACACAACAGCCCCAGAGGGACCTCGGGGTCAAACACCAGTATGGAGAGCAATAAATACAGCAAACGGAATGCAGTAGAAAACATGCACATGCTATGCAAAGGATCAGGGCTACGACCGAGAACTGGGAGCCAAGGGATCTCATCGGCAACTCAACAGCTGGATAACAGCAACTCAATAGCTGGAGCGGATCAACTGAAAGACATTAGTGACCACAAGGTGCAGGAGTATATGGGAGCTACCACTCATCTCCACACACTGTACCGGATGCAAAACATACAACTCCACCTGTTGTTGCCTAGCTCATGAGATGTGGGAGCTACCCACTCCGCTCATAGCGGCTAACAGATCTCAGCAGGGAGATGAGAGTGCGGTATTGCCGCTCGCCCTCAAGCACTGTGGCATACGGGAGTTACCCGCTCGTCCCCAGGCGTAGCATCACAGCACACACAAATCTAAACAACAAAGTACAGCTGACAGAACAGAACTCAACAGGAAAGTATGAGTATATGCAAATGCAACAGCTGATATTATAACACATGCACAATAATAACAGCAGAAAGCATACACAACAAAGCACATAATCCATGTTCCATTCACAGCTGTAACAAAGCTCCACATCCGTACCTTAACATCTGAGTTATACTTACCACATGCAGTTTGCCACAATGAAAATCCTAGCAACGCAGATCTACCACCTGCTAAGCCAGTACAACAACTGCTCAAGGACTACAACTCAGAAACACAGCAGCTGGATGTTCCATTCACAGCTGTAACAAAGCTCCACATCCGTACCTTAACATCTGAGTTATACTTACCACATGCAGTTTGCCACAATGAAAATCCTAGCAACGCAGATCTACCACCTGCTAAGCCAGTACAACAACTGCTCAAGGACTACAACTCAGAAACACAGCAGCTGGGAGCTACAACTCCACCAGCGCTAGATCTACCTTTCTATCACCACGAAATCTCTAACAAAGCTTGAAGGTAGAATCTTTACTTACCCCAAAAATCTAGGATATGATGCTAACAGACTAGAGAAGGGACATGTCTCTGCGATCCTCTCCCATCTCCTCCGCTGCCTAAGAAAAGGGTAAGAGACGGAACGTCTTAGCAAGAGGAGTCCAACGCTACCACTCTAGCTTTCGTCGGAGCTATCTACCGACGGCAATTGAAACAAAGAAGGTTACTGTGAACAGTAACTAGGGTATCGCGACAAGATAAGGTTCACGGGAAATATTTCTAAGTGTCGAGGAAACAATAATTGAACGCAAGGACCAAGTCCTCTATTTAAAGTCACAACTGACTAACTGGGAAACAGATCCTCCGACAATATCAGCTATCGCAACTGATATCCCAACCAACAGCTGAATCTCGCATCAGCTAAATCCTTTTGTCGATACCATACTCAACTAAATCAAACGAAGTCGCGGAGGGACACGTCACCTGCTACCTACTGCTGATCGATTAACCAACATCTGATCGCTCACTCAACAGCTGATCCCTCAATCAGTAGTTGGATACGCGCACAACCCAACAGCTGAGTCCTAGCGCTAAACCAAAACGCTGTCGTTCCAACTAATCCAAACCACGACGTATCAACACCCGCTACTGAAAATACGCTGCTGCTCCCAATGTTTCGTAGCACCTCAACTAGTATGTAACATCTGAAAGTGATTACTCGCTGCTGATGCAACACCCGAACAGATGTCTCCACGCAACACCTGATATCTTCACGCAGCTGGATTCAACACTTAAATAATTTCGACGGCTACTCGAAGCACATCGACTCGCAGCTGGTTTAATGCAGATTCTTCCAAACCCAAAATCTGATACAAAATATATGGGTCTCACATCTCTCCCCCACTAAGACACGATTTCGTCCTAGAAATCAACAAGTCCAGGAACAACTCAACTGAACTCAGTAGTTCAAGATAACTGGAAACAAGCTAACTACTGGAATCTATTACAAGGTTTACTCAAACAGATGCGGCCATTCACGCTGCATCTTCTCTTCCAGTTCCCAGGTAGCTTCTTCTCTACCATGCTTGCTCCACTGAACCATCACCAACGGAATGGTTTTATTCCTCAACTGCTTCTCCTTCCTATCCAAAATCTGCAAAGGGTACTCAACGTAACTCAAAGTCTGATCAAGCTCTACCTCTTCTGTTCCCAACACATGAGACGGATCTGGCTCATACTTCCTCAACATGGAAACATGAAAAACATCATGTAGAGAAGACAATTCTGCTGGCAACAACAGCCGATAAGCTAAAGAGCCAATCTTTTCCACAATCTCATATGGTCCAACATATCGCATAACACTACGGAAAGGAGAAACCTTAAGGAAAACACGATCACCAACCTGAAACTCTAAAGGCCTACACCTCTTATTAGCATAGCTGGCTTGGCGATCTTGTGCAGCTTTCATACGCTGACGGATTAGATCAACTTGATCCCTAATCTACTGCACAAACTCTGGAGAAGATAGCTATTTCTCCCCAACTTCTTCCCAACACACAGGCGATCTGCACTTCCTGTCATACAACGCCTCAAACGGTGCCATACCAATCGTCACCTGGTAGCTGTTATTATACAAACTCCACTAAAGACAGTGAATCCTGCCAGCTACCACCAAAGTCCATCACAACAGCTCTTAACATATCCTCCAAAATCTGGATAGTTCGCTCAGATTGGCCATCTTTCTGGGGGTGATATGCGATACTCATAGCCAACCTGGTACCCAAAGCTGCTTGCAAACTCTTCCAAAACCTGGAAGTAAACCTCGGATCTCTGTCTGAGACTATCGAAACAGGCACACCATGCAGACGCACTATACAATCTATGTACAGCTTCGCCATTTTCTTCAAAGAGAACGACATACCATAGGGAATGAAGTGCACAGACTTAGATAATCTGTCTACGACCACCCAAACAGCATCGCATCCTCTTCTGGAACGAGGGAGATGCGTCAAAAAATCCATCGCTACATGCACCCAATTCCACTGGGGCACTTCCACACTCTGCAGTAGACCACCAGGTCTCATCCTGTCAGCTTTTACTTGCTGACGATTCAGACACTTGGCCACAAAATCAGCAATGTCACTCTTCAATCCAGCCCACCAGATGTGAGACTTCAGCGCTTGGTACATCTTCCTCACGCCAAGATGAACACTGTATCTACTGCAGTGCGCTTCTCTCAAAATCTGCTCCTTCAAATCTATGAGGTTTGGCACAACCAGCCGGCCACGGAACCTCAAACAACCATCAGACGAAACAGAATAGTCCTCAAGCTGTCCAGCTCTTACCTTCAGCTTTAACTCATGGATGGAAGGATCTGTCCTTTTAGCAGCTCTAATGCTCGCAACAACCTGTGGCTCAACTTGAAAAGAAGAAACCACAACATAATCCTCAGCTGGGTAAAACCGCCAACCAGTAGTGCTAAGATGCTCACGGTCCTTACAAACAACGACGCAAGCATCGTTCCTTGAGCCTTTCTGCTCAATGCATCAGCAACTACATTCACTTTCCCAGGCTGGTATTGGATCTCACACTCAAAATCCTTGAGCAGCTCCATCCATCTACGCTGTCTCATATTCAAATCTGGCTGCGAAAACAAATACTGAAGGCTCTTGTGGTCTGAATACACCACAAACTGCTCGCCATACAAATAATGACGCCAAATATTCAAAGCAAAGACTACAGCTGCTAGCTCCAATCATGAACTGGGTATCGAGTCTCATGCGGTTTCAGCTGCCGTGAAGCATAAGCGATGACCCGACCATGCTGCATCAACACACAGCCCAATCCATTGAGCGAGGCATCTGAACATACCACGTAACCACCTGAACCAGACGGCAAGGCTAACACAGGCGTAGATGTTAACTTCTCTTTGAGCAACTAAAAACTGTTCTCACATTGCTCAGTCCAAATAAAAGGCTTGTCCTTCTGGGTTAGCTGTGTCATTGGCTTAGCTATACTAGAAAATCCTTCGATGAAACGACGATAATAGCCAGCCAGACCCAAGAAACTACGAACCTCCGACACACTCTTGGGGCGTTCCCAATTGACAACAGCTTCTACCTTACTGGGATCAACCGAAATCCCATCTGCTGAAATTACGTGACCCAGAAACACCACACGATCCAGCCAAAACTCGCACTTAGAAAACTTAGCATACAGCTGCGAGTCTCTAAGCGTCTGAAGAACAACTCTCAAATGCTCCTTGTGCTCCATAGGAGTCTTTGAATACACCAAGATATCATCGATGAACACTATCACAAACTGATCTATGAACTCTCGAAAGACCCTATTCATCAAGTCCATGAAAACTGCTGGGGCATTCGTCAAACCGAAAGGCATAACCAGAAACTCAAAATGCCCGTACTTAGTACGAAAAGCAGTCTTCGCTACATCTTGTTCTCTTATCCTCAGCTGATGGTACCCACCCTGAGCGCAGATCGATTTTCGAATATACAGCAGATCCTTGCAGCTGATCGAACAAGTCATCGATCCTAGGCAACGGGTACTTATTCTTAACAGTAGCCTTATTCAGCTAGCGGAAATCGATGCACATTCTCATTGTGCCATCCTTCTTCTTAACAAACAAGATAGGCGCTCCCCACGGCGACATGCTAGGCCTAATAAAGCCTTTCTCCAGCAATTCATCCAGCTGCACCTTGAGCTCTCTCAACTCAGTAGGCGCTAAGCGATACGGTGCACGCGAAATCGGAGCTGTTCCAGGCACCAACTCAATGCTGAAGTCAATCTCCCTCCTCGGAGGAAAACCAGGAATCTCCTCCGGAAACACATCGGGAAACTGTCGCGCCACTGGAACATCACTAAGCTGCACACGCGAAGAAGAAGATGCGTCTAACGCATAAATCATAACACCAGCGTTCTCTGCTGACAACAGGCTAAACATCTCCATCGCTGAGATGGCGCTAAGCGATACGGTGCACGCGAAATCGGAGCTGTTCCAGGCACCAACTCAATGCTGAAGTCAATCTCCCTCCTCGGAGGAAAACCAGGAATCTCCTCCGGAAACACATCGGGAAACTGTCGCGCCACTGGAACATCACTAAGCTGCACACGCGAAGAAGAAGATGCGTCTAACGCATAAATCATAACACCAGCGTTCTCTGCTGACAACAGGCTAAACATCTCCATCGCTGAGATCAACGGAATCTTCGACTGGGAATCATGGCCATAGAAGTTCCACTTCTCACCCAACTGAGGCCTAAAATGCACTATGCCGTGGAAACAATCCACAGAGGCCCTATAACTGGATAACACATCCATCCCCATGATACATTCGAAATCCCACAAAACTAACCTGATCAGGTTTGCCACTAAAACGTTCTCGCCGAACCTAAGAATGCCGTCCAACACAACTTCTTGGGAGTGTAGGCTCGCACCAGCGGGAGTTGCGACAGAAACAACATCGTGCAACACAGTGGTACACAGACCATGCTCAATCACAAAAGCATCAGCAATAAACGAATGCGAGGCGCCAGTATCAAACAACACACGTGCAGGAAAATCGAAAACAAAGCAAGTACCTGAAATAACTCCTCTTGGCTTGCCCTTCTCCCGCTCCCTTGTAATGGCATTCACTTGGGCTTGCTGGGGAACAGCGAAATGCGACTGGGAAGACTGTCCGAAACGCTATGGACCAGGCTGCTGAAACGGCCTATACTGAGTCTCTCCTAATCTCTGCTGCTGCTGCTGCTGAAAACCACGACCCCTAGACGATCCACCACGTCCCTGCGGTGGTGCTGTAGCTTGCTGAGATCCAGCTAATGGACACACTCTCGCAAAGTGCCCATACTGACCACAAACGTTACATGATCCTTGCACACCAACACACTTCGTCAAAGGGAGCTTGCCACCACAAAAACCACAATACTCCACCTTGGAACCACTGCTGCTTGAACTACCAGAACCAGAAGAACCAGAACCTCCTTTCTTCTTGAACTGGTGGCCACGAGGCCTAAACCTCTGGCGTCTCGACTGCTGAGCCAACTGCTGCTGCGGGGAAGGCTGAGACGACTGAGATGACTGGGAAGGTTGCGATCCCTGAACCACTGGACGACTACTCTGCGCCACCTGTGGCCTACGAGACCGACGGTTCCTCAAACCTTCCTCGATATCAATCGTGCTATCCACAGCCTCTGCATAGCTCTTCGGTTTACTCGACAGCACCAAAGAGTACAACTCCTCGTTCAGTCCTTCAAGAAACTTAGTCCTCTTCGCCCTCTCTCGGCCAGCTACATGCGGCACATACGCTATAAGGGAAGAAAACCTACGGGCATACTCTCTAGCAGACATACTGCGCTGCTCCAAGTTGTCAAACTCTCGCTCTTGCGTGTTCACATAGGACTCCGGGACATATTCCTGACGGAAAGCGACGCAAAAACTGTCCCACGAGATCTCTACACCAGTCTCTTCCAAAGTCCTCGAAGCGCCTCTCCACCAACGCTCCGCACCTTTCCTCAGCAGGAAAGTCGCCAAACTCAACATAAGCACATCATCGTACTGAACACGGTTAAACAAACCTGTGATGTGCCGCAGCCACGAATCTGCATCCTCACTAGAATCATCCCCATTAAAAACTTGGGGACTCATACGCTGGAACCTCGCCATCACCAGTTCCATGCTATCCATGCGGGCTGCCAACTCATCAACCTTTTCTTCACCCGCGATCATGAAAGGGAAAACTGTGCTGATCCTCGTTCTGACCTCCAGATTCATCCTGAAACTGCTCTACCTGTACCCCTACGTCTAGGCGGCATCTAAGAAGGCACTAAAAGGATAAGATCATACAGAACAAATACAGCACAAATTAATATGCAACACATAGATCACATAGTCAAGCACATGCAACACACAACAATGTGCCTAGACTCAAGTGTGATCAAACAGAATTGAGCTTATCCCAGCTTAAGTTCTGATACCAAAAATGTCAGGCCTCGTGCACAAATCAGAGATAAACCACGCAAAAACATAGCGGAAGCAATAAAAAGTGGCTTAAATTTTTCGCTTGTCCTGACGGTTTAAAACAGATAATTTAAAATAGCATAATACTTAAAATAATCCCAGTTTACATTACGAAATACAGCAGTACAGCAATTACAAGTACTAGCAACAACACAACAGCTGACAAAACTACAGCTGAATAGAAACTAAAGCACAGGGCATTCCCCGGCTGACAGCATTAGTACATATTATGCTATATGCTAACTGGGACACTCTATCCACCGCCTGGGGCACCACCTGCTGGATCAAAGCCACGACCAGCTGTGAATCCTGGAAAATCTGAACAACAAACAGGCAACAACACAACAGCCCCAGAGGGACCTCAGGGTCAAACCCCAGTACGGAGAGCAATAAATACTGCAAACGGAATGCAGTAGAAAACATGCACATGCTATGCAAAGGAACGGGGCTATGATCGAGAACTGGGAGCCACGGGATCTCATCGACAACTCAACAGCTGGATAACAGCAACTCAACAGCTGGAGTGGATCAACTGAAAGACAGTAGTGACCACAAGGTGCAGGAGTATATGGGAGCTACCCACTCGTCTCCACACACTGTACCGGATGCAAAACATACAACCACCTGCTGTTGCCTAGCTCATGAGATGTGGGAGCTACCCACTCCGCTCATAGCGGCTAACAGATCCCAGCAGGGAGATGAGAGTGCGGTATTGCCGCTCGCCCTCAAGCACTGAGGCATACGGGAGTTACCCGCTCGTCCCCAGGCGTAGCATCACAGCACACACAAATCTAAACAACAAGGTACAGCTGACAGAACAGAACTCAACAGGAAAGTATGCGTGTATGCAAATGCAACAGATGATATTATAACACATGCACAATAATAACAGCAGAAAGCATTCGCAACAAAGCACATAATCCACGTTCCATTCACAGCTGTAACAAAGCTCAACATCCGTACCTTAACTTCTGAGTTATACTTAGCACATGCAGTTTGCCACAATGAAAGTCCTAGCAACTCAGATCTACCACCTGCTAATCCAGTACAACAACTGCTCAAGGACTACAACTCAGAAACACAGCAACTGGGAGCTACAACTCCACCAGCACTAGATCTACCTTTCTATCACCACGAAAGCTCTAACAAAGTTTAAAGGTAGAATCTTTACTTACCCCAAAAAGCTAGGATAGGATGCTAACAGACTAGAGAAGGGAGATGTCTCTGTGATCCTCTTCCAGCTCCTCCGCTGCCTAAGAAAAGGGTAAGAGACGGAACGCCTTAGCAAGAGGAGTCCAACGCTACCACTCTCTCGTCGGAGCTATCTATCGATGGCAATTGAAACGAAGAAGGTTACTGTGAATAGTAACTAGGGTATCGCGACAAGATAAGGTTCATGGGAAATATTTCTAAGTGTCGGGGAAACAATAATTGAACGCAAGGACCAAGTCCTCTATTTAAAGTCACAACTGACTAACTGGGAAACAGATCCATCGACAATATCAGCTATCGCAACTGATATCCCAACCAACAGCTGAATCTCGCATTAGCTAAATCCTTTCGTCGATACCACACTCAACTAAATCAAACGACTTCGCAGAGGGACACGTCACCTGCTACATACTGCTGATCGATTAACCAACATCTGATCGCTCACTCAACAGCTGATCCTCAATCAGTAGTTGGATACGCGCACAACCCAACAGCTGAGTCCTAGCGCTAAACCAAAATGCTGTCGTTCCAACTAATCCAAACCACGACGTATCAACACCCGCTACTGAAAGCACGCTGCAGCTCCCAATGTTTCATAGCACCTCAACTAGTCTGTAACATCTGAAATCGATTATTATCTGCTGATGCAACACCCGAACAGATGTCTCCACGCAACACCTGATATCTTCACGCAGCTGAATTCAACACTTAAATAATTTTGATGGCTACTCCAAAATGCTGTCGTTCCAACTAATCCAAACCACGACGTATCAACACCCGCTACTGAAAGCACGCTGCAGCTCCCAATGTTTCATAGCACCTCAACTAGTCTGTAACATCTGAAATCGATTATTATCTGCTGATGCAACACCCGAACAGATGTCTCCACGCAACACCTGATATCTTCACGCAGCTGAATTCAACACTTAAATAATTTTGATGGCTACTCCAAGCACATCAACTCACAGCTGGTTTAATGCAGATTCTTCCAAACCAAAAATCTGATACAAAATATACGGGTCTCACAATATGTCCCATTTCAAACTAATAGTAGAGTCTGATTTGCATTACTAATGTAGTCTGGTCTGAGCCATTCTTCTTAACCAAGCTCGACTGTTGTTTGTACTGCACATTATTTAGTTTTAGCTCTAGTCTCTTCTGTTTTTCTTCCAGACCCGAGTAAACAGATTAGGAGCGAAATATCAAGTTTGTTCATCATATTAAGGTTTGATCTATTTTCCAGATCCTTCATCTTGGGCGTGTTTGTGTTCCCAGTGGCTTTCAAAACAAATGGGATAAGAGAGTTTCTTTTTAATGGACCAGTTCAGGAGGCTAGGATAGGCAGTATGTAGTACCGTGCGATTTGAGGGCTTGGCGATGTCCCAGAGGCATCAAATAGTATGTAAATGGCTTGTAAACATGTGTAAAATTATTTTTTCAGACTTGAGTTGATTGTGATGAGTTTAGGGCTTCTCCGATGTCTCGTTGAGACCATCCGGCGTTCGAGTATCCCGTTGATAAGCCTAGAATGATTCCAGTTTATCTTAGCTAAATTATCTTAATTTTCTAATGAATAGAAAACATATTTACGGGCGGAAAGTTATGAATTAAAATGATGAATTTTTATGATGTTAATGGCATGATATTTTGACGATGATGTTTTAATTGAAAATAAAGAAAATTATTTTGAAGAATGCGAATTGACTGTGACCAAGACATAGAGGAATATGGTGACTAGGACGCATTAGGTCCATAGATCCATGTTAGAGGAGAATAGTAACTACAGCGAGGTCCGTAGAGCTATTCCGGCCTAGTACAATTATTTATTGCTTGATCAAATGAACAGAAGGTCACATAAATTAGCAAATTTCACCAAAATTCTATTTTGAAGATTTATGTTATTTACATGCCGTGATGTTATTTTGAGGATTTGAGGTTAAAGTTTATTTAAAGAATTTTTACGATGACTTTTAAAGTCAAATTTATAGTTTAAAGTTCATTTCAAGTTCTGATGTTGAACTTTAAAACGTATCTTGAGTATTGCTATTTTAATGCATGTAGATATATATTTATTAATCGTTATCATGGTTTGAGCTATGCTCAGTCTTAGACTCACTAGATCTGATTATGTGCAGGTGAGAGTGACGTTGAGGTTCGAGGCGATGACCCTTGAGGAGCTCGAACTTAGGCAGTGCACTCCCGAGGCCTTTTGCTTATGCATTAAAACTTTTTATGAGGTTTTTCCCTATGAGAGTTTTGGAAGAAAATTACATCATTAAACCTGAGATAAATTATTTTGAGGAGTCGAAGTTGGTTGTTCGGATGTTGTATTTTGTTCGATATGATGTTTATTTGAGTTTCTGATGTTTGATAGTTACTTTCAAGTTCTGCAAACTTTGAAAAAAAAATTCTACGCCTGTATTTAAAGAAAAATATTTTAGAAAAGTTGGGTCGCTACATTTATAGACATTGACAAGTAAGGAAACATTCAGATGATTGACACGAATGTAGTGTACTAGGATTTCATTACTAGAGCAGCGGATAGAAGCAATGCAGGAAGAACTCATTCAGTTTGAATGAAACAAAGTATGAAAATTAATTCCTAGACCACATAATCAATCTTAAATTGGAACAAGATGGGTATATATGGATAAGATGAATGAGAATAGAATAATAGAAAGAAACAAGGCTAGACTGGTAGCATAAGGATTCAGAAAGAAGATTATATAGGCTTCGATGAAACCTTCACAACAGTAGCTATACAAGAAGCCAAAAAAAATTTTCTTGCGTATACAGAATTAAAAGATTTAAGGTCTTTCAAATGGATGTCAAAAAGTACATTCGAGAATTGTATTTTATCTGAGGAAGTGTATGTGGTACATCCTCCTGGCTTCATGAATCATACTCATCCAGAATATATATAGACGCCGGACAAAGATCTATATGGTCTGAAACAAGCACCAAGATCTTGGTATGATACATTCTCCAAATTCATAATTGATTGTTTTATCGGGATAGAGAATAAAACCATGTTCAAGTTTGTTAAAATTGATCATGTTTTGCTGGTGCATATCTATATTGACGACATAATATTTGGTTCTAATGCCAAATTATATGAAATATTTTATAAGCTTATCGGGACAATTTGAGATGGGCATAATGAGAGAGCTGATGTTTTTCTTGGGATTACAAGCGAAACAGCTTGAAATGATATATTAATAAATCAAGATAAGTAACCAAAGAATTTCTCAAGAAGTTTGGATGGAAAATAGCTCAGCTGCTCCCACTCCGATGAGTGTATCCATCAAGTTGAACAAGGATGAAACTGGAACAACCGTTGAGATACAATTGTATCAAGGCATAATAGGATCATTTTTTTTTTTACTTAACTTGTCAGCCCCGTGCTAATCAACAAGGATTAACAGACAATCAAGCACATAATCGCGGAAGCTAAAAATAGGGCTTAAAAATTTTTCAAATAATTGGGCCTGAACAATAACCATCATTCAAGATATCCATACTCAAAATAGGATTTACTCAAATCCAACAACAAACAGGAAATCACTCAAACTTAAACAACAGATCCCCAAAATACATAGAAACTCAGGGCATCCCCTAGTTCAATACATAATATAAATACACTGGGACTCAACCAAACGGGGGTCTACTAGCTGAAGCTCCACTCTTCCCAACCAGATTACCTGCGGCTCCTGCAATGGGTAACACGGACCCAAGAACACAAAAATAAGAAAAGAAACACGAGGTCAAACCTCAGTATGAAGAGAACTAAGACAACAGCGACTCATAAACATTCTGTAAATCAAACATGAATGCATGAGGACTGTCAAAGAATTGGTCATCTAGGCCAACAAATCAGCTGGAAAATCAGGTGATCCTCCATACCACGCACAGCCAATCAGCCGGTGGAAATCATCGGTCCATGATATTCAGGTCTGGTCACTCAATTAACCATCACATCTCGGTGGTATTCAGACACGACAAATCTGTCGGTCACCACTCTGATGATAGCGTTGGACCTTTCAGGCACGAAACATCTGTCTGCCGATCACAACGTGGATCTTAATCAGGTTTCAATCGATCAACAGGCTCAATATGTATGCATGTATGCCAAGAAATTCATATCGGATTTCCACATGCATAATTCACGTAAAACAGAACATAAATTCAAGCAATGAGCCAAACCTATTTCACATAAAACAAAAGATACACAGAATCCCATTCATTCTCCAAAATACTACACGCTTATGTCAAAGCTGTAATCAGAAGCTCAATTCGTACCTCAAACCTCAGATTCTACCTCAACAGATCTCACCAGGGCACGACAACCTCAGCCTGCTCAAATCTGCTTCCTCGCTGGTCTCGGCAACCACAGCAGGAAATTCCTAGGAGCTCAAATCTGTAAAGGCATCTCATAACATAGCTCAAATCTGAACTCCGATAGTTCACTGCCTACGGTCAAGAACTCAAATCTGGTCTGACCACCAAACAAAGGTTCTAACAGCTTAAACTAAGCTTAAACGGCAAGGAATCACTTACCCAGAAGCTCAGAAGAACTGAAGAACTCTCGGGTTCACTGTCGCGAAATTCTTCGAACACTGCAAATCATTCGCACTCCACCTACGCGTTGACTCAGGTCTCCTAACTGGTAACAATCGAAAGAGCTAAAGGAGAGAGCTCAACGCCACCCACCTTGCTCCAAGCAATGGCGAAAATCGACGGCAATCGGAGAAATAGTGCTCGGTGAACAGTAAGGATTTCGAGGGTTAGCGAAACAGAAGACAGGGAATATCAGGGTCAAAAATATGCTAAGTGTAAATCAACGCTTGTATTTAAATCCTCGAGTCAAAGTCTACAGTGAAAATCGATCACCGACTTATTCAGATCTCCTCAACAGATCCTAGCGCTAAGGCATAAGTCCTCAAATCTGAATCCAGCGCTAACTCAAATCTGGACTTAGCGCTACTTCTAACGCGCTACTAAACAATACGGCGTCGCATCAGGGTTCCCCCCTAACACTAGCAAAACGACGTCGCACTGGCTAAACAGATCCCATCACTCACTGTTGCTCACCCAGACCCTCATCAGATTCTAGCGCTAACACCTTCTGTCAACCCAGAAATGTTGACTAACACGTGGCATTTCTGCGCTAACTCTCAATCTACATTCGCTCGATACTCAGCACCATTGACATCTGGTCATGCCCCCGAACAGATTTCACCCACTAGCGAGACATCTGAAATTGCGAAACGACGACGCATCACTTCTCGCGCCAGGCTCGACTACTCAGATCTCATTCGATAGAAACCAGCGACTCAAAGTTGAACTGCTCTTATGTCAAATCTAAAAACCACTAACCAGATTCAACAGAATTTTCAAATCTGGAATTCGGTAATCACATCTCCCGTGATAAATTCTTAACCAAATCTGAATTTATAACTTAATTAGTAAGTACCGAATCTCAATCCTCACATTCTCCCCACCTTAAGAGATTTCGTCCTCGAAATCAAAGGCAAACACAGGGCAGAAACCACAAAACACCAAAACTAACCAACTCAACTCAAGTGTCAAAGCTCAAACAGATGAGGCCACTCTTGTCTCATCTTATCTTTCACTTCCCAAGTAGCTTCTTCTCGGCCTTGCTTACTCCATTGGACCATCACCATCGGAATTATCTTATTCCTCAACTGCTTCTCCTTCCTATCCCGAATCTGAACTGGATATTCAACATAACTTAAGGCAGAATCTAGCTCAACTTCATCAGTACTCAACACATGTGATGGATCTGGCTCATATTTTCTCAACATTGACACATGAAAAACATCATGTATCGCTGCTAATTCATCAGGCAGCTGCAATCTATAAGCCAATTGTCCAATCCTCTTGCTAGGATAAAATTTATAGTTTTGGTGATAACAAAGATAAAAAAAGATTTGGACTTAAATGACAATATTTGAATAATCTCTTCACGATGATCAACATTGCTGACAAAAGTGATTAGCTCAAGCTACAGTTATAAGTTTCGAGTTGATCAAATCAGATCTTGGAACTGTGGAGTGATTGATTTGGCTATTCGAGTTTTGATGAAGTATTGAGAGAAGAGATATCTGCCAACAGCTCTTGTCTACTGTATCGTAATGGCATATGCAAACAGCAACGGGAACAGTGACTCGTTCTACCAACAGAAAGGGCAGTATACATTGATAAGTTTGCTCGACAGATCTTGAAACAGTACTATTTATCGACTGGTGATATCAGACCTCGCTACAGTATTGTTCTTGAAAAGAGTACAAGTATCTATCGACAGCTTTTCGTAAACAGTTACCTCAACACGACATCGTTTGCCTCAACGGATTTGATGACGTCAGCCACAGGAAAACACCAGACATCATGACGTCACCATCATATTCAGCTTCAACGATCTCAACAGACATGATGACGTCAGCAGTGCTAAATCTTGTAATTGTAAAGATATGATGACGTCATCAGTACTGATATTCGCAAATGGTTGAATCTCGTTTACTGTGACAAATCTCTCGACAGCAAGGAACTGTTCATTCATCTTCTTCATGGAAAGATCTGTCGATAGAAATAATTTCAGGCGCAAGCATAAAGCTGATTCAAATTCGATCGTATACTCAATTGGAAAAGATCGATGACCAAAACAAGAATCACTCATACTGCCTGAAATTAAGGAGACGAGATTAGTACTATCTTTGGAAAAATAGTACACATTGACGGAGGCGATTTAAACGGGAGTGCACACATATGGAAATGATACTCGCATCCCTGACGAAATGCAATTTACCATATAATGAAGCAAGATTGACGGCGTTCTACTGTCAGGAATTCAAAAAGGATTTGTTGCCTTATCTGGATTCATCGACCGTTGAACGAAGATTATAAATAGCAGACATTTTGCTTTGAAGAACATTTTCTCGCCACTGCTATTGCTAAAACGCTGTCAAAATACTCTCAGAGCTTACTCTTCGTTGAACGCCAAAGCTCAAGCACTCGAAGAATCTTCATTGTTATACCTTCGAGTGTCACTCTCTGGTTCACATTATTGAATCAAGTTTCTTTGTCTTAGAAACCAGAGATTTTACAGTACTCACAAAGTGTATTCATTGTTGTATTTGATTGAGTCTGTAACAAACGAGCTTCTCAAAAAGCCGTTTGAAAACACTAAAGTGTTGTAACCAGCAGCTGCGTCTGCTTGGATTGTCGTTGTGAGATACTAGGAGTTCTCGTAGCTGCGGGTTACGGGATTGGGTGTTTGTAGAAAGGCTACTCTCATCAAAGTCTTCTAGTGAAACCTTCCGAGGAGGAAGAAGAGGAGACGTAGGACATTGAAGTCCGAACTTCCAGAAACAAACTCTGATCTCTATCTTTTACATTACGCACGATTATATTACTTGTGTTTATTTACTGTTCACAAATTGATCGGTCGTTTTCCGCACATATATTGTTGACCGAGAACTTTGAATATAACTGAGATATTCTTAAGTCTAGTAACTCGGACTTAAGTTAAGCAAGAAGCTTGCAAAACATTTTAAAAGAATTTTCGAAAATCGAAGGAGTTCATTCAACCTCCCCCCTTCTGAACTCCTATTTACTTAGTGATCCTATTTCTGGGACCATCACCTCTCAATAATTTCAAATGGACCAACGAATCTAGGAGCTAACTTGCCCTTGAATCTGAACCTCATCACGCTCTTGAAAGGATAAAACTTAAGGAACACTCTATCACCAACTTCGAATTCCAGAGGTCGGCGTCTTTTGTTAGCATAGCTAGTGAAGCGATCTTGTGCAGCTTTCATTCTACTTTGAATCAAAGAAATCTGATCTCTCATATGCTGCACAAAATCAGGGTTAGAAAACTGTTTCTCACCAACTTCTTCCCAACAGATCGGAGATCTACACTTGCGACCATACAACGGTTCAAATGGTGCCATTCCAATAGTCACTTGGTAGCTGTTGTTATAAGAAAACTCAACCAAGGATAAGGAATCTTGCCAGCCACCACTGAAATCCATCACAATTGCTCGCAACATATCTTCTAAAGTCTGAATGGTTCTCTCAGATTGGCCATCTGTCTGAGGGTGATAAGCGGTACGCATAGACAATCTCGAACCCATAGCTGCTTGCAAACTCTTCCAAAATCGAGATGTGAATCTTGGATCTCTGTCGGACACTATTGAAACAGGCACTCCATGCAATCTAACCACATGGTCAATGTATAATTTCGCCATTTTCTTCATCGAACACCTCACATCATAGGGAATGAAATGGGTTGACTTTGAAAGTCTATCAATCACCACCCAAATCGCATCGCATCCCATACTTGATCGAGGTAAATGAGTCACAAAGTCCATGGCAATGTGCTCCCAATTCTACTGAGGCACTTCTAAACTTTGCAACAATCCACCAGGTCTCATTCTCTGGGCCTTGACTCATTAACATTTCAAACATCGAGTAACAAAACCATAAATGTCGCTCTTCATGCCTTCCCACCAGTAATGAAACTTCAAGTCATGGTACATCTTTCTCTCGCCGGATGCACACTGTATCGACTACAAGGCGCTTCATTCATAATAGTCTCCTTCAAATCAATCAGGTTCGGAACCACCAATCTTCCTAAAAATCTTAAACACCCATCAGAAGCAACAGTAAAATCATCAGACTGACCATTCTGAGCCTTAATCTTCAATTCGTGGATATAAGGATTAGTCATTTGTGCGTCTCTGATGTCAATCACAATCTGTGGTTCAACCTGAATAGAAGAAACTATAAATACTGATCACTCGGATGAAATCTCCAACCAGATGTACCCAACTGCTCGTGGACTTTTGAGATACTCAAAGATGTTAGCATCGCAGGCTGAGCTTTCCTACTTAAATTATCGGCTACTAAGTTCATCCGCCCAGGCTGATACTGAATCTCGCAATCAAAATCCTTGAGTAACTCCATCCAACGATGCATTCTCATATTCAGATCTAACTGAGTGAAGATATACTTCAGACTCTTATGATCTGTGTACACCACAAACTCCTCTCCATACAGGTAGTGACACAAGATCTTCAAGGCAAAAACAATCGCTGCCAATTCCAAATCATGAACGGGGTATCTCGTCTCATGGGGCTTCAACTGTCGAGACGCATATGCAATCACGTACCCATTCTGCATCAGGACACATCCCAAGCCACTCAGAGAAGCATCGGAGCAAACAACGAAACCTCCAGATCCAGACGATAAAGCCAACACAGGAGCAGTAGTCAACTTCTCCTTAAGTGTCTGAAAACACGACTCGCACTCGTCAGTCCAAACAAACTTCCTATCTTTCTGAGTCAACTGTGTCATCGACATGTCTATCGAAGAGAACTTCTCGATAAAAAGCCTATAATAGCCAGCCAATCCTAGAAAACTACGAATCTCAGAAACATTCCTAGGACTCTCCCAGTTAAGAACTGCTTCGATCTTACTAGGATCCACAGAAATACCTTGCATAGAAATCACATGACCCAAAAAGATTACTCTATCCAGCCAAAATTTGCACTTTCTGAACTTGACATACAACTGCGAGTCTCTCAATCTCTGCAATACCAATATCAGGTGCTCCTCATGCTCTCTGAAACTTCTCGAATACACCAAGATGTCAACTATAAAAACAATAACGAATCGATCGATATACTCACTAAAGACGCGATTCATCAAATCCATGAAAACAGCTGGGGCATTTGTCAACCCAAATGGCATCACAAGAAACTCATAATGCCCGTATCTCGTTCGAAAAGCTGTCTTCACTACATCAGCATCTATAATTCGCAACTGGTGATAGCCAGAGGTCAAATCAATCTTCGAGTGAAAGGCTGATCCTTGCAATTGATCAAACAAGTCATCATTCCTCGGCAACGGATACTTATTCTTGATCGTCGCTTTGTTCAACTGTAGAAAATCTACACACATCTTCATAGATTCATCTTTCTTCTTCACAAATAGAATCGGAGCTCCCCAAGGCGACATACTTGGTCGGATGAAGCCTTTCTCAAGAAGATCTCTCAACTGATCCTTGAGTTCTTTCAGCTCAGCTTGCGCCAACCGATACGGAGCTCTAGAAATCAGGGATGTTCCTGGCACCAATTCTATGCTGAAATCGATCTCTCGTCTCGGAGGGAATCTAGGAATCTCATCTGGAAACACATCTGAGAACTCTCGGACAATCGGGATATCACTCAACTCCAAACGCGACTTTTTGGAAACATCAAGCGCATAGATCATGAATCCAACGTTACGCAGCGACAACAGACTAAACATTTCCATGGCGGCACCAGTGGAATCTTCGAGCCCGTATCTGCACCGTAGAAATCCCACTTCTCTCCCGACTCAGGCGAAATCTTACCACACCATGGAAGCAATCAACAGTAGCCTTATAGCTGGACAATACATCCATTCCCACGATACAATCAAAATCCCTCATCTCTAAAGAAATCAAATTCACCACTATCACATTCTGATCAAACCGAATCACACAGTCCACCACAATCTCATGGGATATCAACCAAACACCAGCAGGAGTAGACACAGATACAACATCAAACAGTGGTTAACTCTCAACCCACACTCATTCACAAACCATGTAGAAACAAAGGAGTGTGATGCTCCTGTATCAAATAAAACTCTCGCAAGAAAATGAAAGATAGAGCATGTACCTGCGATAACTCCACTAGGTATCTCATCAGCCTGCTCCCTCGACAAAGCATTCACCTAGGCCTACTGCGGTCCCGGAAACTGAGGTCTCGAAGGTCCTCCAAACCTAGATGGTTCACGGGCTTGGAATCCTGATAGTTGGGCCGGGGCAAGAGGTTGCGGCCTCTGCGAAGAACCACCAGTCGAACCTTGCTGGAACCAAAGACTGTCCCCTCAACAATGGACACACTCTTATAAAGTGTCTAGGCTGCCCACAGTTGTGGCAAGTCCCCTGAACTCCACGGCACTGCGAAGTCATGTGCTTACCACCGCACTGTCCACAAGATACTCCTCCCAAACCACTGCCACCAAAGCTCACAGAACCAGAGGAACTAGAATTTGTCTTTCTCTTAAACTGCTTTCCATGAGGCCTGAACCTCTGACGGTTCGATTGCTGCAAAGTCTGAGGAGACTGGGAAGTATGCGTACCTTCAGGCACAGGAAGGTAGCCTCGTCCAACTGTCATCGGAACCTGCGTCGGTGCATCCAACAAACTCTCCTCAATATCAACTGCTCGATTCATAGCCTCAGCGTAAGTCGATGGTTCACCAGCCAACACCAACTGAAACAACTCCGGCCTCAATCCCTTGATGAACTTGTTCCTCTTTGTCCGCTCCTGGCTAGCTACATGAGGACATACGCCAGAAGGGAGGAAAACTGTCTGGCATACTCAGCAACCTTCAAATTGCCTTGCTTCAGGTTTTCCAACTCCCTCTCTTGGTTATTGAATTACGACTCGGGGGTATACTTCTGTCAAAATGCGGCACAGAAACTCTTCCAAGAAACCAAGACTCCGATCTCTCTCATCACTCTATAAGTACCCTTACACCAACGTTGAGCATGCTCTCTCAACTGCAAAATGGCCAGTTTCAGTCTCCGCTCTGCGGTGTACTCCAAAGTGTCAAACAAATGCTCCATGTGCTCCAACCAGCCTTCAGCCAAAATACCACCCTCGGCGCCAGTGAACGTAGGGGGATTCGTCCTCTGAAATCGCGCCAAGACTAATTCCATCTCGCCTATCTGTCTCGTCACCTCCTCCACCTCTGCCTGTCTCTCTCGACGACGCGGAGGGATACTCTGCTGCACATCATCGTCGCTCTTCGAGGCTCTAGACTCCTCAGCGGTACGTCTAGCAGTCCTACCTCTACCTCTCCTCGGCGGCATCTAATCAACTCTCAAGGTAAGACTAGCAGCAGGTAATCACAGAGACAGATATCAAATCACACAAGTCACAGAGTCACGCAAGAAATCAAATCAAAACTCTGTGTCTAGACCCTACCACTGGTCAAAAGAAAATGAGCTTATCCCAGTTTAAGCTCTGATACCAAAAATGTCAGGCCCCGTGCTAATCAACAAGGATTAACAGCACAATCAAGCAGATAATCGCGGAAGCATAAAAATAGGGCTTAAAATTTTTCAAATAATTGGGACTGAACAATAAAACCATCATTCAAAATAACCATACTCAAAATAGGATTTACTCAAATCCAACAACAAACAGGAAATCACTCAAACTTAAACAACAGATCCCCAAAATACGTAGAAACTCAGGGCATCCCCTTGTTCAATACATAATATAAATACACTGGGACTCAACCAAACCGGGATCTACTAGCTGAAGCTCCACTCTTCCCAGCCAGATTACCTGCGGATCCTTCAATGGGTAACACGGACCCAAGAACACGAAAATAAGAAAAGAAACATTAGGTCAAACCTCAGTACGAAGAGCACTAAGACAACAACGACTCATAAACATTCAGTAAATCAAAACATGAATGCATGAGGGATGTCAAAGAATTGGTCATCTAGGCCAACAAATCTGCTGAAAAATCAGGTGATCCTCCATACCACGCACAACCAATCATCCGGTGGAAATCATCGGTCCATTATATTCAGGTCTAGTCACTCAATTAACCATCACATCTCGGTGGTATTCAGACACGACAAATCTGTCGGTCACCACTCCGATGATAGCGTTGGACCTTTCAAGCACGACACATCTGTCTGCCGATCACAACATGGCTCTTAATCAGGTTTCAATCGATATGTATGCATGTGTGCCATGAAATTCATATCTAATTTCCACATGCATAATTCACGTAAAACAGAACAGAAATTCAATCAATGAGCCAAACCTGTTTCACATAAAACACAAGATACACAGAATCCCATTCATGCTCCAAAATACTACACGCTTATGTCAAAGCTGTAATCAGAAGCTCAATTCGTACCTCAAACCACAGATTCAACCTCAATAGATCTCACCAGGGCACAACAACCTCAGCCTGCTTAAATCTGCTTCCTCGCTGGTCTCGAAAACCACAGCAGGAAATTCCTGAGAGCTCAAATATGTAAAGGCATCTCATAAATTAGCTCAAATCTGAACTCCTATAGTTCACTGCCTACGGTCAAGAACTCAAATCTGGTCCGACCACCAAAAAAAGGTTCTAACAGCTTAAACGGTAAGGAATCACTTACCCAGAAACTCAAAAGAACTGAAGAACTCTCGGGTTCACTATCACGAAATTCTTCGAACACTGTAAATCCTTCACACTCCTCCTACGCGTCGACTCAGTTCTCCTAACTGGTAACAATCGAAAGAGATAAAGGATACGAGCTCAATGCCACCCACCTTACTCCAAGAAACGACGGAAATCGAAGGCAAACATAGAAATAGTGCTTGATGAACAGTAAGAATTTCGAGGGTTAGCGAAACAGATAGGGAATATCGGGGTCGAAAATACGCTAAGTGTAAATCAGCACTCGTATTTAAATCCTCGAGTCAAAGTCTACAGTGAAAATCGATCACCGACTTATTCAGATCTCCTCAACAGATCTTAGCGCTAAGGCACAAGTCCTCAAATCTGAATCTAGCTAACTCAAATATGGCCTTAGCGCTACTGCTAACGCGCTACTAAACAATACGGCGTCGCATTAGGGTTCCCTGCTAACACTAGCTAAACGACGTCGCACTGGCTAAATAGATCCCATCACTCACTGTTGCTCACCCATATCCCTCATCAGATTCTAGCGCTAAAACCACCTGTCAACCCAGAAACGTTGACTAACACATGGCATCTCTGCGCTAACTCTCACATCTACATTCGCTCGCTACTCAGCACCATTGACATCTGGTCATGCCCCCGAACAGATTTCACCCACTAAGCGAGACATCTGAAATTGTGAAACGACGACGCATCACTTCTCGTGCAAGGCTTGACTACTCAAATCTCATTCGATAGAAACCAGCGACTCAAAGATGAACTGCTCTTATGTCAAATCTGAATACCACTAACCAGATTCGACAAAATTTTCAAATCTAGAATTCGGTAATCACATCTCCCATGATCAATTCTTAACCAAATCTGAATTTATAACTTAATCACTAATTACCGGATCTCAATCCTCACATAGTTGCTAGTAGACCAGGTATAATTTTTGTTGTTTGTATGTGTTCTAGTTCCAAGCTGATCCAAAACAGTCTCACAACATTGCTGTTGAATGCATTTTTAAATATATAACAGTATATAATTCTTTGGTATTCCAAGGACTCCAATTTCAAATTTATTGGCTTCTCAAATGCAGATTACATGGGATATAAGATTGATAGGCGTAGGACAAGCGGAACGTGTCAATTTTAGAAGATAGATTGATCTCCTGGTTCAGAAAGAAGCAAAAATTCATCATGACGTCATCTAAAACTCATATACATTTTGTACTTATTCTAATCTTGAACTGACATTCCTCTGCTGACAAAACAAATACATGAACTATGGTGATGTAGTTTCAAAACATTTGTTAACAAAATTTTCAAAACAAGTATGATAGTTAATTTTAATTTCAAACATCGTTCAATCATAGGTTGACACGTATACTTTCAATAGACGTGATATTCTATCTGTTATATTTGCACATATCCTTGAATCGTTACAATTTCCCATGAATTCCTTAAGAATTCTCAGCGTTGTGTTTTAATTGCATATTCTCTGTAAAATATTTTCCATGTTCATATTATCCCACACCAAAAATGTTACTTTAGGTATCCTTCTCAAGCAGTGGTTTGAATATCAACTTTGACATTGTCTTCTCTCTTCAGGATGAGGGATGGTGATATCTTCTAGACTTTGAATTGTGAGGAGTGTAATTTACAGATTTAATTAGTGGCATGTTACGAACAGATTTGAGAAAACCCGATTTAATTTCGTGAGATGTTTGGCAGATTTGATTGGTATGAGGATTTAATCGGAGAAATATGCCTTGTGAATTATCGGGTATTAAACCTAGGAATATGGGTCAAAGCTATTTGTGATATCAGCTTTGGATGTGGACATATTTAAGTATATGAGCTTCGTATTTGATTTAGAAGTGTATCGGGTGAGTATCGTTGAGTAAGGGAGAGCGTAGCGCTGGACAGATTTGGTGTATTGTTTATCGCTGGAGTTCAGATTTGGGTAATACCTCGCGTGAGTGAATTAGAAGAGCTATGAGAATCGGTTTGGTTCGCGGTTTGAGTAGACCGGTTCGTTAGTTTCAGATTTGAGTAAGATCTGGGTGTCCAGATCTGTCCCTCGTGTGTTTGAGCGAGTTGCCTTGAGAGGGAAGCGAAACGATGTCGTTTTGGATTACACGGGTATGCACGGGTTGAGTATAAGCAATACGGTGTCGTTTAGAGTATATCAGATTTGGCGTTGGCAGAGAATGAGTGATGCGGCGTCATTTAGCAAGCATCGGATTTGACAAGAGCTGGACCCTGGTGCGACGACGTTTAATGAAAGTCAGATCTGGATGTTTGCAAACGGGTCTATGTGTGCGTGTGATCTGTTGGTTTTGAGCGGGACTCCTACGAGACGTCGTTTGGTGGTCGCGTGCTACTATTGCTTAAAGAAGTCAGATCTGAGTTAGCTCTCAGATCTCAGCGCTAAGATCTGAGTGCTGGTATTAGTATGGACTTGAGTAATTGACTTTCAGCTTTGACTGGGGTATATATAAGTGTTGACCAACACTTAGAGAAATTTGAGACCCGATATTTCTTATCTTCTTCCGGAGAGTTTCCCGAAACCCTTACTGTTCATCCGAACCCTATTTCCGTCGATTGCCGTCGATTTACGCCTCCGTTTGGAGCAAGATTGGTGGCGCTGATCTCGTCTCCTTAAGATCTTTCAATTGATACCAGTTTGGAGACTTGAGTCGATGTGTTGAGGGAGCGTGAAGTGATTTCAGTGTTCGAGCACTGTTGAGAATTTCAGCAGATAGTTCCTCCGTTCCTTTAGAGCTTTTGAGTAAGTGATTTTTTCTCGTTTTAAGCTTCGATTAGAGCTGGTTGGTCCTACGTAGTGTAGTTGAGATTGGGTTGAGTTTCTCGACCGTAGGACGTAAGCTGAATGAGCTTAGTTTTGAGTTGATTTGTGAGATATCTTGACAGATTTGAGCTTTCGAGCAGTCTCTGAGTTGTTGTGGTACCAGAGCTGTTGTGGTCTCTGAGCTGCTAGCTTTGATCTATGTAGATCCTGGCTGTTTGCTTACTGTGAGCCCAGATCTAGTGAATTTATGTTTGCCTTTGTTTTTGTTTCTTGTAGTTTTTGCAGGAAAATATTCTCTACAGTCGTGAAAGTATAATCTGTGTGAGCGTGATCTGAGTATCAAGCGTGTGCCGTTGTGTGCGCCAGCTGAGGGAGGAGTGTGCTGAACTGTATGCCTGAGCTGGTATCAGCTTGGACCCGAGCTGGTCGGTGCCACTGTAGATCAGATCCCGGGATTTAAGTATACATATTGACTTTGACCATGTGCACGTCATTCACTCCCAGCACTTAGCGTATTTTCTCTTGAGAGAGCGAACCTTACCCTATCGCGAAACTCTTACTTTCCAGTGAACTCTATCTTCTCCGATTGCTGGCGGTAGACGTCTCAGCTTGGAGCAGGGTGGGTAGCATTGAGTTCCTCTCCTCAAGATTGTTCTTTCCATACCGCTTTTGGAGTCGTTGGTTAGCTGGAAGAGTGAGAGCGTTCTCAAGGCGTACTGACATTTCGCGATTTTCGGCTAGTTGGTTCTTCAGCTCTGATAGAGCCTTCCGTATTTTGTGGTTAATTACGTGCTTAATCTCTGTTTTGTTGCATCGGGCCTGACAGTAAACATTCAAAATATGGTTTCAACATGAGGTACATGTTTTGCACAACTGATTACTAGCTTTTATAATTTTGTGTTTAGTTCGAATTGTCTGTTGAAATTGTATCTAACTATTTGTTTGCAGGTTTTTTTCTCGTACTTTGTTTGTTTCAGAGTTTTGTTTATTTCTTTCTTTCTGTGGATATCAAGCATACCTGACCATTTGTGTGAAGCCTCGGTTCTAATCATAATCTTAGAGGGTAATTAACCACTAAACATCATTAAGTTAAGTTAATTAATATACTGAAATAGACTCAACGGTGTATAAGCTTATTGTTTTCTAAATTCTGGTGTTTATTTGAAACAGAGCACGACACAAGCTATAATCTCTCCACATTTATTTCAAGTTGTTGTAAGCAACAGCTCAGACATAGTTTTCAAAACAGAAACTCTATAACTGTTACAAAAATATAATGTCGTTATCAAAGCAACTTATATACTGGTACAAAATCTGTACAGTTTAGATACATAGCGAGGTACATCAACAGCTAACACTATCAAGCTAAGCTGACAGTTTGTCCCTCTTCTAGGTAGTACTCTCTCGCTACCCGTCCAGTGAGTCCAGTTCTCACCCCACCTGTTGTCATGCACACATACAAATAGAACAACAACCAGAAAAATCTGGTGAGAATAAAATATCAGTATAATCGATACAACAGTCAACAGTATGTTCATGAATGAATGCATGATTCAAGAACAAGGTCTGTCAAATCTCATATCAATAGAAATCTCAAAGGTTCTGGGATCCCGGGGACAAGATCTCTAAACAACCACCTACTCACCCTTTTGGGGTGTTGTTCGGCGTCTCAATCCCTTGACTTTGGTGCAACTACAGTGAGCATTCCAGCTTTAGGAGTAACTCAAACCTCCTCGCTACTCAGCTAGCTCCCCAAATGTCTTTCGCAGTGAAATCTGATCTTCGGTTGCAGTCTCAAGATGTTCAAGATGAATGCAAGCATGTCAATAGGCATGCACACAAGCAATAATAAAATTCATAAAGATCAAAGAATAATCAAGTAAGGAATCAGAGTATCGATAAATATCAGACTGCTTATACAACAGTCAATCGCTAAATCATATCATCATCATCAAGTCTAGCACATAAAATCAAGAAGACAGATAAGTATGTGATTTCAGGGAAACTCGAGCATTTCAGCTCTCTTAAGTATCATTCCCATCGTGAATCATATCAGATTATACCTATCAATTCAAAGCTTACAGTACTACTGTTATCAGATGCGGGATGAACAGAAGAGATTCTGCAGGTTTCCTGTGTCTTCTTCGTTAGGCTATTGTGCGTATTCTGTGTTCCGATGATCCTTCTTGGTTCTCAGATCTTTCCAGCAACGTCGTTTAGTCAAAGTATCTGATAGGCTATAAATAGCAAGACCACCGCTTGGCAGAAAATGTCAGGGTTGGGACTTGTGCAAATAAGGATAAACCATCCTCAATGAGACGCATGATTCGACGCGTGTACATGCTAAGTCTTACTCTAGGACTGTCCTCAGAAAAAAAATTCTGACAATAAGGAGGTCGGTAGATCAATATCTATACATTGTGTTCGTAAAATCTGAACTAAAGTATATTCGGACCAGCTCAGTCATCGATACTGTAGTAGATTACAAGTAAGTCAGCACGCAATTTCAATTCAGCTCCCAGCTCACGGACTGTTCAGATCTTTGCATCTATAGATCAGCTCGGGTATTCAGGATAACTAGTATATTCAGCTCACACCATCGGTGCTGGCTCTGCAGGTCAACACACACACCCGTCGACTCTGGTCAGCTCGCATATCACCTACCAGCACGTGGCTCAGCTGGTCTTCACCCTGAGATTGTATCCAAACTGAGTTCACCAACAGCTCAACGCTCATACACACAGATCAGCTTAGGTACACAGACCAAGCTCGTGTATGATCCATTCAGATGGCAGACCTCAACATCATAGAATCAGATCAGCTTGGCTCTAAGCTGATCATCCGAAATCGTGCACACTCAGTATAGTAGGATCGGATCGCAGGTCACATACCTAGAGAAGCTTACGATGATCAATCCAGCTTAGACTCCCCAAATCAGTTCCTACACGTGATTCTTTCATTGCACTCATTGACCATATCAGGTCACAAATATCCATAACAGCTCACAGATTTCAAATCAGCGCATAGAGTCCAGCTCAGATCGCGTCCTCTCGTCTCATCTAGCAGTTCATTAATCAGTTTAGAGCACTCACGTAGGTCAGTTTATGATGCTCGAAGCAGTTTTCAAAGTTTTCTTCCAGATCAGCTCATGCAACCAGCTCGCGATGTAGTATAAAGCCCAAAGCTGAATCCAGCTTACGGCTACCTCTTAAACCGCTATTAGCTCAAACCATTGTACTAGGTCTGGTTCATGCTACAGCAGCATGATTTAGCTCGCAACCTTCGACAGTACTCAACTGTCAGCTTCCACCCGATCTGGTACAGCTTAGTCACACGTCCAGCATACACTACATTGCAACAGCTCCATAGCAACTCCAAGCAGTTCACGTCTCGAACTAACACAGATCGCTTCAACAGCTTGTACCCGTGCTGGTCTAAACTTGAATCCTAAGCATCTTTCGCTATCAACTTCGTGTAATCATAGGACCAGCTTGCGTAACACTGAAATCGCCTCGATTAATGAATCACTAAGATCGATTAATTAACACACTAATCTGGACTAATGAAGTCCCTAATTCATCTTATGAATTCCAGTCCTTACAATTTGTTTATGTTTCTGTGCTATTTTTATACCTCAATCTTATTTCTGGCTTTTATATGGCTTTTATACCTTAATACCTCAATTTAAGTGTGAGCACCAGAACCCACGGGGTCACGAGATTTGGCAATGAATTAAAATTTAAAATGAAAATAAGGGCTAAACGACAATTTTTTTATAAGTTGTATTTCTTAACTTAAAAAAAATCGAAACACAAACACAAACTGACACACAAATACTTTCGGCGCCAAGTACTGAAATTTTGCGGAAAATAGGTTTCATATATAAACAGCAATTGCGATATTACAACATCAGAAATTCTGTATGAATTTACTATTGTTGCAATTGATCTAATACAGATGTCTAAGATAAAAGACAACAGCTAAGACACAGGAAAACGTTGTCCGTAGATAAACACTTCACCACCCAGCCGTCTCAGCTTCCACCTTCCGCTTGACCCTTAACTGTCTCACCTGCACCATTTTAAGAGCTAATGAGCCTAGGGACTCAGCAAGTAAAATATGGATAATAGCAAAATCTTTAAATGCAGGCAGACATCTGAACATATACATAACTGAGTTATAGGAACTTCATTTAAACATAAAAATTCTTTCGTAAACATCTTAAACTTTCTTGATCTTTCTTTCATAACTTTCGTAAGCTTGGATATGGGGATAGTTGTGAAAATCCAAAAATTCAGCTCCAGGAAATAGAGCAAAAAAATAAAATCAGCTGCTGGTCGAAAACCAGCTGCTGGAAAATCAGCTGGTGGTCAAAAACAGCTGCTGGTCGAAAACCAGCTGGTGGCTGAAAATCAGCCGTTGGTCCGAAAAATCAGCTTTTGGGTCGGTCAACTCAGCTCTTGCTTGGTCAAACCAGCCCCTGCACAGTCACCTAGCTCCTGCACAGTCAACCAGCTCCTGCACAGTCACCCAGCTCCTACACAGTCAACCATCTCCTGCGCAGTCAACCCAACAGACAACTCAGCAGTCAAACTCAGCTTCTGCTCAGTCAGCCGACAACTCAGCAGGCAACTCAGCAGGAAACTCAGCAGTCAACTCAGCTTTGACCAACGAAAATTCAGCTTTTGGCAACGAAAATCCAGATTTGGCTCACGAATTCCAGCAGTTGCTACACGCCTATAGGTCAGATTTCACAGTTATAACTGTCGATTTAGGAGGATTAAAAGCCAATTAAATTCACACCATAAGTAGTCATTATGTAGCCAAATAATACATAATAATGACCATAAAGTGGTGTTTAAGGGCCATAAAGTGGTGTTTAATGGCCATAAAGAGGTGACCCTTCAAATTCCCCAAC
>KV003159.1:74489-86308 GCA_001598015.1 Dorcoceras hygrometricum | reverse complement strand
AACTCAGCAGTCAACTCAGCGGTCAACTCAGCTTTGACCAACGAAAATTCAGCTTTTGGCGACGAAAATCCAGATTTGGCTCACGAATTCCAACAGTTGCTACACGCCTATAGGTCAGATTTCACAGTTATAACTGTCGATTTAGGAGGATTAAAAGCCAATTAAATTCACACCATAAGTAGTCATTATGTAGCCAAATAATACATAATAATGACCATAAAGTGGTGTTTAAGTAGGGGTGTCAATTCGGGTGGGTCGGGTGGGTTCGGGTCGGGTTGGGGTGAAAAGTAAAAAAAAATTCCCAACCCGAACCCGAATCAACCCGAAATGGCTCAACCCGCACCTGCTTTTTTTTGGGTGGGTTCGGGTTGGGGGCTCGACACTTTGGTCGAGCCAAGATCCATGCACGACCGCATGAAGCAAGCGGCGCGGGCTGCCTCCTTCATGCTTTTCAGCCGTGCGTAGGGGTGTCAATTCGGGTGGGTCGGGTGGGTTCGGGTCGGGTTGGGGTGAAAAGTAAAAAAAAATTCCCAACCCGAACCCGAATCAACCCGAAATGGCTCAACCCGAACCTGATTTTTTTTGGGTGGGTTCGGGTTGGGTTATCGTGTTGGAGTGTATTTTAGTGTTAATTTGTGTTGATCGGGTGGGTTCGGGTCGGGTTGAATAAATTTTTTTAAAAAAAAACTCCCAATCCGAACCCGAACCAACCCGAAATGGCTCAACCCGAACCTGATTTTTTTCGGGTGGGTTCGGGTTGGGTCCGAATTTGACACCCCTATGTTTAAGGGCCATAAAGTGGTGTTTAATGGCCATAAAGAGGTGACCCTTCAAATTCTCCAACCTATCCTATATATAATGCACTTCAAGGATGAAGAATTCGCTCTACAAACATCAAAAAATCCTCTCAAAAATCGTGCAAGAGGCTGCACCCTTTCAGAAACAAGAATTTGAAGTTTTGAGCATTCCAGCAACAATCTAAAGGCCTACTGTCCGGAACCTATTGCCACTTCTCAGTTTCTTTAAATCCGATCTCCACCGTCCAGAGTCTTCTTCTCCATGTTATGAATACTAGGTAAGAATTTAATTCTGATCCAACGGTTAAATTTCCATGAATCAAATTCGAAATAATGCTGCACAGATTACATGTGAGGAAACTGCAGCTTCTGTTTATATTCATAAACTGATTTCAAACGGCCTCTATTTCTGATCGCCACCGTTCAGATATTACTTCGTTATGTTTTGAATACGGTGTCCAAATTTCATTCCAATCCAACGGCTAGATTTTTATTAAACCCCTTTTCCATAATTCTTTACAGATTCCATACGAGAAATATGCAGCTCTTGTCCATCATTTAGAAACGGCTTCAAATTTTCTCTAAAAACGATCTTGACCGTTCAAAAGTTATTTCATCATGTTTCACATATTCTTTTCAAATTTCATCTTGATCCAAAGGTTATATTATATCAAAATACCTTTTCAATTCTATTGTATCGACCATTTGCGATAAAACTATAGCTTCAATTCACCGACCCGATATGGATTCAAATGGCTTACAAATCCAATCTTTTCCGTTCACAATTTCTTTTTCTCCTTTTGTGAATAATTCAACCAACCTTGAGCTTAATCCGAGAGTTTCGTATACCGAAGACGCTTATGAAATATCGGTGATTTTCATAAGTATGCAACGTCTGAAGATCTCTATATTCATGATCCACTTCAAGTAGCAACCAGATACGGAATCAAGCATTGCCACCATATTTCTCATGTTTTGAGCAGTAATCAAGTAAGTGGGTTTTTGCTATTATATTCGTTTGATATATTATATATATATTATCCATGTAAGAATTCATTTTTGAACCTACTGTTCGAGCACTTTTCTGTTCAGATCTCTGTTTCATTTCAAGCTCTGTTTTGCACTGATATTTATGTCGTAATATGGGTCTACGGAATATTCCGCACTCTGGGTTACTTGGTGTAACCACATGGCCTCGACCCCTTAGAGAAATAAAAATTAGGGACTGATCAGTAAACCATAGACACGAAGTAATTATCAGTGCTTTTCTGCTACTCGTTCTGTTAAGTTCTGGCATGCTCTGTTAAGCTCTGTTATGCTCTGTTATGAGATTTGTTATTCAGTATATGTATATGAATATTTGTTATGCTCGAATGGTATCCCCCACTTGCTGAGTGTTTCCCCAAACACTCACCCCTTACTTCTCCACCCAGATAAGAATGAAGAACATGTTGAAGAAGAGGAACAAGATCTATTTTGGGGCTGGTGAAGACTCTGGTTGTCTTTGTTAATGTAATTTTCGCTTCCGCACTCTGTTATTCAATTTCTCCGATTTTCAGTTGTAAAGACGATCATTTTGATTATGTAATAGACTGGTTTTGAGCTGCACTATGAGGCTTGATGTTTTGTAATAAATAATTATTAAACATCGCCGGTTTTCACGTCCAGGTCCGGTCTCGGGGCGTGACAATAGTAGCCCAGATCCCTTCGTTTAAATTCTTTAAACTTTCTGATTTATGGCTTAGAAGCTCTCCTTAGGTCCAATGTGCACTTGATCAAATGACTACTGATATCAGTTCTTAGCATATAGCTCAATATGAAGGGGTATACAGATCCGTCAATCCGTAATCCTGATCCTTCCTATTTGAAGGGGCACACTGGTTCGTCAGCCAGGCACTCAACCTTCCTTATGACCGTCTGTTATCTATGCCATAATCTTTAAAATAAACTTTCGTTCCTTTAAACTCCTTTCTTTCAAAATCTTCTTTGAAATCAGCTCTTGAATTCAGCTTTTGAATTCTCACTGGGTTCGCTTCTTTTAAAACTTTGCTTCCCATTTTAAAACTTACTGAGTATCAGATTTGACTACTGGAAAGTAATCGCTGAAATAGAAACAGCTTTCTCTAAAAGAAACTGTACTGGAAAGCAAAACAGATTTCAACTGTGGAAACAGATCTTACTCTCGAAACAGTATAAACTAACGTCGAACAGATGTGACAAAGAAACTGTATCATTAGCGTGAAACAGAAGTCTGACTAGGAAAATACATTGCTAACCTTGCAACAGATGTCGCTGGTCAACTCAGCTGTCAACGCATAAACAGTACTTGGAAAAGAAACAGATGTATCCAATAATAGTGTTTAGAAGTAAAACAGCTGTGACTAGGTCAAACAGATGTCAACGCATCTAAGTTGGTCAACTCAGCTGTCACTGAATAATCACAAGTGACTCAGCAGTGAAGTATTATATACTGCGAACATCTAACCAAAAGCTGATGTTTAGAGAAACTACCAGCTGAAATGAGAACTACTGAATTTAAATAAGAAATTCAATCGCTGACATAGGAACCAAAATCTGAATAATAACTTGGTGCTGCAACATCACGAACAACATCTACGATACCAGTTCTGCCTATCAAACCAGACTTAGTTTCTGATTCGACTAGCATCTTCGACTACATAGAGTCAAATTCAGATGTTACCATTCACCAGAAATAAGAACATTCATGAACAAACTTGACTCAAATCCGAACTCCTCAGTATCTTTAAACATCTTTTCTTAAAACATACTGGAAAACGTTGGAAGCAGAAAACATTACTTTTTGAACCCAGTCTTTATTTCTTAAACATTCATAAATCTTCTTTGAACATGAACTTAAACATAACTTTTACATACAGGCAAGCAGATCCATAAAATGAGAAAATCAATATATGATTCAAATGGTGTAGCAAAGGATTAGCTTTTACTTGCCTTTAAAACTCGAGCTTTGCAAAGACAGTAGGTTCCTGCAGAGCTCCTCCTTAGCAATCACGATGAGTTTCTTTGGAAATATTTGAGAGAACACAAAATAGTTTGCTTCCTGTAAATGAAATAAATCTTTTCCTTCGAAAACAGGTATTTATATGGGAGGGATTAGTGGCAAGCAAGGTGTATTCATCAAGCATGACACACCTTACCTAACTTATGAAATTTTAGTAAAAATTCCTCCCTCAATGTTTTACTTGCAAATCTAGCAAACCCTTTTTAAAAGAAATCATTTTTTTCTCCTTAAAATCATTTAAACAAGTTTCTAAAATCTGCTCGTGCATTGCGTTTGGAGTAACCTCAACTGGAACTTGCTGCGTCGCTCCTCAGTACTGAAATCAATAAGATCAGCTTTCATAAAATAACTTCTGCTAACATTTAAATTTGTCATTTTGACCCTTGAAATAAAAACCCTTTTTAAAAGAAATCATTTTTTTCTCCTTAAAATCATTTAAACAAGTTTCTAAAATCTGCTCGTGCATTGCGTTTGGAGTAACCTCAACTGGAACTTGCTGCGTCGCTCCTCAGTACTGAAATCAATAAGATCAGCTTTCATAAAATAACTTCTGCTAACATTTAAATTTGTCATTTTGACCCTTGAAATAAATAAGATGCATATATGTGATCCTATGGATTTTTGGGCGTTACAACTCTACCCTCCTTATTGAAATTTCGTCCTCGAAATTTACTTACCAAACAGATATGGGTAAAGGTTAAGCATATCAGCTTCTGTCTCCCATGTAGCTTCTCGCTCAGATTGGTTAGACCATTGTATCTTAACCATAGAAATACTACGGTTTCTTAACTTTTTAACTTCTCGAAGAAGAATCCTCTCTGGTCTCTCTTCATAACTTAAATCTGGCTCTAACTGGATTGGCTCATGGCTTAGCACATGCGAAGGGTTAGAAATATACTTCCTCAAAGCTGAAACATGAAAAACGCTATGCACTGCTGATAGCTACGAGGGCAGTGGTAATCGATAAGCTAGCGTTCCTACTTTTTCTAAAATCTCATATGGTCCAATATATCTTGGACTCAGCTTTCCTCTCTTTCCAAAATGCATTACTCCTTTCATTGGCGCAATTTTCAAAAATACATGATCACCATTCTAAAAACTCAGATCTCTTCTCCTATTATCTGCGTAACTCTTCTGCCGACTTTGAGCATCTTTCATCCGCTCTCTTATCTTTCTAACAGCTTCTGCTGTTTGTTCCACTACATCTGGTCCTAAACCAGCTCTCTCACCAACTTCATCCCAACGAAGGGGTGTTCTACACTTGTGACCATAGAGAGCTTCATATGGAGCCATCTGGATAGATGCTTGAAACATGTTGTTGTACGCAAATTATACCAATGGTATTTTTTAGATCCCAAGTCTCTGAAAAATCCACAATACATGCTCTGAGCAAATCTTCTAAAATCTGAATCACCCTTTCTGATTGACCATCTGTCTGAGGTGAAAGGCAATGCTAAAGGTTAGCTTTGTACCCATAGCTCTATGCAAACTCTTCCAGAAAGCTGAGGTAAACTTTGGATCTCTATCCGATACTATGGAAACTGGAACACCATGTAGCCTCACTATTTCCTTTACATACAAATTCGCATATCTACTCACATCGTAGGTTGTCTTAACTGGTAAGAAGTGAGCAGGCTTAGTGAGTCTATCTATTATAACCCAAATAGAGTTCTATCCTTGAACAGTCTTTGGTAGACCAACTACAAAGTCCATCGCTATACACTCCCACTTACATTCTGGAATAGGCAGTGGCTTCAATAATCCTGCTGGTCTTCGGTGTTCAGCTTTGACCAATTGACAAGTCAAACACTCAGAGACAAATCTGGTAATGTCTCGCTTCATTCCTGGACACCAGTACAACTTCTGGAGGTCCTTATACATCTTAGTACTCCCTGTATGTACAGAATACGGGGCTGTATGGGCCTCTGCCATGAGATCTAATCACAAAGTGTCTACTTGGGGCACCGAGATCCTGTCCTGAAATCTGATTATTTCTCCTTCTGAAAAGTAGAGGTTGCTGCCTCTCTCTCTATCTTGCTTAACCCACTTCTGAAGTTTCTCATCTTTGGGTTGTCCTTCTCGAATCTGATCTATCAGATTTGACCTTATAGAGAGATCTGTCAAAACCATAGTACTATCGTTGGGCACTACTTCTATTCCCGACTTCTCAATATCATAAGCCAATGGTCTCTTAACCAAAAGCTGAGCTAAACCAACAGATTTCCTACTCAAGGCATCTGCCACCACATTGGCTTTTCCTGGGTGATAATTGATCGTACAATCTTAATCCTTAACCAGCTCTATCCATCTTCTCTGCCTCATATTCAATTCCTTCTGGGTAAAGAAATACTTGAGGCTCTTATGATCAATGAATATTTCACACTTCTCCCCATAGAGATAATGTCTCCAAATCTTAAGGGCAAAGACAACAGCTGCAAGTTCTAAATCATGCGTAGGATAATTCTTCTCATGATTCTTAAGTTGTCTGGAAGCATAAGAAATCACTCTTCGGTCCTGCATCAATACAGCACCTAGACCCATCTTAGACTCATCTGTATAAATAACAAACTTTCCTTGATCAGATGGCATAACCAACACAGGGGCTTCTACCAGCGCTTGTTTCAAGTTGTCAAAACTGATTTGACATTCTGGGGTCCATTTACACTTAACCAGCTTTCTTGTCAGCGAGGTCAAGGGAACAGCTATCTTAGACAATCCTTGGATAAATCGCCGATAGTATCCAGCTAATCCCAAGAAACTCCTTATCTCTGAAACAGATCTTGGTACTGGCCAGTCTCGAACAGCTTCTACCTTGGCTGGGTCAACTTCCAATCCATCTTTAGATACAATATGAACTACGAATGCTACTTTCTCCAACCAGAAGTCACACTTGCTGAACTTAGCAAACAACTGCTTACTCTTAAACACCTGAAGCACTGTCCTCAAATGATCGACATGCTCAAATCTTGTCTTAGAATACACTAAGATATCATCTATGAACACAACTACAAATTGGTCTAGAAATGGTTGGAAGACTCTATTCATTAAATCTATGAAAGCTGATGGAGCATTCGTAAGTCCAAAAGGCATTACTAAGAACTCATAGTGACCATAACGAGTTCTAAAGGCTGTCTTGTATACATCTGATGGCTTGATCTTTAACTGATGGTAACCAGACCTTAAAATCTTAGAAAAGACTACTGATCCTTTCAATTGGTCGAAAAGATCTTCAATTCTAGGAAGGGGATATTTATTCTTAATCGTCAGCTTATTCAGCTCTCTATAATCTATACACAACCTCAAACTTCCATCCTTCTTCTTAACGAAAAGAATAGGGGCTCCCCAGTATTTGGTCTAATAAATCCCTTGTCTAACAAATCTTGTATCTGTTCTTTTAATTCCTTCATCTCTGATGGAGCTAAACGATAAGGTGGCCTAGAAACTGGAGCAGCTCCTGGAACTAAGTCAATCAAAAATTCCAATTCTCTGTCTGGTGGTAGTCCATGGATATCCTCTGGAAAAACTTCGGGAAACTCATTCACCACCTCCACATCTGAAAGTTGGGGCTTACTATCCATTTCTAAAGACGACAAGCTTGTCAAAAATCCTACCCCTCCTTTCCTTAAACAGCGTTGAGCCTTAAGAGCTGATATAATACGAGGAATCCTCCAAACAGGATTGGCCTCGAACTTAAATGGATCTCCTCTGGGTGGGTTAACCACTACTGTTCGAAGCTTAAAGTCTATCACCACTCCATACTTTGTCAACCAGTCTACTCCCAAAATCATGTCGAACTCAGGAATTGGTAACATAATCAAATCGGCAGTAATCAAATGCCCTTGAAGTCTAAGTTCTAAACCTCGAAATAAATCATGGGATACTAACTCTTCTCCCGATGGTACTGTTACACAAAAGCCTATAGTTACTTGGTCCGGCTTAACGGGTAACTTCTTAGCAAACTTGGCTGCTATAAAGGAATGAGTAGCTCCTGAATCTATCAAAGCAACAGAAGGCAAACCAGCAATCATAATCTTACCCGTGACTACTGTCGAGTCTGGGTTGGCTTGATCAGCTGTCTTTACATAGGCTCTACTGGTCACCAGTTGCCTTGACTTTGGGCAATATTTCAAAATATGCCCTGGCAACCCACATCTGGAGCAGACATTCTGTCCAAGTCTGCATTGACCAGGGTGTATCTTCTGACACTTAGGACACACCGGTCTACGGCTGTTGCTGGCTGGAACTACACTAATAGGTTGGATCGGTAGAGGTTTCTGCTCTTGAGGCCTTTGCTGACTCTTATTCTGCTTCTTGAATGGCCTCTGATCCTTCTGCTGAAAGGCCTGCCTCTTCTGCTGCCTTTCTTCATCAACATCTTTTCAGTCTCGTTCAATTCGCAGGGCTCTATCCACTGCTTCTCTGTAAGTCCTGGGCACAGATAGCCTAACATTCATCTTGAACATAGGCTTTAATCCTTCCACAAAGTGGCTTAACTTCTCTTCTGGGTCATTACCTATCAAAGGTACAAAGTAACACCCTCTTTCAAATGCCCGTACATACTCCTGCACGGTCATACTCCCTTGCTTCAGGGTCAAAAACTCCCTCTCCAATTCAGACCTATTATCTGCCATGAAGTACTACTCATAGAATACTTGTTTGAAATCTGCCCAAGTAAGATTCAACAAGTCCACAGACATCTTAGCTCCTTCCCACCAAATCATGGCGTCATCTCTTAACATGCAGATAGCACATCTTGGCCTATCTAAATCTGGAATCTGGAGGTACTCAAAAATAACCTCCATCGATTTGATCCAGCTCTCAGCAACTAATGGATCCGTTGTACCACTAAACTCTTTTGGCTTCTGTCTTCTGAAATTTTTTATGAATCATCATGGCTTGGTCCTCTACTGCTAGAAGATTGGCCATTACCTCTGCCGGTTTGCTCTACCAGCAGTCTTAGGAGTTGAGCGATACTAGCATTACTGTCAGGGTTGGTTTCCTCTAAGGGATTACCTCTTCTACCTCTTCCTCTTCCTGACATCTTATAATCTATAACCCGTAATCCATCACATATAATTTATCAGAACATGCTAAAAATTTAAAGACAATGCTCTGAAAATAAACTCACAGATTTGGAGAAACGGTCGATGAAATCTGATCCAACTGACAGTGCATGTGTTTATCTCAGGAACATTGCTCTGATACAACTGTTGTGAGCACCCGAACCCATGGGGTCACAAGATTTGGGAATGAATTAAAATTTAAAATGAAAAGAAGGGCTAAACGATAATTTTTTTATAAGCTGTATTTCTTATAACTTAAAAAAAATTCGAAACACAAACACAAAACTGACACACAAATACTTCGGCGCCAAGTATTGAAATTTTGCGGAAAACAGATTTCATATATAAACAGCAATTGCGATATTACAACATTTGAAATTCTATATGAATTTACTACTGTTGCAATTGATCTAATACAGATGTCTAAGATAAAATACAACAGCTAAGACATAGTAAAACGTTGTCCGTAGATAAACACTTCACCACCCAGCCGTCTCAGCTTCCACCTTCCGCTTGACCCTTAACTGTCTCACCTGCACCATTTTAAAAGCTAATGAGCCTAGGGGCTCAGCAAGTAAAATCTGGATAATAGCAAAATCATTTAATGCAGGCAGACATCTGAACATATACATAACTGAGTTAAAGGAACTTCATTTAAACATAAACGTTCTTTCGCAAACATATTAAACTTTCTTGATCTTTATTTCATAACTTTCGTAAGCTTGGATGTGGGGATAATAGCCCAGATCCTTCGTTTAAATTCTTTAAACTTTCTGATTTATGGCTTAGAAGCTCTCCTTAGGTCCAATGTGCACTTGATCAAATGACTACTGATATCAGTTCTTAGCATATAGCTCAATATGAAGGGGTATACAGATCCGTCAATCCGTAATCCTGATCCTTCCTATTTGAAGGGGCACACTAGTTCGTCAGCCAGGGACTCACCCTTCCTTATGACCGTCTGTTATCTATGCCATAAATCTTTAAAATAAACTTTCGTTCCTTTAAACTCCTTTCTTTCAAAATCTTCTTTGAAATCAGCTCTTGAATTCAGCTTTTGAATTCTCACTAGGTTCACTTCTTTTAAAACTTTGCTTCCCATTTTAAAACTTACTGAGTATCAGATTTGACTACTGGAAAGTAATCGCTGAAATAGAAAGAGCCTTCTCTAAAAGAAACTGTACTGGAAAGCAAAACAGATTTCAACTGTGGAAACTGATCTTACTCTCGAAACAGTATAAACTAACGTCGAACAGATGTGACAAAGAAACTGTATAGTTAGCGTGAAACAGAATTATGACTAGGAAAATAAATTGCTAACCTTGCAACAGATGTCGCTTCTCAGGCCTCGTGCTCACATCAGAGATAAACCACGCAGAAACAAGCAGAATCAACTAAAAAGTGGTTAAAATTTTTGCTTTTGGCCTGACTGGAAGATAACATAATTTAGAATACAAGATACTCAAAATAATCCCAATTTATAAATTCACAACAGCACAAATATTCAACTACAACAAATGCCCAACGGCTGAATACAACACAAGTACAGATGGTCTACCAACTATATAAGACTAAGCATCACACAAAGTGATACCATTGCATACAAATACTATATATATAACTGGGACACTCTAACCACCTCCTGAGGCACCACCATTTGGATCATAACCTCGACCAGCTGCAAATCCTGGAAAACCTGAACAACAGATAGGCAAAGAAACACTGGGACACTCTAACCACCTCCTGAGGCACCACCATTTGGATCATAACCTCGACCAGCTGCAAATCCTGGAAAACCTGAACAACAGATAGGCAAAGAAACACAACAGCCCCAGAGGGACCTCGAGTTTAAACCCCAGTACGGAGAGCAACTATAAAACAACAATGAATAGCAAAAGATATAATGTTAATACTATGCATGAAGGGCAATGCAACAGCCGAAGGCTACAACCAAAGAAGGGAGCCAAGGAATTCAACAGCTGACAATAGATTCTGCAAAGAATGGTTAGTGGCCACTGGTGTGTGTGTTGGGGAACCGTGGAGGATCCGGATCCCGCCTCCCGGTGAGGCAGCGGAAGAAAAAAAATTGGACCGGGAGACGATAAATACAATTCAAAACATGCAAGCTATGAACCATTCATAGGGTGTTTTAGTTGATTACCTTGCTGGCAACTCGTGCCTGGCTCCGACCAGTTTCGCGAGGAAACTGGCACTTCACGGTAGGCGGCGGTAGAATACGTCAATCAGGTCCACGACCGGAAGCGAGACTCCTTCGTCAGCCTGCACTAGAAGGCCTGACAAGATCGGCATGGACAGATTCTCCTCGTCAAGTTGGCCGGGACAAATTCCGGCAAGGCGGCGACGGCGTGCACCGGCAGCGGCGGCGTGAGGTTGGAGGACAAAGGGGGGCGGCGGCCTTTTGCTCTAGGTTTAGGGTTTGTGATTAATTGTTATGATCAAAGCCTCCTAAGTCTACATTAAGTAGACAAGCAATAGACTTGGACCGGCCCAACGGGCCCGGGTCCAACGGATGAACATTCTGTTGGATCTGTTTTTACAGATCCTAATTAAGTTTTGAATTACACAAAACCCGTCGTTGTTATTCTAACAATTCTATTCTAAGTGCGCAGATTTCAGGTTGAAGAATATGTCCAGCAGATGTTTCACAATGAATGTTTAGCAGTTGGTTTGATGATTCATGGAATCAGCAGTTGAATTAGCGATGGAGACGTCCAGAGTTGATTCAGTTGTTTGTAATCAGGCGTAGGCCAAAGTTGAACCAGCTGGAGCATAAAGATCTAGCAGATGATGAAGATCAGCTGCAAGCGCTAAAAAGCAAAGTGAACCAGCTGGTACATGAGTTGTGAAGTCTGTTGAAGATTCAGTTCGAGATGATGAAGATCAGCTGGAGGCGCAAGA
>KV003159.1:50712-73805 GCA_001598015.1 Dorcoceras hygrometricum | reverse complement strand
CAGTCGAGAGCTTATTTGTATCAGCTGTTGCTACGCTTCTAGTCGTTGTGAAATCCAGTCGCTAGAAGAGAAGAAGCAGGCGAAGTGAAGAGATGTAACCAGTCGCAAGATCCAGTCGCAGTGAAGGATCAGCAGCGAAGCAGTTGACAATTTACGAAGAGTTGCGAGAGCTGGATGTCAACTGCTGAGCTAATTTCAAATGGAGAAAGCGACAGAAGCCTGCAAAATAAAAGGTCGCAAGTACTTTTACTTTTCAGAGGAGCGTTGCACAATTATGGAAAGAAGACAAGACAGCCTTCTGGAGCGCTGAAGAGTTTTTGGAAGCTTTCCAACGGGAAGTATTTTCAACAGAGGCTATATATTTGAGGCGACGCCCATTGAAGAAGAGTCCTGCACATAGAGAACGAGACGCTGTGCGTTCGTTCAGTTGGTGCTACTACATTACTGTGGGAAATATTCATTGATTACACAGTGCACCAACAGAGGGAAAATAATCTGAAGTGAAGCTGTCAACTAATCATTCGAGAGAGAGTTTCATTGCAGTTGACAGTGTAGCTAGAATTAGCTTGTTAGAGCATTTCCCTCGTGTGTGAGAAAAACAGAGAGTTGAGCGTTCATTGTATCAATCTCACACACCCGGATTCATTCACAACTGTTTGTGAATGAATCTCGAAATATGTTAACAGATCCGTCCAAGCACGATGACGCAAAACTCAAGTGTTATGTAGTCAGTCACACAGTTGCGGCTGCTGTGCAGTTACGAAGTAGTGGATCCTTCCGAGGTGGAAGAAGGGGAGATGTAGGACATTGAAGTCCGAACTTCCAGAAACAAACCTGCTGGTCCATTCCTTTAAGTTTTTGGCATTCGCATTTACAGTTAGCATTCTAGCATACACAGCAGCACACACGGCAGCGGCGGCGTGAGGTTGGAGGACAAAGGGGGGCGGCGGCCTTTTGCTCTAGGTTTAGGGTTTGTGATTAATTGTTATGATCAAAGCCTCCTAAGTCTACATTAAGTAGACAAGCAATAGACTTGGACCGGCCCAACGGGCCCAGGTCCAACGGATGAACATTCGGTTCATCCCTATCACCGTGACTTCATCGTAACTCCGATCGCCGATCAGATCGGATCGATCGACTCAGTTTCGAAAACTGATCTGAAGAACCTGAAAAACCATTTTTCAGAACCCCAGTGCAAAATGACCGTTTTGCCCCTCAACAGCGGGAAAAATGAAAGTAAAGAATGCCATATAAATAAATGCAAATATCATATATAAAGATCGTTTCATACAAGAGTCTATGAACCCACACGCCACAAGTTGGCTAGTTGGGCATCTACTCTAACAGTGTGTACAAGCACACGGGAATTACCTGCTCATCTTTACACCACACCTGAATACCAGATGCATCAATAACTCAACCTGATTTTGCCCAACCCATGAACTGTGGTAGTTTAACACTAGGAGCATGAGGGCTAACAGACCAGCAGGGAGATGAGAGTGCGGAATTGCCGCTCGCCCTCACATCCTAGTAAGAAAACAGAGCAACAAAAAAGCACGGCTACAACAGCTTGAATGAAAATTATCATGCGTATGCAGCGCGACAGCTGAACAGCGTATAAAACAACAAGCAATGCACACACAGCAAACAACATAATATCCATGCCAATTCCAGCCGTAACATAAGCTCAACACCCGTACCTCACCAGCTCCTGAGCTACAATTACCAAACACAGCTGCTACAATCACGTCTGAGCAACACAGATCTGTCACCTGCTAAGACAACACAAGCTACTGCTCAAAGACCGAAACATAAAACAACAACAGCTGGGAGCTACAACTCCACCAGCTCTTATCTACCTTCCTAACTCAACGAAAATCTCGAACAAAGCTTAAAGGTAGCATCTCACTTACCCCAACGAAACTACTGGCACAGCAGGGAACGCTTTTGCTAGCAACTACAAAAGGGAGATGTCTTAGCGATCCTGCAATCCCCTTCCAGCTCCTCCAAAGCCTTCTAATGAGGTATAGAACGAAGCGCCTTAGCGAGAGGAGTCCAACGCTACCACTCTCACTCTCGTCGGAGTTGTCTACCATCGGAAATTAGGACGGATAAGGTTACGGTGAACAGTAACTAGGGTATCGCGACAAGATTTGCTATCGAGAAATATATCTAAGTATGAGATCTGTTAAACAATCGAAGACCAAGTCTTCTCTTAAATACACTACTCAATCAACAGATAGAAACAGGAACAGATCCACCGAAAAAAACAGTTATCACAACTAATATTCCCAACCAGCAGCTGAAATCACGCATCAGATTTTGCCTATCGCTAATATAACAACAAGCAGTTGAATCTTTCAAACAACGCTAAATCTACATGGAGTCGCACCAACTTAACCAAACGACGTCGCTGAGGAACACGACACCTTGCTACCAACAGCTGATTCACAAACCAGCAGTCACAACGCATGAGATCTCTCAATAGCTGATGTCTATTATTACCAACAGCTAATACAAAGCGCTCCACACAAAACGCTGTCTTTCCAACTTAACTAAACGACGTCGCTTCAAAGTCCCTCAGTGCTCTCTGCTGATCATCGCAACTAACATACCAACAGCTGATCACTCGCAACAGCTGCTCTCTCTCAACAGTAGGATACACGCTAATACACCAACAACTGAAATCCACGTCAGCATTGCTTCTGCTTCCTACCAACACGCAACGTCTGAAATATCAACAACTGACGCGATCACTCAATGGCTGATCCCACTACTACTGCTGCAGATTCCAACACTTAGGCAAAATCGATGTCTACGCTAAGCACATCGACCAACAGCTGATCCAAACCCGACCAACACCTGATTGTGAAAACACAGGTCTCACATCTCTCCCCCATAAAAACACGATTTCGTCCTCGAAATCAACAAGTCCAGGAACAACTCAATTGAACCCAAGAGTTCAAGATAACTGAGCAAACAACTACTGAAATCTGATGCAACACTCACGCAAACAGATGCGGCCATTCACGTTGCATCTTCTCTTACAGTTCCCAAGTAACTTCTTCCCTACCATGTTTGCTCCATTGAACCATTACCAAGGGAATGGTTTTATTCCTCAACTGTTTCTCTTTTCTATCTAGGATCCGAAAGGGATACTCAACGTAACTCAACGTCTGATCTAGCTCAACCTCATCAGTTCTTAGCACATGAGACAGATTTGGCTCATACTTCCTCAACATGGAAACATGAAAGACATCATGCAGAGAAGATAATTCTGGTGGCAACAACAGCCGATACGCCAAAGGGCCAATCCTCTCAACAATTTCATACGGACCAACATAACGACGGGCTAACTTTCCCTTGTGTCCAAAGCGCATAACGCTTCTGAAAGGAGAAACTTTAAGGAACACTTGATCACCAACCTGGAACTCTAGAGGTCGACGCCTCCTATTCGTATAACTAGATTGGCGATCCTGGGTAGCTTTCATCCGCTGACGAATCAGATCCACATGATCTTTCATCTGCTGCACAAAATTGGGGGAAGACAGCTGCTTCTCCCCCACTTCTTCCCAACATACTGGCGATCTGAACTTTCTGCGATACAAAGCCTCAAACGGCGCCATACCAATCGTCACTTGGTAGCTGTTATTATAGGAAAACTCAACCAAAGACAACGCGTCTTGCCAGCTACCACCAAAATCCATCACAACAGCTCTTACATATCCTCCAATGTCTGGATAGTTCTCTCCGATTGACCCTCTGTCTGGGGGTGATACGTTGTACTCATAGCCAATCTGGTACCCAAAGCTGCTTGCAAACTCTTCCAAAACCTGGAAGTAAACCTTGAATCTCGGTCAGAAACAATCGAAACAGGCACACCGTGCAATCTAACCACAAAATCCACGTAAAGTTTCGCCATTTTCTTCAAATAGAAGGTCATACCATAGGGAATAAAGTGCGCAGAATTCGACAATATGTCGATTGCAACCCAAATCGCATCGCAACCTCTACTGGAACGAGGCAAATGCGTCACAAAATCCATCGCTATGTGATCCCAATTCCATTGGGGCACTTCCAAACTCTGCAACACACCACCAGGTCTCATCCTTTCAGCCTTAACCTGCTGAAAGTTCAAGCAACGAGCAACAAAACCAGCCACGTCGCTCTTCAAACCAGCCCACCAGAAGTGCAACGCATGGTACATATTCCGTGCACCAGGATGAACACTGTGTCTACTGCAGTGCGCTTCTCTAAGGATCTCCTGCCGAAGATCTATCAAGTTGGGCACAACCAACCTACCACGGAAACACAGACAACCATCGGACGAAACAGAAAAGTCCTCAAGTTGACCAGCCCTGACCTTCAACTTCAACTCATGGATGGAAGGATCTGTCCTTTGAGCCGCTCTAATGCTCGAAATAATCTGTGACATCAACTTGGAAAGAAGTAACCACAACATACTCCTCAGCCGGGTAAAACCTCCAACCTGTGGTGCTAAGATGCTCACGGTCTTTAGAAGCATACAACGACGCAAGCATATCTCCTTGAGCCTTCCTGCTCAACGCATCAGCCACTACATTAACATTCCCAGGCTGGTACTTGATCTCACAATCAAAATCCTTCAACAGTTCCATCCATCTATTCTGTCTCATATTCAAGGCAGGCTGCGAAAACAAATGCTGCAAACTCTTGTGTTCCGAGTACACCACAAACTGCTCGCCATACAGATAGTGGCGCCAAATCTTCAACGCAAAGACCACTGCTGCTAGCTCCAAATCATGAACTGGATAACTCGTGCGATTTCAACTGCCGCGAGGCATAAGTAATGACTCGTCCATGCTGCTTCAACACACAGCCCAATCCATTGAGCGAAGCATCAGAACACACGACGAAGCCACCTGAACCAGACGGCAAATCCAACACAGGCGCAGTAGTCAACTTCTCCTTGAGCAATTGAAAACTCAGTCCAAATGAACCGCTTGTCTTTCTGAGTCAGCTGAGTCATCGGCCTAGCTATACTAGAGAAATTCTCTATAAAACTATGGTAATAGCTAGCCAGACCCAAGAAACTACGAAACTCAGACACATTCCTAGGTCGCTCCCAGTTCAAAACAGCATCAACCTTACTGGGATCCATAGAAATGCCATCCGCTGAAATCACATGACCCAAAAACACTACGCGATCCAGCCAGAACTCGCACTTAGAGAATTTAGCATACAGCTGCGAGTCTCTCAATGTCTGAAGGACAACTCTCAAATGCTCCTTGTGCTCCAAAGGAGTCTTCGAATACACCAAGATGTCGTCGATGAACACGATCACAAACTGATATATAAACTCTCGGAAGACTCGGTTCATCAAATCCATGAAGACTGTAGGAGCATTGGTCAACCCAAAAGGCATTAACAGAAACTCAAAATGCCCGTACCTAGTACGAAAAGCAGTATTCGCAACATCTTGATCTCTAACTCTCAACTGATGGTACCCTGAGCGTAGATCGATCTTCGAATATACGGCAGAGTCTTGCAACTGGTCAAACAAATTGTCGATCCTCGGCAACGGGTACTTATTCTTAACAGTAACTTTGTTCAGCTGACGGAAGTCAATGCACATTCTCATTGTGCCATCCTTCTTCTTGACAAACAAGATAGGCGCTCCCCACGGCGACATACTAGGTCTAATAAAACCTTTCTCTAGCAAATCATCCATTTTCACCTTGAGCTCTCTCAACTCAGCAGGCGCCAATCGATATGGTGCACGTGAAATCGGAGTTGTGCCAGGCACAACTCAATACTAAAGTCAATCTCCCTCTGTGGAGGAAAACCAGGAATATCCTTCGGAAACACATCAGGAAAATGACGCACCACTGGAACGTCGCTGAGCTGCACATGCGAAGAAGAAGATGCATCCAACTTGTAGATCATAAATCCAGCGTTCTCCGCCGACAACAAGCTGAACATCTCCATCGCTGAGACTAACGGAATCTTCGACTGAGAGTCAGCACCGTAGAAATTCCATTTCTCATCGGATTGAGGCCTAAAATGCACGATCCCATGGAAACAATCCACGAAGGCCCTATAACTGGACAACACGTCCATTCCCACTATGCAGTTGAAGTCCCACACATCAGACGAATCAAATTCGCTACTAACACATGCTCACCAAAACTCAGAACGCCACTAAACAAAACTTCTTGGGAAAAAACAAGCTAGCACCGCCAAGAGTAGAAACAGACACAACATCGTGCAAAGGAAAGGTATGCAGACCATGCTCGACCACAAAATAATCAGCAATAAACGAATGCGATGCGCCAGTGTCAAACAACACTCGTGCAGGAAAATCAAAGACAGAACAGTTACCTGCAATCACTCCGCTCGGCGCGCCCTCCGCTTGCTCCCTCGTAATGGCATTCGCTTGAGCATGTTGGGGTCCAGAGAAATGCTTCTGAGACGACTGTCCGAAACGTGACGGACCAGGAAACTGAAACGGCCTAAACTACGTCTCTCCAACCCTAGGTTGCGGAAACTAAGGGGAACGACCCCTAGACGATCCTCCTCGACCCTGAGGTGGGGCTACGGCTTGCTGCGATCCGGCCGACGGACACACCCTCGCGAAATGCCCATACTGACCACAGATATTACAAGAGCCCTGCACACCAACGCACTGAGTGGACGAATGCTTGCCTCCACAGAAGCCACAAAACTCTGCCCTAGAACCACTGCTACTAGAGCTTCCAGAAACATAAGAACCAGACTTCTTCTTAAACTTATGGCCACGAGGTCGGAACCTCTGACGACCATACTGCTGAGCCAACTGCTGCTGCTGCTACGGGGGTTGATGAGCAGACTGGGAAGACTGAGAAGACTGTGCTCCCTGAACATCGGGACGACCACTCTGAGCACCCTAAGGCCTAGCACGCGACCTCTGGCTCCGCAGAGCTTCCTCGATGTCAACAGCTCTATCCACAGCCTCTGCATAGCTCTTTGGTTTGCTCGACAAAACCAAATATACAACTCTTCGTTCAAATCCTCAATAAACTTGGTCCTCTTGGCCCTCTCTCGGCCATCAACATGCGGGACATACGCCAACAGAGAAGAAAACCTACGGGCATACTCCCTAACAGACATCGTACCTTGCTCCAAGTTGTCGAACTCTCGCTCACGGGCGTTCACATATGACTCCGGGACGTACTCCTGCCGAAAGGCAACGCAAAATCTATCCCAAGAAATCTCCACACCGGTCTCCTCCAGAGTGCTCGAAGCGCCACGCCACCAACGCTCCGCATTCTTCCTCAACTGAAAGGTCGCCAAACTCAATCGAAGCACATCATCGTACTGAACACGATCAAACAAACCAGTGATGTGCTGTAACCACGAATCCGCATCCTCGCTAGACTCGTCACCGTTAAAGATCTGGGGACTCATCCGTTGGAACCTAGCCATCACAAACTCCATGCTCTCCACACGGGTTGTCAAGTCATCGACTTCCTCCCCCACTCGCCTACCGCGACCACGGGAATGGAAACTACGCTCATCCTCGTTCTGATCTCCAGACTCGGCCTAAAACTGCCCTCTACCCCTACGTCTAGGCGGCATCTCTCTACGAAGGCACTAAACAGGATAAGATAACACAAAACAAGTACAGCATAGAAATCACATAACACAACCATATGCAGCACATAATCACATAGTCAAGCACAAACAACACACGACACTGTGCCTAGACTCAAGTGTGATCAAAGAAATCGAGCTTATCCCAGCTTAGGCTCTGATACCAAAAATGTCAGGCCTCGTGCTCACATCAGAGATCAACCACGCCGAAACAAGCGGAATCAACTAAAAAGTGGTTAAACTTTTTGCTTTTGGCCTGACTGAAAGATAACATAATTTAGAATACAAGATACTCAAAATAATCCCAATTTATAAATTCACAACAGCACAAATATTCAACTACAACAAATTCCCAACGGCTGAATACAACACAAGTACAGATGGTCTACCAACTATATAAGACTAAGCATCACACAAAGTGATACCATTGCATACAAATACTATATATATAACCGGGACACTCTAACCACCTCCTGAGGCACCACCAGCTGGATCATAACCTCGACCAGCTGCAAATCTTGGAAAACCTGAACAACAGACAGGCAAACAAACACAACAGCCCCAGAGGGACCTCAGGGTTAAACCCCAGTACGGAGAGCAACTATAAAACATCAATGAATAGCAAAAGATATAATGCTAATACTATGCATGAAGGGCAATGCAACAGCCGAAGGCTACAACCAAAGAAGGGAGCCAAGGAATTCAACAGCTGACAACAGATTCTGCGAAGAATGGTTAGTGGCCACTGGTGTGTGTACAAGCACACGGGAATTACCCGCTCATCTTTACACCACACCTGAATACCAGATTCATCAATAACTCAGCCTGCTGTTGCCCAACCCATGAACTGTGGTAGTTAACCACTCGGCGCATGAGGGCTAACAGACCAGCAGGGAGATGAGAGTGCGGTATTGTCGCTCGCCCTCGCATCCTGGTAAGAAAACAGAGCAACAACAAAGCACAGCTACAACAGCTGAAATGAAAATGATCATGCGTATGCAGCGCAACAGCTGAACAGCATATAAAACAACAAGCAATGCACACACAGCAAACAACATAATATCCATGCCACCCGTAACATAAGCTCAACATCCGTACCTCACCAGCTCCTGAGCTACAATTACCACACACAGCTACTACAATCACGTCTGAGCAACACGGATCTGTCACCTGCTAAGCGAACACAAGCTACTGCTCAAATACCGAAACATAAAACAACAACAGCTGGGAGCTACAACTCCACCAGCTCTTATCTACCTTCCTAACTCAACAAAAAGGTCGAACAAAGCTTAAAGGTAGCATCTCACTTACCCCAACGAAACTACTGGCACGGCAGGGAACGCTTATGCTAGCAACTACACAAGGGAGATGTCTTAGCGATCCTGCGATCCTCTTCCAGCTCCTCCAAAGCCTTCTAAAGAGGTATAGAACGAAGCGCCTTAGCGAGAGGAGTCCAACGCTACCACTCTCACTCTCGTCGGAGTTGTCTACCACCGAAAATTAGGACGGATAAGGTTACGGTAAACAGTAACTAGGGTATCGCGACAAGATTTGCTATGGGGAAATATTTCTATGTATGGGATCTGTTAAACAATCGAAGACCAAGTCTTCTCTTAAATACACTACTCAATCAGCAGATAGAAATAGGAACAGATCCACCGACAAAAACAGTTATCACAACTAATATTCCCAACCAGCAGCTGAAATCACGCATCAGCTTTTGCCTATCGCTAATATAACAACCAGCTGTTGAATCTTTCAAACAACGCTAAAGCTAAACGGCGTCGCACCAACTTAACCAAACGACGTCGCTGAGGAACACGACACCTTGCTACCAACAGCTGATTCACAAACCAGCAGTCACAACGCATGAGATCTCTCAACAGCTGATGTCTATTATAACCAACAGCTGATACAAAGCGCTCCACTCAAAACGCTGTCGTTCCAACTTAACTAAACGACGTCGCTTCAAAGTCCCTTAGCGCTCTCTGCTGATCATCGCAACTAACATACCAACAGCTGATCACTCGCAACAGCTGGTCTCTCGCAACAGCTTGATACACGCTAATACACCAACAACTGAAATCCACGTCAGATTGCTGCTGCTTCCTACCAACACGCAACGTCTGAAATATCAACAACTGACACGATCACTCAACGGCTGATCCCACTACTACTGCTGTTGATTCCAACACTTAGACAAAATCGATGTCTACGCTAAGCACATCGACCAATAGCTGGTCCAAACCCGACCAACACCTGATTGTGAAAAAACAGGTCTCACATCGCTGGTAAACTCAGCTGGCAACGCAGAAACAGTACTTGGAAAAGAAAAAGATGTATCCAACGAAGTAGTGTTTAGAAGTAAAACAGCTGTGACTAGGTCAAACAGATGTAAACGCAACAAAGTTTGTTAACTCAGCTGTCACTGAATAATCACAAGTGACTCAGCAGTGAAGTATTATATACTGTGAAATCTAACCAAAAGCTGATGTGTAGCGACAACTGAAATGAGAACTGCTGAATTTAAATAAGAAATTCAATCGCTGACATAGGAACCAAAATCTGAATAAGAACTTGGTGCTGCAACATCACGAAAAACATCTATGTTACCAGTTCTGCCTATCAAACCAGACTTAGTTTCTGATTCGACTAGCATCTCCGATTACATAGAGTCATATTCAGATGTTACCATTCACCAGAAAGAAGAACATTCATGAAAAAACTTGACTCAAACCCGAACTCCTCAGTATCTTTAAACATCTTTTCTTATAACATACTGGAAAACGTTGGAAGCAGAAAACATAACTTTTTGAACCCAATCTTTCTTTCTTAAAAATTCATAAATCTTCTTTGAACATGAACTTAAACTTAACTTTTACATACAGGCAAGCAGATCCATAAAATGAGAAAATCAATATATGCTTCAAATGGTGTAGCAAAGGATTAAATTTTACTTGCCTTTAAAACTCGGGCTTTGCAACGGCAGTAGGTGCCTGCAGAGTTCCTCCTTAGCAATCACGACGAGTTTCTTTGGAAACATTTGAGAGAACACAAAAGAGTTTGCTTCCTGTAAATGAAATGAATCTTTTCCTTCGAAAACAGGTATTTATATGGGAGGGATTAGTGGCAAGCAAGGTGTATTCATCAAGCATGACACACCTTACCTAAGTTATGAAATTTTAGTAAAAATTCCTCCCTCAATGTTTTAATTGCAAATCTACCAAACCCTTTTTAAAAGAAATCATTTTGTCCTCCTTAAAATCATTTAAACAAGTTTCTAAAATCTGCTCGTGCATTGCGTTTGGAGTAACCTCAACTGGAACTTGCTGCGTCGCTCCTCAGTACTGAAATCAATAAGATCAGCTTTCATAAAATAACTTATGCTAACATTTAAATTTGTCATTTTGACCCTTGAAATAAATAAGATGCATATATGTGATCCTATGGATTTTAGGGCGTTACATTAAGTATTGTTCTTTTGTGTGTTTATCGCCTTACAATATTATTATTATGTTAACTGATACCATTGTTTGTTGATAATGATAGGTGTTACGTCTCTGGTCTACGGAGGACGTGCAAAGACTCGGATGAACTTATTTTCAAATCTAGATCGTTGGAAAGTGTAATGAATTATTTTTAGGACAAAATAGATTGTTTTTTGGTATTAACATTGTAATTTTTCATAATCTGGTCCAATCGGATAGAATTTCCTATTAATAGCATATTTTTTGTTGTGTAATTAAAATTCCTAATATTTGTATATATAAATTAATAATTTTTAATTCGTATCATTATAATTAATAGACTACAAATTTTTATTATCGAGAAAAATATCGTATTTATATAACAACGGTTTTTTAAAAACCGCTGTCGAATTATAAAAAGAGTCGTGTTTAAAATTCACAGACGACAACAGTTTAACTTACTTATTTTTTTAACAATTACAAAGGATTTTTTCTGTTGTTATAGATTCAAACAATAACGGTTAAACTCCATTGTGGTTATCCAGGGCTTTTAACAACACGAGCTTCGACCATACCATGTAGTAGTGTTGGATCTGTTCATATAGATCAGAATCTAAGTTTTGATTAACACAAAATTTGTTAATATATAACTAACGATATTAGATTCCATGTGCAGTGCTAGACTGGAGGATCTAGAAGATATCCAGACTGGAACAGTGAGGGGACGCCTAAGCTGGTTTGGTTGAAGATATCTATGCAGGAATAGTAAGGGAAAGCCCAAGCTGGTACAGCAGAAAAGATCCGGATTGCAGGGAACATCAAGCTGGTCTACTAGCTTGATACAAGAGCAGGTCCAGAGCAGCGGTTGAAGTGCAGTGATCAAGCGCAGAGGGATGCAATGAAGTTCAGAATGATTCAAGCACAGATCAAGTGCAGAGTACAAGGTCAGTGATTGAGTGTGAAGCCGAGTACAAGCGCAGTGATCGAGTGCAGGTCAGATCACAGGAACAGTACGAAGAACTAAGCTGAGCAACCAGTTGAAGGACCAGCTGGGAGGTCAGCTGAGACATGCGAGTTGTTTCAATAAGAGGCTGAACAAGCTTGAGGAGACCCCCGTAGATGGAGATGAGGAAGAATCTGTATGCCGGGGGTACTCGAGAAGTCTCAATTGAGCCAAGCTGGTATGGAAAGATGCAAGATGGATGGGCACACTGCCATAGCTCAGCATTGATCCAGAAGAACTCTGAATCAGACCAGCTTAGAGAACAGCTCAAATGAATAGTCTGCCCAGATATAGAGGACAAATTAGAGACCAGCTAGTTAATGTCAAACCAGCTGGACAAGATGTTCAAGATCAGATCAAGGAAGTAAGGAATCTATCTTGCAAAGTCATGAACAGCCATAAAATGGAAGAGAAATTTGCTACATATAGGAACTCTAAGCTCTGAAGATGATGAAGATCAACTCAAGAGCAGATGACAAGAGCAAATTTAGAGCGGTTGAAAAAGAGAGGAGAAGAAGAGAGCATTGAATAGCTCGATGAAGCAACCAGCTCAAAGTAAAGACCAGCTCAGCGCAAACCAGAACGAAGAAAAGCTGGCAAGCTGGTTAAGGTCAAAAGCCTGGATAGCATGAAAGATGCTATCAAATCTACGAGCAAAGCGATTTGAATACAATGCTACACGACAAATGATGTTCAGTATTCAAATGGACTTGCTTGTATCGTCTTCTCAAGTAAGTGCTCACGTGCCTAAAGTGAAGAAAATCCTGCAGACACATTTATGGACAAAGGATGCAAAGTACAAAATGTCAGAAGACTTTTCAAACGGATACTACTTTGTGTCCAACGGACAAATCTCTGCATCAGGCTATAAATAACAAGAGAAGAGCACAAGCAGAGAGGATGCGAAAAAGCGGAGACAGTGTTGTGAAAGTGCATAACCGAAAACAGAGAAATGCACAACACATAGCAGTGCTTGTCGCAAGCTTGCACACTCTGTGGCAGCTGGTGTGCAAGCTGATTCAGTATTGAGGTGTGAGCTAATGCACTGATGGACTTCAAAGAATAATCAAGTCGACAGCACAAGCTCTAGGAAGGCATTGGTGAAACCAGCTTGAAGAGGAGCATTTCCCAGTGTGTGAGATTATATATTTGAGAGATTGAGCGTACACTGTAATCTCACACACGATTCACTCATATATTCGAGAGTTGAGCGAAACAGAAAAATGAGTGAATCAAATTGAAAACTCTCCCTTGTAGTCTTTGGAGAGAGACGTTAAACAAGTATAGTTGTCTTTCGCACTAAGACGTTAAAGAAGTGTCTGTAGCCTTTCTAACTGAGGCATAAAGGAAGTGATGTTAGACACACATCTTTAGGACTTAGTTTGCAGTGGTGGTTGCTAGGAGTTCTTACGGCTGGTGGTCGTAGAAGTGGGTGCAGCGAGGGTCACTGTAATCAAAGCCTTCTAGTGCATCCTTCCCGATTGCGGAAGAAGGGGAGACATATGAGATTAAGCTCCGAACTTCCATAAACAAATCGCAGCGTATTTCTATACTGCTTACTGCATTTACATTCACACATTGCATATTTTTTTACTATGCATAAAACTGTTTAAACGCTTTCGAATATAAGAGTTCATTTTGAGTTGTTCCGCATGATTTTAACTCATAACAAAATCTGTATCTCGGTGCACAAACATTCAAGAACACTGAGCTACTGTAGCTCAAGATTTTAGGAACCAGATCGTTTGTGTGAAACCAGCTCGCAGTGCTGCTGGTAATCCGAACCAGCTCGCAGAGCTGTTGGTCCAGCTTCACGCCAATTTGGTTACGTAGTTGCGTGCTGGTTTTTAAATCTCAAAATTTTTTAAAATGCACGTAACTTTTGGATTTGGTGTTTTGACTATGTGAGAGCCTACGTGAGTTGTGGCAGAGCTCATGAACAGCCTCGGTTTTTCGATCCAATCAATTGGTATCAGAGCAAGTTGTTCTTGAATAGTTCATTTTTCTTCGAAAATGTTTTTAAACGGTTTTAACATTTTGTATGCTCTGATAGTCTTTTGAAAGCTTGTCTATGCTACAAAATTTTTAAAGGCTTTCAAAACTCATCTTATATGGATATAGGGAGCAATGTCTATTGAATTGCAGAGCAGTTTCTCGAAAGGAAAGTGTAGAAATATCTGTTCCGACGAGCTAACAGATTGCTCGAGATCTGTGGACGCCAAGATCTCTAGAGTTGGCGAGGCTAAGTTTAGGGAAAAATGAAAGAGATTATGTAAATTGAATCTTCTATTACTCCTCTGGTCTAAATAAATGAGAACCTTTGAGTAGCATAGATTCTGTCTTCAAAATCTCATGCACTTGTTTTCACAAAACGTCGTCCCTCGAAAAAGGTTTTATTTCCAAAATAAAAATAACACCATGCTTTGTTTAGGGGGAGTTTTGTTTTAAGTATTAAGGGAGAGACTTGACTTTGAATCCCTTTTTCATTCCCACAAAAAGGGAGAGAAATATTTCTGAGCATAAACATACCTGCATATGTTTATCCAGATTTTGTGTAACTCAAAAAGGGGAAGATTGTTGGATCTATTCGTACAGATCAGAATCTAAGTTTTGATTAACACAAAATATGTTAATATATCACTAACGATATTAGATTCCATGTGCAGTGCTAGACTGGAGGATCTAGAAGATATCCAGACTGAAACAGTGAGGGGACGCCTAAGCTGGTTCGGTTGAAGATATCTATGTTGGTACAATAAGGGGACGCCCGAGCTGGTACAGCAGAAAGATCCGGATTGCAGGGAACGTCAAGCTGGTCTACTAGCTTGATACAAGAGCAGGTCCAGAGCAGCAGTTGAAGTGCAGTGACCAAGCGCAGAGGGATGCAATGAAGTGCAGAATGATTCAAGCGCGGATCAAGTGCTCAAGATTTGAGGAACCAGATCGTTTGCGTGAAACCAGCTCGTAGAGCTGCTATTAATCTGGACATGCTCGCAGAGCTGTTGGTCCAGCTTCACTCCAATCCAGTTTCGTAGTTGCGTGATGGTTTTTAACTCTGAAAATTTTTTAAAATGCACGTAACTTACGGGTTTGGTGTTTTGGCTGTGTGAGAGCCTACATGAGTTGTGACAGAGCTCATGAACACTCCCGGTTTTTCGATCCTATCAATTGGTATCAGAGCAGGTTGTTCTTGAATAGTGAATTTTTCTTCGAAAATGCTTTTAAACGGTTTTAAAATTTTGTCTGCTCTGATAGTCTTTCGAAAGCTTTTCTATGCTACAAAATTTTTAAGGCTTTCAAAACTCATATTATATGGATAGAGGGAGCAATGTCTATTGAATTGCAGAGCATTTTCTCGAAAGGAAAGTGTAGCAATATCTGTTCCGACGAGCTGACAGATTGCGCGAGATCTGTGGACGCCAAGATCTCTAGAGCTGGCGAGGCGAAGTTTTAGGGAAAAATGGAAGATATTCTGTAAATTGAATCTTCTATTGCTCCTCTGGTCTAAATAAATGAGAACCTTTGAGTAGCATATATTCTGTCTTCAAAATCTCATGCACTTGTTTTCACAACGTCGTCCCTCGAAAAAGGTTTTATTTCCAAAATAATAATAACACTATGCTCTGTTTAGGGGGAGTTTTGTTTTAAATATTAAGGGGGAGACTTGATTTCGAAACCCTTTTTGATTCCCACAAAAAGGGGGAGAAATATTTCTCTGCATAAACATACATTCATATGTTTATCCAGATTTTGTGTAAATCAAAAAGGGGGAGATTGTTGGATTTGTTCGTACAGATCATAATCTAAGTTTTTATTAACACAAAATCTGTTAATATATCACTAACGGTATTAGATTCCATGTGCAGTGCTAGACTGGAGGATCTAGAAGATATCCTGATTGAAACAGTGAGGGGACGTCTAAGCTGGTTCGGTTGAAGATATCTATGCTGGAACAGTAAGGGGACGCCCGAGCTGGTACAGCAGAAAAGATCCGGATTGCAGGGAACATCAAGCTGATCTACTAGCTTTATACAAGAGCAGGTCCAGAGCAACTGTTGAAGTGCAGTGACCAAGCGAAGTGGGATGCAATGAAGTGCAGAATGATTCAAGCGCAGATCAAGTGCTCAAGATTTGAGGAACCAGATCGTTTGTGTGAAAGCAGCTCGCAGAGCTGCTGGTAATCCGGACCTGCTCGGAGAGCTGTTGGTCCAGCTTCACTCCAATCTGGTTACGTAGTTGCGTGCTGGTTTTTTACTCTCAAAATTTTTTAAAATGCACGTAACTTACGGGTTCGGTTTTTGGGATTTGTGAGAGCCTTCGTGAGTTGTGGCAGAGCTCGTGAACCCCCCTTGGTTTTTCGATCCTATCAAGTAGTGAGTGCAGCTAGCACTCTTGTGGTTTCTGACGTGATCTCTCGAGTAGCGTGCGCATTCTGTTCTGAGCTTTGTTGGTTGGTGACCTGTTCTGTCAAGAAATGTTTGTGGTTTGGTAAGAAGTATTGTGGTATGGATGGAGCATGTATTTACAACTTTCGTAGAGTATGATTATGTGCTATGTGCTTGAATGTGTTGTGTTGATTGCCTGCATACGTTTGATATATGATAGTGCATTTATATCTGGCACCAGGCATATGCATTCATATTGGGCACTGTGATCAGTTGATAGCCGTTGATCTGATTCTCTGTTTTGAGTTCTACTCTCGTGATGTGGTGTTGTGTTACACACTCATGATGGAGTGCACTGAGGACGCACCAAGTTGCTCTCGCCCCCTCAGATGCATTGGCCTGGATAGATGGTGGCGGGTGGTTGTAGTACACCTTGGCGTTCCGTTACGGTCGGTCGGGTAGCGTTTGACTTCGGGTCGACAATGATCCACATATTTTTTCCGTTCGCATGCTCGGACAGCATCCGAATCCCCGATGACGTTGCCACAAGTTGATGATTACCGTTTTGATTGGCCTCTGGTGTTGGTATCCGGTTTCTTGCCACCAGTCATGCATAACATAGCACTTTGCATATTTCATACGTACTTCGTCTGTTGTTGTACGTTTATATTTGAACTGAGGTTTGACCCCTTCCTTTTAGGGTTGTTTTGTTGTGTGTTTGGATTTCAGGTTATCCAGGTGGATCAGCTGATCCAGGAGGTGCATCAGCTATTCGAGCCTCTTAGTTGTTGATCGAGTGTCCAATTACTATGTAAATATATTACTAAGTCATTTCTAGGGATGTCCTGTGTAGTTGTTGAAGTTTATGACTTGATATTATGTTGTTAGATTTTATTTATATGCATTGATATGTCTGGGAGATTGGAAGCTGTTATTTATTTGGCTTTCTACATGGTCTGTGAGCAGGTTAGCTCTGCATGTGTATGTGCATAATTTTTAAAAGAAATAGTATCTATTTCGAGTATTAAATTATTTTAACTCGTTGCTTTTGTTGTAACAGCGAGAATCTTGATCACGCTCTCGAGGCGCAGCGGAATTTTTAAAAATTCTGTGCCCGAGAACGCTCATACACGAATAATACAAAATCTAAACATGCATAGGATGTCAGGCCTCGTGCTCACAACAGAGTAAAAACCCAAACACATGCGGAAGCTTAACAAAAAGTGGGTAAAATTTTTGCTTTTAGGCCCGACGGTTTAAAACATATAATTTAAAATAGAATAATACTCAAAATAAGTTCCCAGTTTACAAACCAAAAACAGCAAGTATAGCATCAATATGAATAAAAGTATCAGAATCCTCATCAGAATACAACAACGAAGCACAGGGCATCTCCCCGGCTACTAGACTGATACATACATATATACTATACGCTACTGGGACACTCAACCACCTCCTGGGGCACTGCCAGCTGGGTTACCTCCTCGACCAGCTGTATGACCTGGACAACACAACAGGCAACAAACAAACCAAGCCCCAGAGGGACATGGGGTCAAACCCCAGTACGGAGAGCAAATAAACAGCAAAGATACAGCATACTGCAACGGATAGGTGGCCACTGTGAGTGTAGGACATATCGGGAGTTACCCCACTCACCCCTACTCGCTCACCAATTCCAGGTGCATCAATAACTCCACCTGCTGTTGCCCAACCTATGAACTGTGGTAGTTAGCCACTCGGCGCATAGGGGCTAACACATCCCAGCAGGGAGATGAGAGTGCGGTATTGCCGCTCGCCCTCGCTACCTGGTAAGAAAACAACAACAGTACAACAAGGCACAACTGCCGAAGTACAAGGTACGATATAACTGAGATATGAAATTCAAGTGATGCAAGTGCGTGTATGCATATAACAACAAGAAGTAAACACTGGAAATCATACACGTCAACAAAAAACAGCGATCACTGCATTTACTCATGCCAACCTCACGCTGTAACAAGCTCGAATCCGTACCTTAACACTGAGCAACAATTACCGAATACAAAGCCTGAGAATACTGACTCCAACATGTAAAACATACGCAAGATACAGGGAATCATCAACCCAAAACTCACGGCCAACACACACAAAGCTCACGGCTGGGAGTCCCACGCTCAACCAACAACACCACCCTAACACAACTTAACAGGGAGCTAAATCACAGCTAGGAAACGAGATCTTGACAACTAACTCGAAAACTACCTGCACGCACAACACACGGCCGAAAGCAGTAGTTTCGTGATCTCTCCCCAGCGAACACTAGCCTCTGAAACTGGTATAGGGTGAAAGAGCTTTCCAAGAGGAGTCCAACGCTACCTCAAACGTGAAAAACGATGGCCGGGATCGACGGGAATCTACCGGAGAAGCTAACGATGAACAGTAGTCGAGGGTTCTAAAAACAGAGAACGATTGTCGGGAAAATATTCTAAGTGTGGAAATAGATGTCCAAAATCGAAGACCAACTCTTCCTATAAATAGCACTTGCAACGACTGGAATCAATTCAACAATTGTCCACCGACAAAACCAGTCGACACCACCAATTTCCCAAACCAGCAGGTACCCAAAAATCATCGGCTGGTCGAACCCCGCAACGCAAAATTCCCAAACACACAAAACGACGTCGTAGAACTCTACCTACGACTGGTTCCATACCATAAGTGAGACAGCCAGTCGACTGGATACTAAAATCAATCGCAAGGCAAATCATCAACTGGTCCTCAAAACGGCGTAGCATCCACTTAACTAAACCACGTCGCATAGGATACGTAATCCTTTCTACCAGCAGCTAGTCTTCCAGTTGCATGATATAACGCGCAACACTTCTCTCTCTGCTGGTACCAGACGCAATCATCGAAACGCATCGTTTCAACTAACTCAAACGACGTCGCCCTGCTGACGTCATCAAATCCAGTCGACATCTCTCGAGCGCAACACCAGCCGCGGCTACAGTAAAGTTGACTAGCGTTGACCTTTGCTCTCAGCTGGACAATCAGTCGCAACATCCAAACGACGTCGCGCCAACTTATCAAAACGCTGTCGTTTGCCCTCAATGCAAAATATACAAATGCACGGCTGGATTACAAGACGCGCAACCAGATCGCTTCCAAACGACGACGTTTAGGAATCTCGCACCAAAACACGCTACTGCTGGATTTATCACCGACCAGCTCTCACCACAAAACCCAACTTTTACCACAAAATCTAAAAAACGCGAAAATTTCCAGAATTGCCCCTAATTCTATTTCAGACCCAAAAATGCAAACCAAACTTACAAACAGAGATCTAAATCACCAGAAATCTCTGAAAACCGATACAATCCAACAAAAATCTTGATTACAAATCCAGGTCTCACATTTCTCCCCCATTAAAAAGGATTTCGTCCTCGAAATCAGAAAACAATTCTGGCACAACAACACAACAGCAAGGTACAAAACAGGAACTCGCCCAACACAGGCCAAGAGTTCAAGATAACTGGGCAAACAATTTACAATATCTAAGGAAGAAATACAAACAAAAGCTACAACCTACTGGAAAGTATAGCTCAACGGCTACTCAAACAGATGCGGCCACTCGCGCTGCATCTTTTCTTCCAGCTCCCAAGTAGCTTCTTCCCTCCCGTGCTTGCTCCACTGCACCATTACCAAAGGAATGGTCTTATTCCTCAACTGTTTCTCTTTTCTGCCAAGGATCTGCAAAGGATATTCTTGATAACTCAACGACTGATCTAGCTCTACCTCGTCAGTTCCAAGCACATGAGACGGATCTGGCTCATACTTCCTCAACATGAAAACATGAAAGACGTCATGCAGAGAAGACAACTCGGACGGCAACAACAACCGATACGCTAAAGGGCCAATCCTCTCAACAATCTCATACGGACCAACATAACGAGGGGCTAACTTTCCCTTGCGTCCAAAGTGCATCACACTGTGAAACGGAGAAACCTTGAGAAATACACGATCACCAACCTGAAACTCAAGAGGTCAACGCCTCTTATTCGCATAACTGGCTTGGCGATCCTGGGCAGCTTTCATCCTTTTTCGAATAAGATCCACATGATCTTTCATTTGCTGCACAAAGTCAGGGGCAGATAGCTGCTTCTCCCCCACTTCTTCCCAACAAACTGGCGATCTGCACTTCCTGCATACAGAGCCTCAAAAGGCGCCATGCCAATCGTCACTTGATAGCTGTTATTATATGAAAACTCGACCAAATACAACGCGTCTTGCCAGCTACCTCCGAAATCCAACACGACAGCACGCAACATATCCTCCAACGTCTGGATAGTTCGCTCAGATTGGCCATCTGTCTGAGGGTGATATGCGGTACTCATCGCCAATCTGGTTCCCAAAGCTGTTTGCAAACTCTTCCAAAACCTGGAAGTAAACCTCGGATCTCGGTCGGACACGATTGAAACAGGCACACCATGCAGTCTAACAACAAAATCAACGTACAGCTTCGCCATCTTTTTTAACAAGAAGGTCATACCATAGGGAATGAAGTGTGCAGACTTCGACAGACGGTCTACAACTACCCAAATAGCGTCGCATCCTCGGCTGGAACGAGGCATATGCGTCACAAAATCCATCGCAATGTGCTCCCAATTCCATTGGGGCACCTCTAAACTCTGCAACAGACCACCAGGTCTCATCCTTTCGGCCTTTACCATCTGCAAATTCAAGCAACGAACAACGAAACCAGCAACGTCACTCTTCAGGCCATCCCACCAAAAGTGCGGCTTCAAAGCATGGTACATCTTCCATGCACCAGGATGAACACTATGTCTGCTGCAATGCGCCTCATGAAGGATCTCCTCCTTCAAATCAATCAAATTGGGCACAACCAACCTGCCCCGAAAACGCAAACAACCATCGGACGAGATAGAATAGTCCTCAAGTTCGCCAGCCCTGACTTTCAACTTCAATTCGTGGATAAACGGATCGGTCCTTTGAGTTGCTCGAATGCTGGAAACAATCTGCGGTTCCACTTGGAACGATGAAACCATCACACAATCCTTAGCCGGGTAGAATCTCCAACCCGTAGTGTTGAGATGCTCTTGATCCTTAGAGATGTACAACGAAGCCAGCATCTCACTCGCCTTCCTGCTCAACGCATCGTCCACTACGTTCGACTTCCTAGGCTGGTATTTAATCTCACAGTCAAAGTCCTTTAACAACTCCATCCACCGGCGTTGTCTCATATTCAAGTCAGGCTGCGAGAACAGATACTGCAAACTTTTGTGGTCGGAGTACACCACAAACTGCTCGCCATACAGGTAGTGACGCCAGATCTTTAACGCAAAGACCACCGCCGCTAACTCCAAATCATGAACTGGGTAACGAGTCTCATGCGGTTTTAACTGCCGTGAGGCATACGCAATGACTCTACCATTCTGCATCAACACACAACCCAATCCATTAAGCGAAGCGTCAGAACAAACAACAAAACCACCTGATCCGGACGGCAAAGCCAACACAGGCGCAGTAGTTAAATTCTCCTTGAGCAGTTGAAAAGAATTCTCACACTGCTCAGTCCAAACAAACCGCTTATCCTTCTGGGTCAATTGGGTCATCGGCTTAGCTATAGAAGAAAACCCCTCAATGAAACGAAGATAATAGCCAGCCATACCTGAGAAACTGCGAATTTCAGACACATTTCTCGGTCGCTCCCAGTTCAACACAGCATCCACTTTACTGGGATCCCATCTGCTGAAATGACATGGCCCAGAAATACCACGTGATCTAACCAAAACTCGAACTTGGAAAACTTCGCATACAACTGCTGCTCTCTCAACCTCTGAAGAACCATTTCCAAGTGCTCCTTGTGCTCCCTCGGAGTCTTCGAGTAAACCAAGATGTCGTCAATAAAAACAATCACAAACTGGTCTATGAACTCTCTAAAAACCCGGTTCATCAGATCCATAAAGACTGCAGGCGCGTTGGTCAACCCAAACGAGCATCACCAAAAACTCAAAATGTCCGTACCTCGTACGAAACGCAGTATTCGCGACATCTTGTTCTCTCACTCTGAGCTGATGGTACCCTGAACGAAGGTCAATCTTTGAATACACCGCAGAACCTTGCAACTGATCAAACAGATCATCGATTCTCGGCAACGGGTACTTATTCTTGACAGTGGCTTTATTCAACTGGCGAAAATCAATGCACATCCGCTTTGAGCCATCCTTCTTATTCACGAATAAGATGGGCGCTCCCCACGGTGACATACTAGGGCGAATAAAACCTTTCTCCAGCAAATCATCTAACTGCACCTTGGGTTCTCTCAACTCCGCAGGCGCCAGAAGATAAGGAGCACGCGAAATCGGAGCTGTGCCAGGCACCAGCTCTATGCTAAAGTCGATCTCCCGCCTCGGAGGAAAACCAGGAATCTCCTCCGGAAATACATCGGGGAAGTGTCGCACCACGGGAACGTCACTAAGCTGAACACTGGAAGAAGAAGACGCATCCAAAGCATAAATCATAAAGCCAGCATTTCCCAAAGACAACAAGCTAAACATCTCCATCGCGGAAACCAACGGAATCTTTGATCGCGAATCCTGACCGTAGAAGTCCCACTTCTCGCCAGAC
>KV003159.1:22639-43278 GCA_001598015.1 Dorcoceras hygrometricum | reverse complement strand
GACTTATCCACTCGACAAATGGTAACCACTTGGAAAGTCCGAACGAGGGTAGTTCGATAGATCACCAGGTCACTATCTATCTGCATGCTCAGAACATCACAATGTTCCCTACCAATGAAACATGGTACTTCACATCGCAGATACTAGTCTCGAGCTCGGGCGGCCTTATCCTCATTTTGACGGCCCAATTGACTAGGAACTAATTCAGAATACACAGTGACTATTAGATGTGTTTCATGATAGCCGTCATACCCACTATCACATCTAACATACACTATAGTGCATTCTAGGTCTTTACGCAACGCAATTGTTAATCATCATACAACACAATGAAAGTAAAGAGTGTCGTAAACAAATGTGAATATCATATATAAAGACTGTCATATACAAGAGTCTATAAACCCACACGCCACAAGTTGGCTAGTTGGGCATCTACTCTAACACTTTCTGGGTATAACTGATTTTTTGGATAAATAAACTTTTCGGATGAAATATATCTTCCGAATAAAACAGTTCTTTTGGATAAAGTGAATCTTCCGGATAAAACAGATGTTCCGGACAAATAAACCAAATAAGCAGTTATTTTGGATAATGTGAATATGCGGATAAAGTAGATACCAGATAAAGATGAAATTCCGGATAAAACATATATTTCAGATCAAATATATTTCCTGTGAAATCATCTAGATAAAATAGTTTTTCTTAGATAAAACTATATCCCACCACCTAGCACAAATTCTTTTTGAATTTTGGTCACGCTAAAATGCATGCAGTGTGTGGCGGCATGAAAAAGATATCCGAATTTGCTCCTTTTATTTTATTCCTTTCTTGGCTTCAATAATTTCAATAAAAGCTATTTTGATATTAGATAACATTGACACACGCATAATTAATGATTTACGAACGTTCTTCAAATTTTGATCATCACATGTTGCATATCTATATACTTGTTTATCGTCGTATTATTGTACGCGAGTACTCAATCTAAAGAATAAAACTCATCTCGAACAAAGAGAATTATGTAATATTTTTGTCTCATACACAGTTAACATAACAAAGTTATATCATTACTGATGCCCCCCATAACCACCTCGGGACCCGAGGACCGAGCAGCTTACTCGTAGCCCCAGCGCGCGATACCAAGATCGGTAGAGCACCCGAGGACGTGCTCCAAGATCGGGATTTGCCCGAGGCCACACTATCATTTCGGGAGTGTTTCCCGATGACCATGTCCCGACGTGATGAAGAGTCCTGCCCAGGTACGTCTCTCCTTGTGTAGCTGAATCCCTCCTGGATGCGTTTTCCTTATTTGAAGAATCCTGGGTCGATACACATTTCCTTATTTAGCAAGAGGACCCCGAGGTTCGTGGGAAATATTCGCCGAGATATTATCCTTTCCATCGCCTAACCCATCTATAAATACCAGGTATGTTCCTTCATCACACACACACTCATTCTTGCACACTTTTGCACTCAGCACATATTTGCTCTCTTTTCTCTCGCGCGCACTTCCTGACTTAAGCATCGGAGGGGCTTCTTTGGACACACTTCCGGCGCCCTCTGACCTGTGATTTGTGGTTGCAGATACCAAGGAGAAGCACAATCCAGTCCCCAGTTGCCCGACATTCCCGAGCTCCTCGACGTGGTGGTGTTTGCTCGTCGGCTGAGGTAATTTGGCTACATCAATTGGCGCCATCTGTGGGAAACGTAGAAGAAAGACAAGATGCCACCAAAGAGGAATAGAGCTCAGGGTATTGGAGAAACTAGCAACACGGAGAGTACTGCTCAGGGGTCGGAGAACCCCACTCTCACTGCCACCCAGATAGCTAAACTGTTAGCAGCCATGGTAGCACAGATACTGGCAAATCAACCCGAGTCGTGCCAACAGCCCGATCAACAATCTGAGGAGATCAGGAAGCTACGCGAGGAGGTTAGCCTTCTAAGGGAGGAAAGAAGCTCGGAACCTCCTCCCCGCCTGCTCGGGAGGTTCCCTTCTCTGCTGTGGTGTTGGCTGCTGAGCTGCCCCAGCACTTCAAGTTTCCAAATGTGAGAGAGTATGACGGGATGGGAGATCCCGAGGAGAATTTGTCCTGTAAAGCAAAAGGAACAGGAGACTCTTCGGGAGTACATCAGGAGCTTCAATAGGACTATTATTGAGGTGCCATCTGCCACGCCTGACCTCTTGATTGGGGCTTTCACCCAGGGGTTTCTAGGGGGTGATTTTTTCAAGTCCCTGGTAAAGAAGCCCCCGAAGACGTTTAATGAGCTCCTCACTAAAGCAGAGAAGTATGTTAATATGGAGGAGATACAGTCCTCGAGAAGAAATGAGCAAAGATTACCACCTCGGACTGGTCGGGATGTTCGGATAGAGAGGCCCCAGCCGAGGCCATCTAGTCCAGAACCCCCTTTGTTTTTGGGAGAATTCACTGCTCGGACACCTCTGAAGGTGAGCAAGGTTCGAGCTCTGGAGATTTGTGATGAGCGGAAAGTAGTGCAGCGGCCTCGGGGAAGTGACAGGGGCCCAAGGAATCCCAGGTCAGACAAGTTTTGTGATTTTCACAGGGATTATGGTCACACTACTGCAGAGTGTCGCCTCTTGGATCAAGAGTTGGAGCGTATCATTCAGAGTAATCCCGACCTGTGAGCAGCGCTAGCGGAGGATAGGCCGCATCGGTGGGAGAAGAGGCCTCGGAAGGAAGACAGTGGGCGAAACAATAATAGGGCTCAGGTCGGGAGATAACACCTCGGGGATAGGATCAGCAACCTTCTCGAGGCAAGAGGAGGTCACCTCAGCCTCGAGGGGTTATCAACATGATATCAGGAGGACCTACTGATGGGGACTCTAATCAGGCGAGGAAGGCTCGGTGTCATTGGATGGAGACTATGGAGGTCGAGAAAAGGCGCTCGGGGCCCACCATATCATTTGGCCTCGAGGATTTACCTATGGATGTGTAAGCACACAACGACACTCTGGTTATTCGGGAAATGATTGCAAACTATGAAGTGGCCCGCATCTTTGTGGATTCGAGAAGCTCGGTCAATGTGTTCTTCAAAAGCGCAGTGGATCAGATGGACCTCGGGAAATATTGTGTGAAGCCCGTAAATACACCTTCGTATGTTTTCACAGGTCATTCTCTGCAGCCAGTGGGAGTTGTTCAGTTGCCTCTCTCGCTGGGGTCGGGTGAGCAGAGGAAGACTAAAGTGGTGGAATTTACTGTGGTGGATGCCCCCTCTTCCTATAATGTTATCCTGGGAAGGCCAGCCATGGCGGCATTCTTAGCGGTGGCCTCGGTCTTGCACCAGAGGATTAAGTTCCCAATGCAAGAATCGGTGAGAGAAGTGCTTGGGGATCGAAATATGGCAAGGAAGTGCTATGTAGAAGAAGTGAGAGTGGAGCAGAAGGTGGCGAAGTCTCGGGCCCAAGACTGTCCAAGGGCCCGGGAGGATAGAGGAGTGAATGTGGTCGGGGATGAGTTTCAGTTGACCACTGAGGATGAGGAGGAAGAAGTAGTCCTCGTTCCCCCAGCTGGAGTTGTAAATATAGCAAAGACTCTTCCAGAGGATGTGCGGGTACAGTTGATTCAATGCCTGGAGAGGAACAAGTATGTATTCTCCTGGTCCCCATCCGATCTGAAGGGGTCAGGCGCGAATTAATGGAGCATAGGCTGAATGTCTCCTCGTGCTCCCAACCAGTTATACAGAAAAGAAGACACTTCGGGCCCGATCAGGATGCAGTGATCAGGAGTCAGTTCGGGGACCTATTACAGGCGGGGCACATCAGAGAGGTACACTTTCCTACTTGGTTATCTAATGTTGTTCTGGTACCGAAAGCTACAGGGAAGTGGAGAATGTGCGTAGACTTTCGAAACTTGAACAAGTCATGCCCCAAGGATTGTTATCCTCTTCCCAGGATTGATCAGCTCATCGATTCCACCTCGGGACACGAGTTGCTCAGCTTCCTGGATTCTTATCAGGGTTATCACCAAATCCCACTGGCCGAGAAGGATCAGCGCAAGGTTAGCTTCATTACTGCAGATGGGACCTTCTGTTATATTGTTATGCCCTTTGGACTTAAGAATGCAGGGGCTACTTACCAACGATTGATGGATAAAGTTTTCAAGGAGCAGATCGGGAGAAACGTCGAGGTATACATAGACGATATACTGATTAAGTCTCGGGAGGAGCAAAATTTTATATCTGATGTGGAGGAGACTTTCCGCACTTTGCGGAATTATCAAATCAAGCTAAATCTTGGGAAGTGCCTATTTGGAGCTCGGACTGGGAAATTCTTGGGTTACATGGTGACTCGTCGGGGAATCGAAGCTAATCCAGAGAAGGTACGAGCTCTTTCTTCCATGTGCCCACCTCGGAATATTCAAGAAGTACAGAGGTTGACAGGGAGGATTGCTGCTCTCTCCCGATTCATCTCGAGGTCGACTGACCGAAGTCTCCCTTTCTTCAAAATACTCCGCAAAGCCAAGCAGTTTGAGTGGAATGAACACGGTGAGAAGGCTTTTCAAGAGTTGAAAGAATATCTGAAGGGGTTGCCAGTTCTAAACAAGCCAGAACTCGGGGAACCGTTGTTTGTATATCTCGCCGTCGCTCCGCATGCAGCTAGTTCAGTTTTAGTTCAGGAAGAAGGGCAGATGCATCAGCCTGTAATATTTTGTAAGCCATTCTCTGAAGGGGGCCAAGCTGAATTATACTACGCATGAGAAGCTGGCTCTGGCTTTGGTTATCATCGCTCGGTGCCTCCGGCCTTATTTCTTATCTCACCCGATCACTATCCTTACTAACAGCGCATTGGGGCAAATTGTTTCTCACCCTGACGCTTCTGTAAGACTTTTCAAATGGGTCACCGAGCTCAGCGAGTATGATATACAGTTTAAGCCTCGGGCAGCAATCAAGGCACAAGCATTAGCATATTTCTTGGCAAAAACGGTACACCTCGAGAAAGAAGAGAGGTGGAAGGTTTATGTGGATGGGTCTTCTTGCTCATCGGGAAGTGGCGTAGGGATAGTTATGGTATCCCCCTGGGGGGGAAGAAACAAGTCTGGCGATAACTCTGGACTTCAAGGCCTCTAATAATGAAGCGGAATATGTGGCCTTGCTCATCGGGCTCCGAGCAGCAAAGAATATGGGGATCGCTTGGGTACTACTCTATTCTGACTCCCAGTTGGTTATTCAGCAGAGCAATGGGAAGTTCGACATAAAAAATGACAAAATGTTGAAGTACGTGGAGGCGCTAAACAAGTTGATGGAGACATTCTCCGAGGTAATTCTGGAGCAAATACCTCGGGAAAACAATGAGAAGGCAGATAAACTAGCAAGGATGGCCAACTCTCTCACTCCCTCCTCGGGAAAGGAGATAAAGGGGAAGGAACTATTATCACAAGTATACCAGGTCGGGCAGAATCATGGGAGAGTACATACTTCGGACTTGCGACATGATATTTTGGAGTATATTCTACGGAGGGTTGTACCCGACGACCCGCGACGTGCTCGGGAGATCAAGCGCAGAGCACTGCGTTTAGCTTTATTGGATGATCAATTACACAAGAGGTCTTTCTCACGACCGCTACTAAAGTGCTTGGGTCCCGACGAGGCCAAATACGTGCTAAAGGAGATTCACGAAGGATGTTGTGGAAATCACCTCGGGGCAGTGGCTTTGGCTCGAAAGGCTCTACTCGCTGATTTCTTCTGGCCGACTATGCAACAGGATGCTACTAATCTCGTCCGATCTTGCCAAGGCTGTCAGAAACATGCTAATTTATATAAGAAGCCGGCCGAGCTCTTGAGGACTATCATCTCATCGTGCCCATTTGACCAATGGGGCATAGAAATAGTGGGACCTTTCCCGCCAGCAGGAGGGAAGAGGAAGTTCTTACTGGTTGCGGTAGATTATTTCTATAAGTGGGTGGAGGTAGAGCCCTTAGCGAAGATATTCGAGGTCGAGGTGTTGAAATTTCTATGGAATAACATCGTCTGTCGTTTTGGAATACCTCGGAGACTTATTTCTGACAATGGGAGACAGTTATGCGGAGCGAAAGTTCGGGCCTGGTGTCAGGAGTTGAATATTGAGCAGGTCTTCACCTCGGTAGCCTATCCTCAGAGAAATAGACAAGTAGAAGTTACTAACCGAACCATTGTGCAAGCCCTCAAAGCACGTTGGACTCAGCCCGAGGGAGATGGGCGAACGAACTACCAAGCGTACTATGGGCTTATCGAACGACCGCCCGAGCAGCTACTGGCGAAATGCCCTACTGCATGGTGTATGGTACAAAAGCACTTCTAACAGCTGAAATCGGTCAGGATAGTCTTTGGGTCATGGAGTATTCTGAGGATAATGGAGAGATAAGGGGCCTCGAGCTAGATCATCTCGAGGAGAGAAGAGCTCGGGCAACCATGCGCTTATCAGCCTATCAGAGGAGAATGGAGCAGGCTTATAACAAGAGAGTTAGGCCTCGGAAGTATGAATTAGGTGACCTTGTCTGGAGAAAGATACAGTATCAGGGAGAAGAGAAAGTTGGATCCCAAGTACGAAGGGCCATACAAGGTAGTCGGGAAAGCGGGAAGCGCTGCTTATTATTTGGAGGATGTGCAAGAGAAGAGAGGACGTCGGCCGTGGAATGCTATTCATCTCCAGAAGTATTATGCTTAGGTTCTGCTCCTTTATTATTTGTAATGCATTTTGCTCAGCTACCGTTTGTAAAAGCTACTTTATGAAATAAAAGTTATTTTCCTCTCAACCCATGGTCTTTACTGTCAAACGCCTCATGTGGTGATCCTGCCCGAGCATATAAGCCCGACCAGCTCGAAACCTAAGCCCAGTTCCGCACTGGCACCTCCTCGGGTGGCTACCCTACTTGAGCACCTAAGCCCAGTCCGCACTGGCCACCACTTCGCGTAGCTCTTCTACGCAAACACATAAGCCTGACCAGCTCAGCACCTAAGCCCAGTTCCGCACTGGCCACCACTTCGCGTAGCTCTTCTACGCAAACACATAAGTCCGACCAGCTCGGCACCTAATCCCAGTTCCACACTAGCACCTCCTAGGGTGGCTACCCCACTTGAGCACCTAAGCCCAGTTCCGCACTGGCCACCACTTCGCGTAGCTCTTCTACGCAAACACATAAGCCTGACCAGCTCAGCACCTAAGCCCAGTTCCGCACTGGCCACCACTTCGCGTAGCTCTTCTACGCAAACACATAAGCCCGACCAGCTCGGCACCTAAGCCAGTTCCACACTGGCACCTCCTCGGGTGGCAGCACCCACCAAACATGAAAAACTCGACCCGAAACATCATCCCTGCTCGGGCTCTGCCCCTGACGTGTCTTAAAGAATACTAACGTCAAGTAGCTTTCGAGCAATGAAAAGAGCTCGGGCTATTCCGTTTAGGTGTCTACGCGAGTGCATGGTCGTGTATGGTCGAGTTACCCCGATTCGTTCTTAAGTGTCGACTCAATAAATTGAGAGATCAGAAGAAAAAAAATGAAACGAAGCGTAATTTCATTAAACCATTGAGCTTCAAAGGACTATCTACTTAAAGTCTACACCTACGTGTATTACTGTTGTGCCTTAAGCGTCTCGGGTGTTTTGGGGTAGCACAACGAAATAGCCCGGGCCTCTGGGTTCGATTATTCGTGGTTATTCAACCCTTAAGTGGTTCCGGTTATTCATCAGCGATCATCTACATTGGTTGCTCGGGTTATCCCGTCTCACATTTGCTTAGATAATCTGATACTTGAAGGACAGCTCGGGATAAAAAGATAAAATTTCATTAAACACGGATTACATTACAGCGGGAAATTGAAAATACAATTACAGTGGAGGGGGGTTCGGGGTGTGCCTTCATCTCCCGAGGCCTCTTCTTCCTCTTCCTCCTCCTCGGCTCCTTCGTCGTCCTCGGGCATTTCGCGCAGAGCCTTTTTCAAGTCCAGGAAGGGAGTCGTATGCTCCTCCTCGGAGTAGCCGTTGGCTCGAAACTGAGCCACGGTGCCCTCGAAGCCTGATTTGAAGTAAGCCACGGACTTCTTAGCGCACAGGCGTTCGAACTTCGAGGACTGAAGGAACTCATCTTTCTCGAGAGCCCAGGCATTGGCAACCTCGTATCTCATGAGCTCGGCCTCCTCAGCAGCTCGGGCCTTTGGTCTCCTCGAGCTCGGCCCCAACACCAGTCTTCTCGTTAAGTGCGGCCTCAAGCTCAGACCTCAGGGCCTCCTCCTCAGTAGCTTGAGCCCTACATTCAGTAGCGAGCTGGGCCCTCAGCGCCTCTTGAACGGCCTCCGCCGCCTTCTTTTCATGATCCCTGATGGCCTTCAGCTCCTCGAGCTACGCCACCAGCTTGATGTGGTGTCCCATCGCCTCTACGAAATGCGAGCGGGTCTCATTCGCCACTCGCTAAGCTTGGGTGAGGCTTTTTATCACCTCACTCCCCCAAGCCACCGCCTGCATAAAAAATCGAAGGTCATAATGCTAACACAAGCGGGAAACTGGAGCTCGGAAACATACCGATGCAATTTGTGACGCAAACAAGCTCACGGCCTCCGAGTCGAAGGCCCCCGCCAACCGGTCCAAGTCTCTGTCGGGGGCCATGTGATAGAGATACTTGGTCGCCACGGCCGTCGTCGGGGAAACGGGGGCCATGTGACAGAGATACTTGGTCGCCACGGCCGTCGTCGGGGAAACCACTAACGAATCCTCGAAGTAGTTGAGGGGAGAGACTCGGCCAGGGCCCGATTCCTTCATCGATCCCTTCTCGGTAGAAGAGACCTCAGGAATGTCGATGACCTGCGTCGGATCAGGATTCTCCTCGATCGTCGGGATAGGAGGTGTCGATGCCCGACGCTCCTCGGTAGTTCACTCAGGCCTGACTCCTGACGAGGAGGCCCCTTTTTTCCTATGATGCCGAGCCTCCTTCTCGGCGGGGGTGGAGGCTTTTTTTTCTTCACCACCTTCTTAGGGGGCACGGCTGCCTCCTCGGTTTCCTCCAAGAACTGCAACATCTCGGCCTTGCCCATGCGCGCTTCTGCAAGAGAAGTAACAAGGAAAATGTTAGTTCGGGCGAAACACAGGCTCAGGCGTAGGAAATGACATGGGTAAGGCAAGACACGATTATACCAAGGTCCTCGGCCAGTTCGACCTCCTTCCTGCTGAACCCGAAGAAGCATAGGAGATCTTCCTTTATCAGCTCGGGAGCGTTATAGCTCTTACCGCGCATAGCCTCGAGGAAGGAGGTCAGGTTCGGGGACCGGTCGGAAGTTTGGGGTGTAAGGGTGAACACATTATCCCTCCACGACATCTCACATTTCCATGGGTTCCTCTTTCACCTGCTCATCCACCCTTTGTGGGAGCTCGGGTTCCCTTTAATAAAAGTGTGATCTCCCTTATGGGGGATCTCGTGATAGCTCAGGAGGACGGCCAGAGCTAGCAGGAAGCTATAGGAGTTGGGGGCTAGTTGTCTTGGGCTGATTTTTATATAATGACACAAAGAGGTAATGAACCTCGGGATGGGGAACCTAAGGCCCATCTCTATCTGGTTCATGTAGAAGTGTGGAAGCCAGGAGGAGGACGATGAGCCCTCTCGTAGAGATTGTTAGGATAAAATTTAGAGTTTTGGTGATAACAAAAATAAGAAAATATTTGGACTTAACGGTGATAATCGAATAATCTTTCATAAGATATCAAGTTTCTGATAACAGTGATCGGTTCGAATTACAGTTATGATATCGGGTTGTTCAGAATCGGGTTTTGGAACAGTGGAGTTATCAATTTTGTTATTCGGGTTATCGAATCAGCTATTTGGGTTATCGGGTCAGAAATATACTGTTGATGGTGTTCTAAGGATGATGATATCTGCCAACAGCTTTGAGTATTGTATCGGTGATGATATCTGCCAACAGCATTTGGTATTGAAATAGTGAATGGTTGCTACCAACAGAAAGGGCCATAGTTATTGTCAAGTATATTCGACAGATTCTGTAACAGTGTAGAAATTGGGGCTGTCATCAGATATCGTAACAGTATCACTCATTGCTGCTGTCAACAGATAGCGCTACAGTTCTTGCTCAACAGACATCGTAACAGGAACATTACAATTCGTTAACAAGCAAAGGATGTTGTCAACAGATTTGAGCATAGTAGAACTATCAGATACCGTGACGTCATTGATACCGTAAGATATCGCTACAGTGTTTTCGATGGTTATCAGCTACAGTGGTTGTATAACAGATATGATGACGTCAGCCTTTTTGAAATTGCAAATGGTCAGATATGTTTACCGCGACAGATAGTTACTGCTCAATCATCTTCAAGAAAAATATTTCTGCCAACAGAAAAGAATTCAGGCACAAAAGGTTAATTGATTCATACGGGACCATATATACAAATTGGAGAGAATCAAGGGTCTCGATCAAATCATACAAATTTCCTTGAATTAAGGAGAGAAGATTGGTACTATTTTTGGGTATATAGTACACATTGGCAGAGGTCGTTACAACGGGATTGCACATATATGGAAATTATATTGTTGCCTCTGTCGATATGAATTTACCATGTAGTGGAGGAGGATTGACGGCGTACGATGTTCAATATTTCAAAAAGGATTTTGTTGCCTTATCAAATTTAATCGACCGTTGAGCGAAGAGTATAAATAGCATAAGTTTTGAATTGAAGACATAACTCTTGCCACTGCTATTGCTGTTACGCTGTCAAATTGTTTTCTGAGCTTTCATTACTTTGAAGTCACTCTCACAAAAGCTCAAACACTCGAAGAACTATACCGTTGATCTTCATAGAAAAATATCTTCGAGTCATCCTCTGATTTACCATTGTTGAATCGATTTCATTTTATAAGAAATCAGAGGATTTTACAGTCTCACAGAACTTGTATTCATTGTTATATTTAGTTGAGTCTGGAACAAACGGGCTTCCCAAAAAGCCGTTCAAAAATATTGCTAAGAATTGTAAACGAGCAGCTGCGTCTGCGTGGATAGTTTGAGGATTGCTAGGAGTTCACCTTGAGCGAGGCTCGGTGATCGGGTGTGTGCAGAAGGCCTGTACAAATCAAATCTTCTAGTGAAATCTTCCTGAAAAGGAAGAAGGGGATACGTAGGATATTGATATCCGAACTTCCAGAAACAAACTCTGAACTCTCCTTTTACTTTACGCACTTATTTATTCTTTGTGTTATCTGTTCACAAATTAATTGGCCTTTTTCCGCACAAACTTTTGTTGGCCGAGAGATTTGAATTTAAACTGAGATCCTTAAATCTGGTAACTCGGATTTAAGTTAAGCAACGCTTGTAAAACTTTTAAAAGTTTTCAAAAAATTTAAAATACCCAAGAGTTCATTCAACCCCCCCCCCTTCTGAACTCTTGCAGCTGTTTCGAATCTATTGATCCTATTTTCGGGACTATCAATTGGTATCAGAGCCTGCACGTCTCAGTTATTGAACAGTATTCATTTGTTCGTTATCAGATACTATCATGTCTACTTCTCAGAACAAGATTCCTCTGTTTTCAAGGGAAGATTATCTGAACTCTTGCAGCTGTTTCGAATCTATTGATCCTATTTTCGGGACTATCAATTGGTATCAGAGCCTGCACGTCTCAGTTATTGAACAGTATTCATTTGTTCGTTATCAGATACTATCATGTCTACTTCTCAGAACAAGATTCCTCTGTTTTCAAGGGAAGATTACGATGACTGGAAAATCCGCATGCAAGCACATATGGCCACACAGGATGATGAGATTTGGACTGTTATCACTGAAGGGCCATTGAAAATTATGAAGCCTAATCTAGCATTTCCGATAACAAATGGCGAGCCTCAGTTTCTGGAGAAGGCCATACATTAATACACCAGTGATGATAAGAAGAAAGCCAACTTAGACAATTTGGCCAGGGATATCCTTTACAAGACGCTGGACAAGGATAAAAAGATGTTCAGCAAAATCAAAACATGCGCCACAGCCAAAGACATCTGGGAAAAGCTGACCCAGATCTGTGAAGGAAGCGATGAAACAAAAGAGAATAAGCTGACGGTTGCTCAGCAGAAGTATGAGTCCATCAAAATGAAGGATGGAGAAACAATGACTGAATTTGACGAGAACTTCAGTGTAGTTGTCATCGAGTTGAACAGTCTTGGCAAAGAGTATAGCAACAGAGAGTTAGCACTGAAGGTGATGAGAGCATTACCAAGATAGTGGGATGTGAAGACTATGGCTATGAGGGAATCAAAGGATTTGAATAAACTGGAGCTTCATGACCTGTTCGCAAATCTGAAGGCATATGAGTTTGAACTCGAAACAAGATCTGAAGCGCCATCACCTCCCAACCAACCAAAGCATTAGCAGCAACCACAACCACTGAACAGTGCTCTCCAAGCACAAGCAAATCAGAAGATCAACTCAGTGACGACGTCATGCCCCTCTTCGTTAAGAAGTTTGGGAAATACTTGAAAAGATCTTTTAACCCTTCCTCTCCTTACAATAATTTCAATAAATCTGATAAAATTGCTTCTGATATGAAATGTTATAATTGTGATCGTCCATGGCACTTTGCAGGTGATTGCAATAGGCCAAGAAAGGAGGACAGATCCAGAGATGACAAGAGAATGGATGATAGATATCGAAGAGATGAGAAGAAGGAGGATAGATACAAGCGAGAGGACAAAATTGATGAAAGATCTGTTGAGAGATCCAAGGAGCGATCCAAGGATAGGAGGATGAGAACAAGACCTGACAGAAGGCCAAACAGAAATAATGACAGGAAGGTGCTGATGGCAGAAGAGAGCACCAAAAGCTGGGCAGATATTGATTCAGACTCTTCCTCCAGCAGCAGCTCCTCATCAAGTGACAGTGAACAGGAGGAAGTTCATTGCCTCATGGCTGATCGAACTTTGGACGATAAGGTATTCAATTTCTCAAACATTGAATTTACACGTGAGGATCTAGTTCATGCACTGAACGATATGGTCCATGAGTACAAGAGCTTATCTCACACATTTGAGGAAATCAAGGCCGAAAACGCAAGTCTGAAAAATAGTTCAGCAGAATCGAGTTCTGACGAGCTTGAGGATACTGACAGTTTAAAGACTGAGTTGAGTAAGCTGAGAATAGAGAATGATTTGTTGAGAAATGAATCCAGTGAGCTCAAGGCTGAAGTTGAAAAATTAACTAAAGAAATGAGCTCATGGAATCAATCGGCTCGTGCTCTCCACAAGCTGCATGAAATCCAAAATCAGTGCACGATAGAACTGGTTTGGGCTTCAGTAGTGGTGAGAGCAGTGAAGGAGAGACAAGTACTCAATCACAATCAGCATATGACAAGTTCAATAAAATGAGCTTTGTCAAAGCCAATGTGATATATAACTGTTTTGAGTCGATAACATTTGATGACCAGAACTCTCCCAAGCTGAACGATAATGGAAAGGCTGGAATCGGCTTTTCAAAACCTGAGAACTCCAAGCCAAGCTGGCTAAAGAACAAATTGGACAAAGATAAAGCGAAAGCTGGTCGAAAGCCATTTGTTCCTAATCAGCCATGGCGTAGTTCAACAAAGGTAAAATCTGGTTGGAAAAAGAATCAGCCGAGGAGAGATCTAAGTGGTCAGAGTATGAAATCACAACTCAAAAGATCTCACCGCAAATATGCACAGACCCTCACGGACTCTAGTACTGGAAAGACTGTAAGAGTAATTCAAGTCTGGGTCCCGAAAGGGGTAATCCGATCTGGACCCAAGTAAAATTGGGTACCAAAATCTGTTTGTATGATTGCAGGGTAACAGGTACAAGGCTGCCGATGACTCAATTATCTGGTACCTGGACAGTGGGTGTGCACGACATATGACAGGGAACCCAAAGCTGTTGACAGATGTTGTTCCACACAAAGGAGCAAAAATAGTCTTTGGTGAAAATGCACACGGTAACACTGTGGGTAAGGGTAAGCTTACCCATGGTTACATCTCTATTTCAGATATTTTAGTTGTTGATAACCTTAGTTACAATTTAATTAGTATCAGTCAACTATGTGACAAAGGTTACATAGTTAACTTTCAACAACACACGTGCACAGTTCAGAACTCAAATGGTCTGACCGTATTGGTGGGTAAACGTTCGGGGAATACCTACGTTATCGATTGGTCAGAGCAGTTGAGGACTGAACAGTTATGTCTTACAGCTGACTCTTCCAAGAGCTGGCTGTGGCATCAACGAATGAACCATCTAAACTTTATAACACTTGCTAAGTTGAGTGAGCATGATATCATTGTCTCTGGAATGCCCAAATTAAAATTTTATAAGGATAAGATCTGTGCAGCTTGTCAGCTTCGTAAGCATATTAAATCGATTTTCAAAAATAAAGGCGGAAAACGTTCTTCCCATTGCCTTGAGCTTTTACATATGGATCTTTTTGGTCCTATTTCAGTAACAAGCTTAGGGGGAACGTCCTACACCCTTGCTGTTGTTGATGATTTTTCAAAATATACTTGGGTGCTGTTTTTAAAAGCAAAATCTGAAACCGCCGACCAGCTGATACGTCTTTTGAAACGTTTACAAAATGACAGATCTGTTCAGTCAACCGGATAAGAAGTGATCGCGGTACTGAGTTTTTAAATTTTAAATTAACTTCTTATTTGGAAGACTTAGGAATTAAGCATGAGCTTTCAGCAGCTAGAACTCCTCAGCAAAACGGGTTAGCTGAAAGGAGAAATCGCACTTTAAAAGAAGCTGCTAGATCTATGATTGCTTATTCTGGTATTTCTCAAAAATTTTGGGCAGAATCAGTTAACACAGCGTGCCACACTCAAAACAGATCTATGATTAACAGGATGCAAGATAAGACCCCATATGAGATCTGGCATGGAAAGAAACCTGATATATCTTATTTCAGGGTGTTTGGGTGTAGATGTCTCGTTCACAACAATGGTAAAAAGCATCTAACAGCGTTTGAACCTAAATCTGATGCAGGAATATTTTTAGGTTACTCTGCTGTCAGCAAGGCTTATCGTGTGTTCAACATCAAGAGTTTAACTGTGGAAGAATCTGCTCATGTTGTGTTCGATGAGACAAGCTTAAAATCTGATTCAGCAGCAAGCTTACATGACTTGTGCACACGTCTGGAAACGAGTCTTGAAGAATCTGATGATGACGTGTCACCACCAAGATATTCAGTTGAAGCACAAACAACAGTGGACACAGAACACACTATTGTTCAACAAGATCTGACGACAGCTGGAGCAGAAGCAATCAACGCTCAAACAAATGCTGCTCCAACAAATACTGCTCCGTCAGACATTGCGCAAACAGATTCCATTACTCATACACCAACAGCTGACGCAACAGTGTCAAATATACCAACAGCTGTTGATGACAAAGCTGACAATAGCACTCACACATAACAACAAGTATCACAGTTGGAATCTGATGCACAAGCTACAAATGAAAATCATCAATTGGTGTCAGAAGATCCAAACATTTCTATCCAGTCAGCACACAAGGGGAACAAGGAGCAAATCCCATTGGACTTGATCTTCGGTGGAATAGAAATCATCCACCCGAGCAAGTCATAGGTAATTTCGAATCTCCTGTTCGCACACGAGGCCAGCTATCTCATGATCATTTTGATGATGCATTTCTCTCGCATATAGAACCTAAGATAATTGATGAAGCCTTAGCTGACCCAAGTTGGATAGATGCTATGCAGGAAGAACTTAACCACTTTAAGCGTAATAATGTTTGGACACTTGTACCTAGACCAATTAATCATTCAGTGATAGGAACTCATTGGGTCTTTAGGAACAAACTGAATGAAGATGGCATAGTAACAAGAAATAAGGCTAGACTGGTTGCACAAGGATTTAGACAGATGGAAGGGATAGATTTTGATGAAACTTTTGCACCAGTAGCTAGACTAGAAGCCATCCGCATAGTTCTTAGCCTATGCTGCATTAAAGACTTCAAAGTCTTTCAGTTGAAACAAGCACCCAGAGCTTGGTATGATACACTATCTCAATTTCTTATCGAGCATGACTTCACTATAGGCACAGTAGATAAGACCTTGTTTCAAATTTGTAAAAGCTGACCATATTATATTAGTTCAAATTTACGTTGATGACATAATCTTTGGGTCAATTAACCCCAAACTGTGCAAGAAATTCTCTAAGCTCATGCAGGATAAATTCGAGATGAGCATGATGGGGGAGCTAACATTCTTTCTGGGCTTACAAGTTCGTCAGCTGGAGAATGGCATTTTCATTAACCAGGCGAAATACACGAAAGAATTGCTGAAAAAGTTTTGCATGGACAATTTTTCAGCAGCAGCAACTCCTATGAGCTCTTCAATCAAGATGGACAAAGATGAAGCTGGAACTGCCATAGAGGTATCTTTGTATCGAGGCATTATAGGCTCTTTGCTTTACCTAACTGCTAGCAGACCAGACATCATTTTTGCTGTCTGTATGTGTGCTAGATTCCAGGCAGAGCCAAAGAAATCACATTATATTGATGTTAAGAGAATCCTTAAGTATTTAAAGGGTACTTCCAATGTGGGTCTTTGGTATCCCAAAGACTCAGGCTTTCAACTAATCGGTTACAGTGATGCAGATTACGCAGGATGCAGGATTGATCGCAGGAGCACAAGTGGGACTTGTCAATTCTTGGGAGATTGGTTGATTTCCTGGTTTGGTAAGAAGCAAACATCCATTGCCACGTCAACTGCTGAAGCTGAGTACCTAGCTGCTGGAAGCTGTTGTGCTCAAATACTCTGGATACAACATCAGTTGAAGGATTATGGCATTGATGCTTCTGAAGCGCCCATTCTCTGTGACAACACAAGTGCGATAGCGATCACTCAGAATCCCGTGCTGCATTCAAGAACAAAGCACATAGACATTAGGCATCACTTCATAAGGGACCATGTGATGAAAAAGGACGTCAGGTTGGAGTACGTGTCGACTGAGCAGCAAGTTGCTGACATCTTCACCAAGCCTCTACCAGACGCTAAGTTTTCCTACTTTAGGAACATTTTAGGTCTCTCAGAATTGCCATAAATTGTCTGTGCACTAACAATTTTTGCAGGTTGAATAGCCTTTCTTACGTCAGCAGTGGGTCACTTGTTCAGGGGGAACAGCTCTGCTTATGTAAGCGCTACCGTTGGAAGACTATCTATCGAGGAAACAGTACTGCTTACGTCGGCCCTTTGTCTCGTGTTCAAATAGAACAGCTTTGCTTATGTAAGCGTTACTGATAGAGGTTTATCTGTCATAGGGGGAACATGGTTTCTGTGTTGTTAAGCGTGACGTCAATTGAACAGGAGAAATCTATCAACAGATATCTCCTGTACACAATTGATGCTTATCTGTTAACAGATTCCGCTCCATTCCCACGATACATTAAAACAGATTTGTTTAGGTGTGATGTTTTAAGATTTTGGCGTCGTCGTTTTTTTTTTTTAATTCCCGTACGGGTAAAATATTTTCAAAATCTTTTCAAAATATTTTCTAAAAATAGTACGCACCGTCGGAAGATTGACACGTGTTGTCCTTCATGCGCATCGTCACACCAACATTCTTTCTCTCTCTTAACGTTTCGTATTCACCTATCTTTATTTACAGCATTTCCAATACGTGCTAACACTTACTGTGCAATCGTACTCTTTGCATTCTCTTGCGTTCGTGTTCTTGTATTCTCTTTTGCAGAAAATTTGTTTGCAGGAACTCTTCGTCATTCAAATCTACTGCAATGGCATCCGTATTCATCACCAATTTCTATCAGGTCAACTTTGAATCAGTATTGATGATCCCAGACAACGAAGGCATGCTAAATATGTTCAAAGCACTGGAGGCAAGTGGTCTAAGAGGGTTTCTGGGTTGTGAATCGATGGTATATGAGAAGGAGTTAGAACAGTTCTTTGACACAGCGTTGGTCCAGGATGGAGATATCACAGGGCTATTTTAGGCAAATACTTCTCTGTATCTCAGTCTCAATTTGCAGAAATCTTTATTTTGCCAACGGAAGGGCTAGTCACTTTTTCCGATGTGCCGAAGCATTGGTCTATAAGGCAAGGAGCATCTTTTCAAAATCTGGTGAGCAAGTCATGCAAACTATGAACCATTCATAGGGTGTTTTGTTGATTACCTTGCTGGCAACTCGTGCCTGGCTCCGACCAGTTTCGCGAGGAAACCGGCACTTCACGGTAGGTGACGGTAGATTACGTCAATCAGGTCCACGACCGGAAACGATCTCCCTCCGATCAGCCTGCACTAGTAGACTGATGGATTTTATCACCAACGGATTCTCCTCTAAAAGTTGGCCGGAGCAAGTCCGGCAAAGCGGCGGCGGCGGCGTGAGGTAAAGGAGAGGGGGCGGCGGCCAAGAGTCTTTTGAGAGTAGGGTTTGTGATGTGATCAAGTCATAATGAAGCCCTAATCTACCTTAAGTAGATTAGTGATGGACTTGGACCGGCCCAACGGGCCCGGGTCCAACGGGTGAACATTCGGTTCATCCCTATCACCGTGACTTCATCATAACTCCGATCGCCGATCAGATCGGACCGATCGATTCAGTTTCCAAAACTGAATACTATGATCTGAAAAACCATTTTTCAGAACCCCAGTGCAAAATGACCGTTTTGCCCCTCAACAGCGGGAAATCACGATTTGACCCCTATTGACTTTTAGGAAGTCGCACTCCCCAAAATCCTCTTCCCTTGCTCAATACATTGAGCTCGGTTTCCGTACGGGAATCTCAAATCCAGTACTTGTGTGACCCTCAATGGTTCAGGAATACAGCTAGCCGTGGGCCCACAACCATTGTGGCTCCGGAATCACAATTCCAGACTTGCCCATCGGATCATGGTAAGAGCGTCTAGCAACATCGCCCCATGATCCCCTAGGTATCACTGATAGTTCCTGCAAGAACCAGTTGGTCGTGGTTAGCGTACAATACGGTCCTTTCAATCCATATATCCCGATCAGATCAACGACCATTGGTAAATCGAAGTCGCTAAAGATCTGATAGCTATGCGTACATCTTGGAGATTGAATAGTGACATCACGAGTGTAACTAGGTAAACATATTTACCTAAAATACTTCTAGTACTCTGGCCAGAGATTTATACACTATCGTCTCCTCAGATAACATAGGATATCCACGCATGTCTGCGAGCGGTGAATCCTCGACAACGATGCATCGACTCCTACATGCATCGGGGTCTCACCCAATCCCGCCGCCTAATGACCCCAAGTGAGTCGGAAAACGAGTCAAAGTGAGACGCCTATCATGTAGAGTCTCAATGACGTTTTGAGTCGTGAGGACTAATCAGTACAACCAAGACCTCGGACTTATCCACTCGACAAATGGTAACCACTTGGAAAGTCCAAACGAGGGTAGTTCGATAGATCACCAGGTCACTATCTATCTGCATGCTCAGAACATCACAATGTTCCCTACCAATGAAACATGGTACTTCGCATCGTAGATACTAGTCTCTAGCTCGGGCGGCCTTATCCTCATTTTGACGGCCCAATCGAATAGGAACTTGTTCAGAATACACAGTGACTATTAGATGTGTTTCATGATAGCCGTCATACCCACTATCACATCTAACATACACCATAGTGCATTCTAGGTCTTTACTCAACGCAATTGTTAATCATCATACAACACAATGAAAGTAAAGAATGCCATAAATGAAATGCGAATATCATATATAAAGATCGTTTCATACAAGAGTCTATGAACCCACATGCCACAAGTTGGCTAGTTGGGCATCTACTCTAACAATCTCCCACTTGCCCTAAAGCCAACTACTCATCAGACGCAGTCCCATTGTTTCGCGATGTTTTTCAAACAACGGTCCAGGCAAGGGCTTCATAAGTGGATCAGCAACGTTGTCCGCAGAGGCGACTCTCTCAACTGCTATGTCACCTCTAGCCACAATATCCCGGATTATGTGGTATTTCCTCAGTATGTGTTTGGATCTTTGGTGAGACCTAGGCTCCTTTGCTTGCACAACGGCACCCGTGTTGTCGCAGTACACCGGGACTGGACCAACTCCATTAGGAATGACGCCCAACTCTTGGACGAAATTCCTTATCCAAACCGCCTCCTTAGCAGCAGCTGATGCTACGATGTACTCAGCCTCAGTGGTTGAATCCACGATGGTGTCTTGCTTGGAACTCTTCCAAGAGACAGCACCACCATTGAGCATGAATACAAATCCAGAGGTTGACTTCGAATCATCCACGTCACACTGGAAGCTAGAATCAGTGTGGCCTTCCAGTTTCAGTTCACCAACCCCATAGACCATGAACATATTCTTAGTCCTTCGCAAGTACTTAAGAATATCCTTCACAGCCTTCCAATGCAATTGGCCGGGGTTGGCCTGGTAGCGGCTCGTGACACTCAGAGCATATGCGACATCCGGTCTAGTCGAGATCATGCCATACATAATGCTACCTATTGCCGAGGCATATGGCACACGTGTCATACTCTCTATCTCCTCATCAGTCTTTGGACACATAGACTTAGATAGAGTGACCCCGTGGCACATAGGTAGGTGTCCTCTCTTGGAATCTTCCATAGAGAAACCTCTTAAGTATGGTATCGATGTAGATAGCTTGGGTGAGTCCGAGCATCC